>OZ020192.1:102789678-103109678 GCA_963971165.1 Philopedon plagiatum | reverse complement strand
AAATGAATTCCGAGCCATAAAGCTGTTACAATGATGAGGGTTAATAATTGTTTTTTATTTTAAATGCGGGTTTTTTATATAAAAAATCGTAGCAGGAAAAGTGATTACTCAAAATTGGATAATTTGGTATTCTAAACGAAAATGCAGCGTCAGCTTAGTGAATATTGATATATGTATATAATTAGTTCTGTTATTTTATCGATGACATTGCATTTTTTTCATTATATTAAGTATAAGAAAAAGGTAAAGAAGGGCTGAGCCACAAATGGAATTGTCTCTCAACTTCATGTGTAATAAAAAATTATTCCATAATTTTAAAATTAACACTGAGGTCTTTCTTAGGGAAACATAAAGACAGGTAGAGTTCAGTTTATGATAAAACTCAGCGTTTCCACATTTGACAATCACAGATGACGTCAACAGCTGATATTGGTTCTTTCGAAAAGTCCCTAGATCAGTAGTGGGTTGGTAGTGGGCCGTATTAAGCGTCGCGTCGTTTTATTTTCGTTTAATTTTGGTGTTTTGTGTTTGTGATGTTAGTGTTTCTGTGGGTGTTTTTGTATAGTGTGTGTTTTAAACATTTTACTTTTGGACTTTATAGATTTCAGGGACCAGATTTTCTTGGCGTTTATTATTTAAGTTTAACGGTGAGTACAAGTCCGGTCTTGCCATTTTGGCCAACCTCTAAACGAAAAATTTACCCGACTTTAACAGGGTGTCATAAATGACAAGTGACTTGGCCGCCATATTGCGAGATCTAAGAATAAATCTACAATGCTTAATGGTGGGTCAATATACAGTATGCAGGGAAATTGAGGAAAGATGACGCATATTTTTTAAAATGAATATTAAATATTGTGGTATTAGTAGAAACTGGAAAAAAATCCAAATCGTTATAGACATTTTTATTAAATACATTATTTAAAATTGTACGGCAACTCACTTTACTTTATAAGAAGAGATGGCACATCAGATTTTAACCAATTTGTTTGCAGAACCGCCATAAATTGAGTTTGGAAACACTTAAACAATTGGCTACAATGAGGAGCATTGAAATAATAAAAATATATTTTACTCACTGCTTACACAAACTCATTTTACTTTATAAGAAGAGAAGGTACATCATATAGTTTTTACCAATCTGCTTGTAGAAACGCCATAAATTGAGACTGGAAACACTTAAACAATTGGATCCAAAAAATAATAATTCACAAATTAAATTAAAATTACATTAACTAAAATAAACTAACATAAAAAATAATGCATACAAAAATACATAATTAGTTTATACATATACCGTCAAACGTTTAAGTTTCCAGAATTTGTTTTCCATCTGATGTCTACTTTGGAGGTTTTAATGCAATAATTGATAATTTTATTTACATTTAGTCAAAATTAAAAAAAAATCTTGTATGAAACACGTTAGGAAATGCAATTTTGTTTATGGCGCCATTTTCCACGTCATTTTGGCATCCATGTTGTCCAACTTAATTTTATTTTGACATGTTTTTTCGGTTTTAAAATTGTTAACAACGGCATTATAAACGTATATTAAGTATAGCTTCATATTCTCGAGACATCATAGGTTCCGCTAAGAAACTTGGTACTTTATTATGATAATCTTATAGTGCTTCGGAATGTTATTTTATAAATCAATGAGTTTGGTTGGTTTCGATGACAGGTAATGGACACTGACAGTTGTAAAAATTTTCTGTTGTTCATGGCTTACTAAGTTAGTTTCAATTTGGCCATCAGTGATAAAATTTTTCAATTTTGTTAAAATATTTCTTAGGCTTTATTAGGTGCGAAATTTTCTCACCGAATATCCCACGAGCTCAAGTTAATTACTCAACCGGAAATTATTCCTCGTTCGCAAATATTTTTAAAAAATTATTGAAAATAATTTTCAAAATTTTTGCGACCGAAAAATTGCCAGGTAATAATTTAAGCACTAGGAACTTTATAAGTGAAAACTTTCGGATTTGTACGTAACCGCTTAGGTAAGTTTATACAATTCACAAAGTTAAATTTTAGGTAACAATGTTTTTCTAATATGATTTATTCACTAGTGTGACAAATAGTCCGTAGTTCCGGAACTATTGGGAGACGGAAACAATACTTTTATATTATTTGAAGTAAAACAGTTATTACCGGGTAAAAGCCTGGGGTACCCTGTGACAGCTTAATGCATCGCTGACACCATTTATGCTCTATTGGTCTAGAACTGCCGAATAATTTACAATTTAATGAGCCCGAATACTGAATATACATATAGGCTATGTAATTAAATAGCTTGTTATTATTGATAACCCTAAATCTAGCTGCTTTGAATGCACCTGTGCCGCGCTTGGTTAAATCGTCAAATGTAATAATTGAATTATTGCCTTTATTTAAGTAGCGTCCCATAGCGTTTTAAAAATACATTTGTTAGTCCATAAAGTAACCAATTAATAAGAGGGGAAGGCTGGGGTTTCTGCACGTACCGAATTTGTAGGTTCGTGCCACCGAGGTTAGAACACAGCCGATTGCACAAAACTTTTAATCCAGTGTTTAATCATATTTTAGTGTTAGAAACCAAAGATAGTCAGTTTAACATACCGTTTCTTATGAAAAACTCCCCAAAATGTTAGCTAATCAACGATTAAACAGAGAATTCCATTCATCTGGAAAAATAGACATTCTATCATTAAAAATGACAAGTTTTAATTGTTGCTTTAAACCAATTAGAATAAGATTACGCGATATTCATGCACTGTTGAGATTATACGGTAACCGCACAAGTGCATAATTATTATTAGCCTTGGTTTGTATAAAATGGTATGTTAGAAATTAAATTTAAGTAACTTTGGACCTTTAGGCGATTTTTGGGGTAAGAATTTCAATATTTTGATTAATTTCCTGTAGCGTCGCTGCTCCGAATTGCGACATTTTTCACAAAATTTCAAAAAAGACGCGGGCGTTCAAAATTGTTAGTGTTTGGATTGCTTTATTTAGTTTTCATGGAAACGACTATAACAATTAAGAATTTGTCTTTTTGTGACATATCAACAAAGCTCTCATTTATTGTGACGATGAAGTTTTATACTTACCGGGGTATCAGCGTCATCTGTGAGTAAGATAACGTACTAAAAAAACATTTCTATAGGATCCTTATGTTCGCTATTTATATTATAGCTTAATTTTTTTTAGAAATCCAAAGAAAGTTAAATAAACAACCGATTTAATTAGTACTTTTACTCAAATTTATTGCAGATACATATTTTTTTATATTTTTATCATTTAGGCGAAAAATCCATAAAAATTTGAAGCTTATCCGTATATCCGAGAGTATTTACATAAATCCGTAGGGTTGGCAACGCTGGTCGAAAAAATGAAGCTATTGAGTAGGACAAGCGCCTAGGGCGATACGTTTGGTAATTATCGACCGAAGTTGGCCGAGTCGGTCTGAGAGACCGGGCGTTAACAAAGAAAGGCTCAGAAGGAAGTGATTATGATGATGAAATAGTACATTTCGATAGCGTCATTTTTCAATTTGTTGCAAACTTGCATCACCCTGTATACTCGAAAAATTGTATTTTCAAAACATGCATTTTTGAATAATTGTGTTTTCGAAAAATTGAGTTTGGAAAATTTTTCATAGGTACCTATACGGGTTTAGTCTACAAGCCGAGTAGATTAATGTACTAACATTGCTGTTTATTACAAAGAGTATCCATATTATTTATCTAAATAAACGCACATCAAAGATTGGTATGTTGTGTGACACTAAAACATAACTTCTATTTCTAGGATATACGCCATAATTACAAAAATCCACGCTGATTTAAAACGTTGTACTCCGCCTTGTGTGTTCCGTCTAACAACCTATTAAAATAATACCAGTTCAGCAATAATACCGTAGCAAATGCTTTGCCTGTATATAATGGGTATAGACTTACAGCATTTTTCCTCACATAAAAGTTAAAACATATGTATATAGGTTAAAGGTTACGATTCGATACGCTGTATAATCACCATAAATACTTGTCTAACAGAAACCCTACACCATCGCCGTACTTTTATTTTTGGCATAATTTTTATCTGCTCCATTATATAATGTTGTGCTATTAATTATTAATGTGTACATATATTTAAAAACGACTTTTGCTTTGGTATACTTTTGTGCCTAGTTTCCTTAGTTCAACAGACCAAATTAATCCTATTTATTCATTATTAAAAAGTTCAGGAAAAAAGTTGACATACGTCCATGTTCCCTTATCATTTCTAGAAATAAAACACATTCAAACTAAAAATGTTTAGCATCAAAATTTATCAATATATTTTTCTAATATGTATCAAAACATAAAATATTATCGAAAATTATTTAATAGCGAGTAATTCCATCTCTGTTGCCTCTTGTACTCGTAGAGGCATACTTAAATTTAGGTGATTTAACTCATCTTGGTCCAAGGCGGCATCCCATAAAGCCGGAAGAACTTGACTTAGTGTACTTACGTCACGAAGAGGCGGTTGACGACCAATTACTGCTCTTCCAAGCATGTCTCAGACATGTTCAATGCAGTTTAGATCTGGAGAGAGTGGAAGTAATGGTAAATGATTAATTTCATCCAATGCTACCTGTTCTAAAACGACCCTGGCGCTATGTGGGCGAGCGTTATCTTCTAGGAATTTGAAACTGGGGTCCAAATTCCAATGGTAATTGTTTACTATGTTGCTAACGATGTCTCGGGCATAAATGTAACCTGTTATTGTGCGTTCACAAACATGCAACTCCGTTCGGCCTCCGTAAAAAGTTCATCCCATACCATAGCACCGCCACCTCCGAACGGATATTCTTCTTGGACAGATCGGTCATTAACTCATGAATTGGGCAGTCTCCAGACACGAACTGTACGTCTGTCATCACAAAGACAAAAGCGGCTCCCATCTGTAAACATCAAACTCATCTTCCACTGCTCACTCCAGTTTACCCGTTCATTGCACCAAAGCAAATGTTGAGCTTTGTGATCTGCAGTCAAAAGCGGACGCCTTATAGGCCTTATGCAATGTAGACCTGCCTCATTTAAACGATTTAAGATAATTCGCTGTGTTATACGAACTCTCCTGGCAGCGAAAAGGTTCTGACTTTAAAACTTGCAGTTTTTTGAAGGTTCAATCCTAGCTCCTCTGACTATCTAATCTGTCTTCCCTGACATTCGTTAACCTTGGCCTACCTTCTCTTTGCCTTTTCCTGAGAGCTGCACTCTTATTAAATTGGTTATTCAGACGGGAAATCACACTTTGAGAAACATTAATCCCATTAGCTACTTCAATCAAGTGTTAGAACAAGTCCATGGACCATGTGGTTGTTATTACTTCATAAACGATTACTATATTTTCAAAAATTATGCGCGCCTATGGTTGATCATACCCGTCTTACGTCCTCTTAAGAGAATCCGGTCCCTAATAATGAGGTTAAGGATTATTTCTTCGTTGTTAGCATTGAAACGTAGGCAATTTTTAAAAATTTTACGATAGGTTAGTTTCCCCTGCCTAGACTGATAAAATTTGACATAATATATACAAATATATATTTTAACTCGATACAAAAATAAGCCGCCATTTTATTTGGACCTGTAAGAGGCGTGGGATGGGGGAATGATCATGCACCCTAGTGAGATGTGTAGGCGGTGGAATTTCCAGAACCCCCAGAAAATATCTGACACAAAAAATCGACTATATAATCTAGGGATATTTGCGAATAATGTAGACTAGACTAGAATAGTAGAAAAATCGGAAAAACTTTTTTTTTCAAGAAAAAAATCATTCAATCCTTTTTTTTAAATATTCTGACAGCCCACGAAGACCGAAGCTTAAGTACTATTTACCGTGGGTGTACTGGGAAAGTCCGACTCACACATCCAGAGCTGGAAACATCCGTAGGAATTTTACCAATCCTTTAAGAGGATGTGTGGGTACATGGGGTAGTACCGCAACGGCCAAGGAAGAATTCCTCTACCACCTTCCTCGTTAAATAATGTTTTTTCCCTTGAGTGGCTATAACTCATTTAAACTTTTCATATTTTTTCCAATCTGCTTTAAGCGCATCGTGAATTATACAAGGTGGTGAAAAAAGTTTGAATCAAATATAGAAAGGACTGCCCATGTAATAATACATACTGTAAATAATTTTACTAAAGTTTTAATAAACATTTATATACATTTTATATTACCCTCGTAATACTGGGGGCTAAATAAGGAAACCCAAAGATTGAAATAATATAATTCCGGCGAACATAGACTGCTTGACATGCGGGGTGAAGTAAGAATGCGTTTTGTGTTATTGGTAGGTACATTAGGAGATTGGTGGTTGCCAGTTTAAAGGGATTTTCGTATTTTAGGATTTTGTGGTCTGCAAGCACAAGGCGCACGGTGCCCTCTTGGTAGGAATAGAGCAACATAATTCAACTTCAAATTTGGTTTGAATATACGACCATTTTCGCATTTAAGACATCGAGGCGACATCTGACAAGAAACCCCAACTAGCCGTTTAGATATTCCCCCGTTATTTTAAAAAACTACAAAGATGGTTTGATACGTTTTTTGGCTTTTTCATAAATGCGGGCAGGCTAACAAAATTTGTTATGTTTACCTTCACACTGGACAATGATGGTGGCATCAGCAGGCCCCATATCTTTAATAAACAAGCAACAAGCAACGGAACAAGCACCAACTTTTCTCAAAAATACAATTTTCTGAGAAATGACATAAAAAAATTAACCACCCTATATAGACATAATGTATTTTTTATATTTCTACTCTAGAAAGTCATTGATTTTTTACAGCAAATAACTGAGCAACAAAAATGTTAAGAAACCCAAAATAGTAAGGATGGGATCTTAAGAAGATGTAGTATCGACAGAATTTAACCCTTATCAAATTGAAACAATACAGCTAATTAAAATTAAATTATTAATAAAAAAGTTGTTGAATTTGTTCGTACATGCTCCTCGCTTTCAAACTTTCCGTTAATTTTTCACAAAACAAAATGAACAACCAGCACTCTTTTTACCCTTTTTGCTGACTAATTAGGTTTTGTTTTAAAGGGTTGGGCTATCCTAATATTTTCAGTTTAAGAAGTTAAAAACTCTGAAAGTACATAGTTCATCGTAACTTAAATATATGTTTTCTACAAACGTGCTAAAAATGCATTTTTTAACACGCCGCAGATGCCTTAAAAATGTTACTTTATGGCACTAGTGTTAAAAGTACTTTATAGCACTAGTGTTAAAAGTAATACTATGGCAACTACGACGCCAACAATGGTTGTTGGTTTTTTTGACAAATGTCAACTTAATAATTTTATATTATATCTACGATGCTACTTAAAACTATGTGTTTCCAATATGTTAAACTTTCTAAAAATTGTAATTGTGTTTTTGTTTTTTATTGGCGTTTGTAGAAAAAATTTTGTATGATATTTGTGTTAAAAGTACTTTTAAGGCACTCATTTGAATTGCAGAATTCGCTTCGCTCATTCTGCAAACTTTCAAATTCGTGCCGTAAAATTGTACTTTTAACACTTATATCATAAATAACTATTATGTATAGCTCTGTTACAACTTATTCTTACACATACATAATCAGTTCCTCTTTAGTACCCTTAGGATGTCGAGGTTTAATTCATTAGAATTTATTGTCTATTGTTGTTTTACGAATTTTTTCCATTTCTTCCTATCCCTTGCCACTTCCTTTGCTGAGTTCCAGTTTTCCAGTTTATAATTTTTTCTCCTGTATTTTTTCTTTTGCCGATTTTACAACTAACACCCTTCGTATATCTTCATTTTGTCTCTTATCCGTTCCTCTTGCCCCCACTACTATTCTGTGGTACTTCATTTCAGCTGCTTGTATTCTTTTTCCCTGTCTTTCTGTCAAATTCCAGTTTTTGCTTCCATGTAGTAGTACTGGCAGGTTCTTTATGAAATTTCTTGTGATTTGCATTATATATTTTCTTTGCTGCCCTTATTCTTTCACTCAATTCCTCTTCCGTACTTCCCTTATTATTTATTTTTGTTCCCAGATATTTAAATCTCTCTACTGGCTCTATTTTCCCTCCATCTGCTTCTAAGTCTGTTGTCACCTCTTGGTTGCTTATGACCATGCATTTTTTTTTCTACATTTAATTGCAAGATTTGCTCAGCTGTGTCTTTCCATATTTTTATATTTTTCTCTAAAGATTTTCTGTGCTAGCAAACACTGCAATATCATCTGCAAACACACATGCGTCCAGACTTACCGGTTGTAGATTTTTAAATCTTATTACTACTTTTTCCATTTTCTGCTGGTATTCTTTTATTGCTTTATCCATTGCACCTATGAACAGTAGTGGCCTCAAGGCCTGCGTTAATCCTTCAGTCGTTTTGAATTGTTCTGATACTCTGTTACAAGTTCTTAATGAATCTTCTGTCTCTTTGTATATTCGTTTTACAGCGTCTATTAATTAAGCATTTACATTCTTCTTTTCTAGGCCATTCCAACAATCTTTTGCCCACTTATTGTATCAAACGCTTTTTCATATATAAGAAACATACGTATATGTCTTTGTGCTTTATTAATTTCTTTTCAATTGCTTGATGTATCGCGAACGTCTGATCTTGTATGCTATGCCCGGTCGAGAAGCACTTGCATCTTGCATCTCTCAGCTGTGTTTCTACTATTTTCCTTATACTTTCATAGATTTTAAGACCTGTGCATAATAGTGTAATACTTCTGTAATTTTCGCATATCGGTAGTATTATGCCAGTCTTCCATTCATTTGGTATATATTTTTTCTTCTAACACATATTTAGTATTTTAAAATTTCAATCTCAAACAATTCTCAAACATATAGTTTAGTATTTCCGGTGCTACTTCGTCTGCTCCTACCGCTTTAGCTATTTTTGAAACGCTCTAGTGCTTCTTCCTTTTTAATATTGCTTTCTCATGCCTCTTCTCTGCTTCTGTTTATTACTAGATTATTTTCATTCCTTTCTATCTTTTTACTATTTTTGTTTAATAACTCATTGAAGTATTCGTTCCATCTATAGATAATTTGGTTTTCGTCTGTGAATATCTTCCCTTTCTTTGTTTTAGCTTGTTGTAGTCTATATTCCGGTTTATATCTGAACATATTTTTATTTTCAATATGCTTTCAATCAGCTTTCCAAAATCCTCCCAGGACTTTTTTTTGCTTCTCTAATCTCCTCATTGACTTCATTTCTCTTTTCTTTATAAACCTGACAATTTGTATCGTTTTTATCTTGTAGATATCTTTGCCAAATGGTCTTTTTATCTTTAACCTCTCTTATTGTTTCGTCAGTCCACCAGGCTGTCCTTTTCCTATTCATTTTTGCTTTAGTACTTCCACATACCTCCTTTGCAGCTTCTACTAATATTTAATTGAGACTATTCCAACTTTCATCTAAACTGTCCCTTAATAAATAATTTTTATCTATTTCTTCTTTTACTTCTTTTTGGTATTTCGGTCCTCTTTCTGCTCTTCTTAATTTATATACTGTAATTTTCTCTTTCTGGATATTTCTCATTTATCTACGCCTATTCTTTCCTCTTTTATTTTTGTTTCCACCAAGTACCTAATGGTCGCTACCAATTTCTTACCCTCTCTTCACTCTTGTATCTATTAGTGATCGTTTTTCTCTACTAGCCATTTCTCTCGTGTATTTATGTGTGCATGTTCCTATGTCAAAAAAGTATATTCGTTATTACTAAATTATTATCTTCATAAAATTCTAGTAATCTTGTCCCATTTGGTAGTTACTTTGTCCTCTCCGTCTCTTTCTATTACTCCTTCCCATTTATCTACATCTTTTCCCACTCTCGCATTAAAATTTACAGCCAAAATTCCTTTCTTGTTCTCAAAAACCTCCTGTAGATTTTCCCAAAATTTGTCTTTTTTTGTTTTATTTTCATTTTCATCTGGACCATATACTACCACTATTGTTCTGATTTCCAGCTCTTTTCCTATCTCTGTTAACAATACTCTTTCATTAATGTATACAACTTATTCTTTTGAATGAATATTTTTACGTTTGCCACATAGGAGTGTATAATTTCGAAAGCTAATGTGAATTATATAAGAAAAAATCTAGGCTAAAGAGAGAACTAAATTCTAGAACTTAGCTGTTACACAAATGTTATCGCTTCAATGCCTGCTAAAATCTGAGAAAAATCTTATTATCTCAAAGAAAATCACTGTGAAAAGAAACCAAGTTCTTCTTTCTATTGGATCGTAAAACTACTGAAGTGCGAGTTCAGCAGCTTTGTTATTTTCTGGGTCTGAAACTTATTATTTTACAAATTTTTCTAAAGTTTAATCAGCCTATATCTTTAACGAAAACTGCCTTCATGTGATTTAGCCATTTCGCATTACAGAAACGTGACGTGGCTATGACTATTACTTAAAATGCGTAACGCATTACAGAAACGTGAAATCGTTATGGCTATTATCGAAAATTCGTAACGGTAAAGTTACATGAAGTTAGTTTTTGCCGAATATATAGGTTGATAAACTTTGGGAAATTTATAAAACAATAAGTTTTAGACCCAGTAAGTAACAATGCTGTTGAACTTGGCTCTACATCAGATCTTACCACAAGAACTTGGCTTTACAGCAATGCTTTTTTGGATTTCATTTCTTGTGTAGGGTATAGTAACTGGACTTTGAATGTGTAGTTTAGTTAGTCCATGTAGTTTAAAGAAGTAGATATTTGTAATGTGTATTTATTTTGCAATAATTATGCGTGTATTTTTTATTGGAAAATATGATAAATACAAAAATAATAGATTCCAGAAGTTAATAAACCTTATGTTATGATTGACACTTCGCCATAATTATAAAAAAAAATTAGGAAATCTGTCTCCTAATATATGTTTTTTTATCCGAAACAGCTCACATAGACTTCAAGCCTAAGCACTAACATACCGTGGGCATCTGAGGAGAAGGAAAATCTAATCTATTGACATAAGATTTAAAGGACTGGTGGTTGGGGGGAGGGGGTAGGGAAATATCTGCAGGCAATTTGTTCCATAATCTGGAGACACTAGGTATAAATGAGCGAGAGAAGTTCTAGGCTTTTATTGTTGGACAGTAAAGAGATGCATACGTAACGCGCCTCTTGTTCTGTTAGGAATAGTCAAGGGCGGAATTATAGCGGCTAGGCTTGAGAGCATTCGTGGAAGTATCGGTAGAAAAGGGATAAATCCCCAACAGCGCGGCGATGAGCGAGAGAAGAAAGTTTTATTGTGAGGACTGGGCCACTAATGAGTCGAATGGCTTTTTTTGGGTAGAACGAAGGATGTTAAGGGTCGAAGGTGATGCCGGTCCCCAGATGTGGGAACAGTACTCTAGGTTAGGTTTTATTTGGGAAACATAGAGAGTGTGTAAGTTGGAAGGAGAGAAGTATTTTTTGGCTCGAAAGAGAAAACCAAGCTTTTTAGCTGCTGATGTGGCCATTGAAGTAATGTTTGTGCCCGCTAGATAAAATAGATTGTTTCATTGTACTGTAGGGCTTGGTCATTCATGTAGATGGGGTAAGGTTGCCGGAGTTTTTGAGTGACAGGGAGCAAGACTGGATTTTGGCGGCGTTGAACTGAACAAGATTCTTGGCTCCTCAGTCTAAGATTAATTGAAGATCCAGGGAAAGGAATAGGTGCAAAGATCTGCGTCTATTTTCCAGCTCTTGATTCGAGACTTGTCTGGGAAAATAAATGTTGGAGTGAAGAATACTATCGTCAGCATAACTTTAAATGGAATTTGTAGTTGAAGACAGAAGGTCATTAATGTGAAGAAGAACTAGAGTTGGTTCCCGGACTCTGTACCTAGTGCCTTGGGTACGCCAGCATTGATAGGATGGATGTTCGATGAGTAACCGTCCATCAAGACAGATATGCGCCGATTAGAGAGAAAGATACCCATCCAGGTACATAGTTTAGGAGGAAGACCGTATGAAGGTAGTTTATTGAGGAGTGCGGCATGCCATTCTTGGTCAAAGGCCTTGAAAATATCAAGAGAAACAATCTAGGATTCTCCATAAAATTCGGGAGACTTCTTCCAGTTATGTGTGACAAAGGTAAAGAGATCTGCTGTGGATCTTTGGTGACGAAATCCGTACCGTCTGACATGGATGATTTTGTGTTTTCCTAAATATTTTAGAGTTTGCAGGTTGATCACTTTCTTCATATCCTTGCTGACAACACAAATAAAAGAGACAGGTCTATTTAAATAAGCATTATAATCCTGTTTCACTTTCGTTGTACCGTTAAGCCTAGTATAATAAAAATATCCCGTACACACCCTGTATACATAGATAATAATACAACAATTTAGTGGTTTTGTTTTGTGATTAGAGGTCCTTACAATACCTGTAGGAATGCTTATGGAGAGAGGATGAAAATGTATTAAAAAATCAGATCTCTCTGCATCGTTCCTAAAGGGTTAAGCAAGCTTTTAAATAATTTTTTTTACAAAAGCCTTGGCGACACTGATCCATTGTTTCAATATTTAAGCAATAACTAAGCTTCGTATAATAACAACAATTTTCCTTGAGACATAATAATATAAGTTCATATCTAAAATTAATAAATTTAAAGCACATATCCATAATCATTGGAAAGGATCATCGATATGTGTTAACAATTCATTCGCAATAATCTGGGCAGCCGACCGAGTATTGAACACGTATCGGGTATCTAAATTCTAATTATTGTCTAATTAAATAACCATATCAAGCCAAATTGGCTTCTGTTCCATCTAAAAGGACAGTTAGAGAAGTTAATAGTAACTCCGAGGCCGGATTTTAAAGAGAAATACAACATTTTGATTTGATTACTTTTAGATAATATAGTATACATTAGGGTGCTTCGTTTTAGACGACTATTTTTTTTTTGGTCCATTGACGGAATGTTATAAACATATAAAAAAAATTCTCACCAAAGACGAGCTCTTAATTTTAATTGTAAGTACTCGCGCCATGAATTTGAAAATTTCCCATTTAATTAACATGTAAATTTTATTTATTTTTTCTCAATTATCTATAGCTTTGCGACATTTCATGATATTTAATTGGCAATAGGTGGAAATTACAGAGGAATCTTTCCTGTCCAGTAGCCAATTTATGTTTTGTAACCGACCTCGCCATTGAAGACAATTTTTTCTCGAATTTCATGGTTTTTTTTATTTTTCTCATAAACCACTAACTTTACAACAAAATTGTATGGGAGTTTTTTATAGGGAATTTAATTTTTCCGGCAAAAAAAGTTATGTAAGCCATAACCGTAGAGCTAGTAGTTTTCGAGATAAATTCAATCAAACATCTCAAACTTTGAAAAATCGCTGTTTTATCCAAGTTTTTAGTACTTTTTAATGAAATCATTGCTGAAAAAATATATAATGTATAAGAATGAAATATACAAATATATATTACACATTGGTAAGTAATCACCAACAATATTTCGTGTAATATGAAGCTGTTTCTTCTTACCGTATTACTGGTAAATAATATTGTGTGTTGCTTAGTGACAGTTGGTACTTGCTTATTGCTCGTTGCTTCAGTGTGAGTGCCACCTTAAAAATTACACCATGACAGCACGTGAGCTCACGTGACGCGATAGCAGTCTGCTTCCGCCTTTAACATTAGTGACCGGACAGCCTGGCCAATTATTTAAAATTGCATGCCGGCAAATCTTTTATTGGCAGAATTCATATGTAGCTGTTGTACTATTCAGAATGACAACGTTTTAACAATAAGTAATTAATATAAACTGTCCGATGGAGGATAAAGGATCTGTGGTAAATCCCCTTCAGCATTTGTGATTTGCCAACTCGTACGACAATTTACTACTTAAATATTGATTTTATTGCTATTTTATAGTGCAAGAAAATTTTTTTCGACGTTTTTGCTTTTTGATATTACGTATTTTGCTTTTGAGATAATTTTCCTACGTCAAAATCTGTGTTTATAACTTTCCTTTAGAATGTTCAGCACAAAAGTTTTTTATTAGAAAACCCACGTGGATATGCTAATAAAGCGGTTTTAGTGATTTAATCAGTTTTCGAGTTGAAACAGACTAAGTTACTAAAATAATTTTTTAACGTTTATCCACTTATTTGAATGCACAGACTTAAAAAAAATAAAGACAAAGTTCTTCATCTCGATAACTTAATACAATCGTCATATTCTGTTCATTTCTAACCCTCCTTATATTCGTAATAATTGAAACAGGTTGTGTTTATCTTCATGTATTGTATTGACATAAATTTATTTTTAAAACTAGTCAATATTGCTTAAAATATAATTAACTCGGTGAAATATTTATATGAGGCAACGCTGTACGGTCGTCAAGCCATCATGTGATTAAAAGTAAGGCTTTCAAACGCCACGTCACGTGACAGTGCTGACGACGTGACGTGAGCGTAAAATCCCGGTCGCGCCGATCGTACACGAAAAATTATTAATCTACTTGTCTAGAATTTTTAAATTCGAATGAATTTTAAAAATTTTAATTTTTTTTTAAAAAAGTATATAATATAATTGTTCTTTTTATTATTGTAAAGTAGGTACATTTAGGGTAAGGATGGTGAAATCGGTACAACTGGTAACAATTCGAACTTTTAGGTGTGCATTTAGACCTTAAAGTTTGAACTGTCATATAGGAGTAGGTTATACATCATGATCTTTTATCTGCCGCTGCATCGCTTGCCATTTAATAACCAACAGTATGTTACGTGTGAAAAAGTAGTAGAACAGCGACTGTATAGGGTACTATTTGACAGTTTCGTTTAAGTAGATAAATATATGTACAATATCTTCACCTGACATTTTATCGGGGATAGAGCACGCTAGTGAAAACAATGAATTGAAATAAAATTTATAATTTAAGAGACCCAAGTGTCAGACATAGCTTATTTTATAGCCCATATTTTTCTGTTCATATTTATTTTAAACCTATTAATACTTTGTGCATAGACTTTCATTTGACAATATAATAGTATGTAATAGCAAGGCATGCAGTTACACTGGATCTGATAAAAGCATAATTTTCTTTTTGCGTTGAAACATGCAACAATAAGGTACGGGTATATTATAAAATACACTAATTTACCCTGTAACCCAAACTACAAGCTTCAGAATTTAAATTGCATTTTCTTGAATACCTGATTTGTTTTTCCATCATGCACGCCTTTAAATTTTGGTGTTTTGAAATAAAATGGCAGAGATTTTAAAGAAAATACTGAAGTGCTTGAATTGCTCCCGTTTTTCGCGTACGCACGGTTTGATTTCATTCTGTTTATTGAAATTGTGACTTTTATGAATATTTTAAAATAAATTCAATAAAGCAGTAGCTGCTCTTAGATAAAATCTTAAATTAAAATTATTCCGGCTAATGCTATAGTGACAAAAAACGAGAACACCTCTGCTACTTTGTTAGCATAGCCTGTACCTTTATTGCCATTCAGCTTATTTTCATCTCGTGGTATCTTATCTCATGCCAAAATCATTTTCATTGGCATTCACAGTCCACATATATTCACAATTGCGAAGCACATAAAATCCTACATTACTTATCCTATTCTGTATACCTGTCGTGCCTCAAAGAGAAGATTTTAACTAAAATATAGCTTCCTCATCTGGAGAGTGATATGTTCTTCGTCACATCTTTATTTATTAAAACAGAGCATCAGTGACCTTTTACCGCCGACCGATGTACTGTTGGCGATTTATGTCCCTTTTACAGAATCGATTTGATCTAGAAGAAGTAGTCTGTATTGACTGTTCCAGCCGAATTAACGTTAGTCCGTCGTGTAAGGATCCTTTACTATTCAGAGGCTCAAAACATTCTATATTATTATTATACCTAAAGTATTTATACCGAGCAGCCTCCTGCCTGCAAAATTTTCTATCCTTCACTCCCTTAAGTCCCATATCTGCATCTCATTCCTTTTCAGGCACCTTCGTATACGGTACATAGTTTGGTTCAAATCCTGTGTGATAAAAAGATCGAAACATATTAAACCTTATCATGATTGATAAATCTGGAAAGACAGTTATTTCACTAGGCAAAGTTTCACTAAAATTATTGATAATTTCAGATTATAATAGACTAATCCTTATCATTGTATTGGTAGTGAAGTTCTTAATGTTAATTAAATCACCAAGATCGTTGAATGCTTAAATTAAACTAGATGTAAATATGAATATCCTTATCCATGCGCACTAATAATTACAATACAAACAATACTCGAGGCTCTACGTCTACCAATAGAGCTAAACCAATATGGAATATGTCACAAATTTAACAGGGTTAATAAACAATATCCTTTACCCATTAGGCATTACTCAAATAATTGATAATCAGACATATGATTCCTTGACTAGGATATAAATTTAGTTAGATCCAGATTGCCACGTACATGTTAAGTTGGATTATGGTGGTTGGAACAATTCTGATTATACTGACAACGTATTAGCAAACTACATACGAATTAGGACCCATAGCCAGTTGTTTTGATATAATTTGAATACCCTGCACATAAAAAATATACACAAATTACTTTAAAATAAGTAAATCTTGTCTTTGATATAATTCAAAGAAATATTCCTTTCAAGTGGGAATGTCTTTTTCTTCTAATAAGAGAACGATATATTTTCATTAAACCTTTTTGTTTTCTATTTCCCGAGATCTTCATAGAAGCCATCTTGCCATCATTTACCCGCAACGAAAATATCTAGATATCCAGTATTTTATTCCAAAGTAATATTTGTGAATAATTCTTTATAAGGCACGATTTTTTTTTAATTCTAGAAATTTTGTAATTATTGGAATTAATTTTTAGTACCTCTACAAAGAAAAACATTATAGAACTCTGCTATATACAGGCCGAGTTTTTTAACATGTCTCAAAGACGGTTGAAAATATTTTTGACATTTACCCCCTCTCACTATTTTGAGAAGTGGGGACAACTTTGGAATTTTAAACGAGATGATGTACTCTTGTTCATAAAACTCGAATCGAGGTAAAAAACTAGGAATGTTTAAAATTTCTTTTTCATTTGCTTTTTCGGATACGGAACTATGATTTATTAGGTTATAAAATAAAAAAAAATATTTACCATTTAATTTCAACCTATTTATCGTTTGTCACGCTTAAGAAGTTGTTCGAAATTTCTCCCTTCAACTTTCAAACACTTTCTCACTCTTTTTCTTAATGAATTTCGTACACACTGTAATATTTCAGGTGTCACTAATAAGCAGGCAAAGCGGATTCAGTATTTCTTTCATATGATTTAAAGATTCAGGTGCAGTCGCCATCACTTGGTCCTTTATAAAACCCCACTAGAAAAAGTCAAGGGGGATCAAATCTGGGGACCTAGCAGGCCAGTTGATCGGACCAGCTCGTCCAATCCACCTGTTTTGAAATATTTCGTTCAAACGAGTGCGGGCCTGTATTGTATAATTGGGCTAAGCTCCATCCTGTTGAAACCACGTCAGGATTTATGTTGTGGTTTAATAATTGGGGAAATTGGTTTCTTAAAAAATCTACATAAATTTCTGCATTTAAATCTCCTTCAAAGAAATGCGGACCAATAACTGTATCCCCGATTATACCACACCAGACATTACTTGACTAGAGATGTGGATTTAGCAGAGTTCTCAAAAGTGGGAATCTTACGACGCCCATTAGTGCATGTTGTGTATATTTACACAACATGCATATTTAGATAAAGAGAACAACCAAACAAAAAATAGGAAACTAAGTTTCTACTGATAAGGGATAACTTAAAATCCTACCTGCCCCCAATTATGGAACGTAGCTTTGTCAGAAAAAAAATAACATTTATTAGAACCCTGTTCTTCCTTGCATATATTGTGACCCAATTGGAAAATGTATCGCGATGTTCCAAGTCTTGCCCATATAGCTCTTGGTGCTGGTGGAGTGTAATGTGGTATTGATGAAAATGATACAAGTGCAATATGATCACAACTGATTTTTGACTAATTCCAGCATCTCTAGCAAGCCGTCTGGTGTCTACATGCGGGTCAGTAGCTGCCGCTCCTAAAACGCCAACTGCCCTATTTTCGGCCGTTTTAGTTATTAAATTATTTTAGTATTTAAATTATTAAAGTGCATTAACTTCGAAAGACAGGAATCATAACGAAGAATAATCGACGTCTGTCAAATCTGTGAAGAAAGCTGGTTTTTTTCTCGCCCCGCGTCGCATCAACCTCCCCCTTTTCGGCGGAGCCCGTCATATAAACAAAACAGTCACGAGAAGCCGGTTTAACTTGAGGAATTTTGCTTAGCGAAATAATATATATGTATGACATGAAATACTTTATGTTCGTTTTCAAACAATATGTACTTCGCCTTGCGTTGACCTGTTTTCGTTCATTTTATTTGCCTAGCTACCCAATACCCCGGCAACACGATAATAGAAGTGAACCGAAAGTGGCGCACCTTAATTATAAGTCACCAGCATGTAAAAGGTGCTTTACATACTGCATTGCACACCGTGTATAAACCTTCACTACCGCTGATGAAAAGTTTATATAGATTTTAGTGTAAATACGAACAATGAAATATGGTCCAGTTGTGTTAGTTGGGTATTGTAAGTCATAAATTTTATTTAAATATGTCATTCCCAACAAGGCGCTTACTACTAGGATATGTAATGTCACGACATGAAGATGGAGATAATACAATGTAATGTTATTTACAATACGAACAGTAGAGGCGTTAATAAACCTAAGGATCCCTCGTCAAGCACTTGAAAAGGCTCTCCTATTGTTCAGTTTTGGATACCGGTTATCGATTGTAGCATTTTGAAGTGGTATTCTAGGAAATTAGTGGTATACGCTTACGTTGATTTAAGATTATAAATAAGATAACGTTAATACCTTTTCTGCTACTGAAGTCTTAATTTTTTTGCCACGCACATTTACTGCACAATACTGAAATTTCAAATAAATATGTATCATTCATTTACTTAGTTTTTAGGTTTGTTATGATCCAAGAATGTCCGATTTTAACCAAAATTGTTCCGGTTACGGAACTGTTATAGTTAAATTATTGGAAATTGGCATTTGTAAATGAATAACGAAAAAATGGATGGGAAAGTGCAGGCCGATTTTCTATAAACTACACAGCGTTGATACTACAAGCTATCAAAAAACCTTAATTTTTTGACATGTCAATAGTTCGACAACTCGGCTCTACCTGATAGTTTGGTGCTGTTGAAAGGCTCGTAGCAGTGTTCTCAGTTTATCTCAAGTTTTATTTCGGCTGCATTTCGATCCCCTTGTACCGCCATTATTAGCAGAGAACCAACACCAGAAATTGTTGTCACAAGCGACTTCAATGGGGCTTAAAACAAAACTTGTTAGTTTTGTTTCATGATTCCCTTTGTTCAGAAGAGTGGCGAAGGAGAGAGACCAAAGGCATTTTTAATTTTTAGCCGAGCGACATTTTGCTCACATAGTAAGCATCGTGGTATAAGCAGATCCCATTAGTTTTTTCTTGACAGGTCAATAATGGCGGTGCGATGTATCCAGTAAACAAGTCGCAGGAAAATGTGCGGTTTCATACCGCCTGCGTACTACAGGGTCGCCTGAACAAATGTAATGTTAATGTGCTGGCTTCTGTTCTATATGTTCTTTTCATGCATTTGTTCAATGCATCTTTGCACCATGTTCCTTTGAGAGCATGTTACGGTGCTTCGAAGACTGCCTCTTTGATGTTTTCTTGGTCGTGCTTAGATTTTTGATAGTCTTGAGAGATCTTAGACGTGTGTCCCTATTTAGCCTGTTAAGCCCCTTATGGAAGATTAGTGGAGAGGTGTGCTCCACGAAAAATACTTTGGTTTGGGAATTGACACTTGCTGTTTCAAGGTTACATCACCATCGATATAAGTAGGTACTTAGTTTTATAATCGCTTGGAAAAGCCAAGTGCTCAGAATAGACATTTTTATAGAGACAACTGAACTAAGATTGCGTCCCAGCACTGTCAAGGCGTTCCAACGTCCTAAAGCTAGTTATAATGGTATCGTTTTCTTTTCTAATACATCTAATTTGTATTCTACGATGCCTTTCTTTTTATTTTTTTAAATTAAACATTTAATTTGCTTTTAACGTTGTTTCATTATGTGCACTTTTTGAGTTTACTCACAGGAACTTTAATTATTTGACAGTAGAGATGTCAAACTATCGATAGTGGTGGCGTTCGATATATCGATAGTGACTTGGCCAAACTATGGATACTATCGATAGTATTATCGATAGTGAAAAAAAAATAAACATACTTTTATGTTAACCACTTATTTTGGCTTAATAATATCAACTGATTAGCATGTTTTGATTTTAAGTCTGATCGCCGGTCACTTATAATTTGATCTGCCTTGGAAAAAATTCATTCTGACGGAACAGACGTCGCTGGTACGCATAGGAATTTTTTTGCCAAGTCGGCTTGCTTTGCGATTGAATATTCCAAAATTCAAGTGGATTAGTATTAATGGGCAGCAGTCTTGACTCCAGATACTGGCTACGAATGAACTAAACGAACCGTAGTGTGGTAGTCTGTACCAGTGAACAGCAAAACGCGACGCGACGACACGAAGTACAGTACAAAATAAATAAAAATGCAGAAGAGCACAAATAAAAATCAATAATATGGGAATTGTACAACTATCGATATTATCGATAGCCGCTATCGATAGTCTGACATCTCTATTTGACAGTGAGTTATTTGATACGTTTATATTACTGTACGTGACGCCAAATTAGATCTGTTTAGTGGCCCATACCAATAGTGTTAAGGAGTGCACATTGATAAGTCATAATCATGTGGCATTAATGAACTAAATTAGTAAACACCCCTCAAGTAAACTGCCTCGCTACATTTAGAGCTAGTCAATGGCTTGTTGTTATACATCTTAGTCTTAACCATAACAACTATTAATATTATTGATCACAGCAATTATACTTCGTCATAACACTTACCACATACTTTATTAATTTGGCTTGGAGCTGGCAGGGGCACATTGCATCATGTGTATCTTGATTATTTTCTAGAAGCATACTTCAAAAAACTGCTTATTGTTGCTGATTTTGTTGTGAATTCATTTTTTTATTATAGCCCCATTAATCTATCTGAATAATAAAAGGAGTGGCCTTTCTCAAGATGTCCAATTATCCTTATACTGGAGTGCCAAAAACCTTGCTCAGTTCAACCCCTCCAAAACCCAGCATTGCTCCCTGTTATACAAAAACTTCAAGAACACTTCTGGGCATCGATTTCGAAACATGATCTCATCTGGCACTAATAATACATTACTTCAGTAGCCATACCTGCTCTGCTAAAAAGCTTAGTTTTCTCTTTCGAGCCAGAACATATTTTCTCCATTCCAACTTATGTATTCGCTATATTCCCCACATAAGGTTTAACCTAGAATTCCCACATCTTGAAAGCGGGATCACTTTCGACACAACATCCTGCATCCTATCCAAAAGAGAGTAATCACAGTTATTAGTGACACAGTCCTCACAGAAAAACTCTTCTCTCGACCATCGACCATGCTGCATTCTATACAAACGAGAGCAATCACTGTCATTAGTGACCCAGTCCTCACAGAAAAACTCTTCTCTCGACCATCGAACATCCTGCATTCTATCAAAAAGAGAGTAATCCCTGTCATTGGTGACCCGGTCCTCACAGAAAAACTCTTCTCTCGACCATCGAACATCCTGCATTCTATCCAAAAGAGAGTAATCACTGTCATTAGTGACCCAGCTCTCACAGAAAAACTCTTCTCTCGACCATCGAACATCCTGCATTCTATCCAAAAGAGAGTAATCCCTGTCATTAATGACCCGGTCCTCACAGAAAAACTCTTCTCTCGACCATCGAACATCCTGCATTCTATCCAAAAGAGAGTAATCACTGTCATTAGTGACCCAGCTCTCACAGAAAAACTCTTCTCTCGACCATCGAACATCCTGCATTCTATCCAAAAGAGAGTAATCCCTGTCATTAATGACCCGGTCCTCACAGAAAAACTCTTCTCTCGACCATCGAACATCCTGCATTCTATCCAAAAGAGAGTAATCACTGTCATTAGTGACCCAGTCCTCACAGAAAAACTCTTCTCTCGACCATCGAACATCCTGCATTCTATACAAAAGAGAGTAATCACTGTCATTAGTGACCCAGTCCTCACAGAAAAACTCTTCTCTCGACCATCGAACATCCTGCATTCTAACCAAAAGAGAGTAATCCCTGTCATTAGTGACCCGGTCCTCACAGAAAAACTCTTCTCTCGACCATCGAACATCCTGCATTCTATCCAAAAGAGAGTAATCACTGTCATTAGTGACCCAGTCCTCACAGAAAAACTCTTCTCTCGACCATCGAACATCCTGCATTCTATACAAAAGAGAGTAATCACTGTCATTAGTGACCCAGCTCTCACAGAAAAACTCTTCTCTCGACCATCGAACATCCTGTATTCTAACCAAAAGAGAGTAATCCCTGTCATTAGTGATCCAGTCCTCACAGAAAAACTCTTCTCTCGACCATCGAACATCCTGCATTCTATACAAAAGAGAGTAATCACTGTCATTAGTGACCCAGTCCTCGCAGAAAAACTCTTCTCTCGACCATCGAACATCCTGCATTCTATCCAAAAGAGAGTAATCACTGTCATTAGTGACCCAGCTCTCACAGAAAAACTCTTCTCTCGACCATCGAACATCCTGCATTCTAACCAAAAGAGAGTAATCCCTGTCATTAGTGACCCAGTCCTCACAGAAAAACTCTTCTCTCGACCATCGAACATCCTGCATTCTATACAAAAGAGAGTAATCATTGTCATTAGTGACCCAGTCCTCACAGAAAAACTCTTCTCTCGACCATCGAACATCCTGCATTCTATCCAAAAGAGAGTAATCACTGTCATTAGTGACCCAGCTCTCACAGAAAAACTCTTCTCTCGACCATCGAACATCCTGCATTCTAACCAAAAGAGAGTAATCCCTGTCATTAGTGACCCAGTCCTCACAGAAAAACTCTTCTCTCGACCATCGAACATCCTGCATTCTATCCAAAAGAGAGTAATCACTGTCATTAGTGACCCAGCTCTCACAGAAAAACTCTTCTCTCGACCATCGAACATCCTGCATTCTAACCAAAAGAGAGTAATCCCTGTCATTAGTGACCCAGTCCTCACAGAAAAACTCTTCTCTCGACCATCGAACATCCTGCATTCTATCCAAAAGAGAGTAATCACTGTCATTAGTGACCCAGCTCTCACAGAAAAACTCTTCTCTCGACCATCGAACATCCTGCATTCTATACAAAAGAGAGTAATCACTGTCATTAGTGACCCAGTCCTCGCAGAAAAACTCTTCTCTCGACCATCGAACATCCTGCATTCTATCCAAAAGAGAGTAATCACTGTCATTAGTGACCCAGCTCTCACAGAAAAACTCTTCTCTCGACCATCGAACATCCTGCATTCTAACCAAAAGAGAGTAATCCCTGTCATTAGTGACCCAGTCCTCACAGAAAAACTCTTCTCTCGACCATCGAACATCCTGCATTCTATACAAAAGAGAGTAATCATTGTCATTAGTGACCCAGTCCTCACAGAAAAACTCTTCTCTCGACCATCGAACATCCTGCATTCTGTACAAAAGAGAGTAATCACTATCATTAGTGACCCTGTCCCCACAGAAAAACTCTTCTCTCGATCATCGCCATTCTGTTGGTGATGGATCTCTTTTCTACAAATACTTCAACGGATTTTGCGCAGAAGAACTAACCGATGTCATTTCCCCCTTGACTGATTTCTCTTTCCCTTTCGACCTCATTTCCTTTAAATCCCGAATCAATCGATATTTTCACGGATATTGTTTAGAATAAATAGGCTTCATCATTATTCCCTTGACTGTCCCTAACAGATCAACAAAGAGCGCGTCACATTTGCCCTCTTTACTATCCAGCTACAAAAATGTCCCAAAGCTCTCGCTCATTCATAGTCATGTTCTACGACTCATTGACCACGCCTGCAGAGAAATTCCCTTCCCTTAGGAACCTTTAGTCATTTACACCCTATATCAATAGAACAGATTTCTTCTCTCTTCAGGCGCCCACGGTACGTTAGTAGGCTTGAAATCTATTAAGTATGAACTGCACCTGCATAAAGAAAAGTTTTATTGATTCCTACAATATTGCCATATTTAATTAAGTAACTCTGCATAGAGATAGCCAATATGCCAAATTAGCTATAAATTTGTAGTAAACCTATTTCTAGTTTAAATTGTATTTTTTTTACTAGATATTTAAAACATTAATTTGACAAACAAACTTGACGTTTCAAAAGGTAAATACAGGCATATTTTAATTACTACTGCTTTTAACAGTTACAGCTCTTTAATTTTAGTGCTTCCAGATGGCACGATATTTATCATAACAAACATCACGCGTACGATTTTCACACCTCATACATTATTTTCCTAAATTGCCCATATAAAATAGACGCTTCTGCCTAAAAGGCATCTGTTGATCGATGCTTCCACAGTTTCATTTACAATCTGTCAGAACCTTTTAACGTTTGGCCCTCGTAATGCACGGGCCCCAAATCATTTATATATTTGTCATTATGTATGTTTAATATTTGCTTGATGTATTTTAATAAATTATCACTTTGTTCTCGTGTATACAAAGTTGTTAATTTCGAAATGAAAGGGGCGTTTGGGATTATTCTCGGTAACATTATTTGGAATTGAGGTTGAATGTTTATAAAAGGGATTGTGAAAGAGCAGTTAGTTATAACAATTTGTGGTAGATACCACAAAATTTTTGAAGATGCTTTTTGTTATTATCGATAACAGTAGTCTGCATAATAATATGTTTCACTTACGACCAGTTTCACAAGCAATTTAGTCAAGAATTAAATTAATTGGACACTTACAATGTGACAGCACTCATGTTAATTTCATTGCTAAATATGAACCTAAACGTCAGATAAATTTATTACCTGATTAAACGTTTTGAGCAACAGACTGTTAGACCTTTACAATGTAAAGCTTTAATGTAACAAAGACGTCATCATTATGTAAATACATAAATAGAGTACCACAAATTTAAATAAATTTGCTTGGTATTTGCATCTGTGATTGCTTATCATAAAAACCGAAATATCTAAAAATATTGAACCGACCTTATTGAAATTTTGTATATTTACATCTAGTATATTATTTTTAGAACTTTGTGATTAGTTCTAGATATGTTTTATATAAAATGTCAAATGTGTAAGTTGAACATGTTTTTTGTTAAACAAAACGTGATTTCTGCTTGATTATATATAAAACTTCGTTACTACGAGATTAAAATACGATTAAATCGAGATAGTAAGCGACAAATATATAGAGGGTCAGACACTACAAAATCGCCTTTAGTTAGGTAAGGAAAATTAGATTATTTGCTGTTATTAAACCTACACCTACCCTATAGAACAAAATCAGTTTAATATGCTTGATTTAACAACTTGCGTATTTCTCTCCAGCTATGAATTTATGAATAAAATATTTTTTATTAAAGGCTGGCTCCATCAATATCTTGGCAAACTTTAAGTGAAAAGGCTCAAATATTGCTGTACAGTGGCGTTCCATATTCCTTAAAAATATTTTTAGTCTAAAAACTCTTTTTGAAAGTACCTATATACAGTGTTATTTACATTCACAGTCTAAGCGGCGGCTAAAGTGTAGTCAACACCATCAAGTACAAAACAAAAACCTATTTCGTATAAACATATTAGGTGAATAATGGTATATCGAATCTTTTCTTATCCAATTTAGGAATCATTGATCATTTTAGTGATACTTTTTTGATTAATTACCTAAGTTACGTGACAAGGTGCATACAAAGATAATTTTTTCTTATATCAGTGACTCACAGAAAATTGGCACCCTTTACTTTGTCGCAACCCCCCGGCAAACTACTTAAAAAATTTTATGGAGTAGGTACAAAGAAAAGAACCAACATAAAAGTAAATGTGGCGACTGTAAGGATCAGATTACCTGTGTCAGGGTGTCAGGGATAAAAGGTGTTTTTGGGTGAAATAGTTGGAAAATCAAATATAAATGAAAGAGATGAAAAAAGCAATGTTGCCAGCTATCGTCTGTTTTCATAATTTTAATAATTATTGCAAAAATGATCATTTATTCAAAATTGGGCAAAGTTTCTGTCTAGTTTCGTTTCTTTTACTTAATAACGCAGAATAACTTGCAGTCGCCGCTTGGTCTATAAATTTGTGCTAGTGTAAATAATTATTTTTTCTGCCAGGCTGGTTATAACCTTCAAGAGGCAGTTAGTGACAAAAACATATCTAAACAACGTGTCAATTATTTAAAAGTTTAAATTGATTAAAATTATTTATAAGACTAAAACTGTACATGGAACAGTGTTCGAAGAACCAAAATTCTACCACGGAAAAGTGTGCTTAAAACGACAGAATAGGTTTATTTCAAGAAAAGTACTGGATCTAATTAAAGAATATCAAAACCACCATTTGTTGTCAGCCATGAAATAATATGGTTAAAATAGATTCACACTGAATTTTGTGTAAAATTGCAGTAAAATCATTACTTATGGATTATGAACCAGTTGTAACACAAGCCACTTTGTAAAATTAGGTTTCAGGTTTAGTCTACCATCGCTTAACTATACTACTATAACTATAAATTAATCAAATTTCTTATTAATTAAAGTAACAAGTAACTTTGGGCAAATGAACTTCAAATGTTTATACGCGGGATCCCGCATAGGTTTTTAATTTTATATAATTCGATAAATTAACATTTGAATTGAATTAATTATTAAACCAACTTTAATTTTTTATTATAAATATCAAAAATTAACAGTATGTCAGTCAACAAAATTATGTAATTTAAAGTCTAGCCTCTCTGAACTATACTACTATGACTATAAATCAGTCAAATTTATTACCAATTAAAGAAACAAGTACCTTTGGACAAATGAACTTCAAATGTTTATACGCGAAATCCCGCATACGTTTTTTAATTTCATAAAATTCGATAAATTAACGTTTATTTAATTAATTATTAAACCAACTTTAATTCTTTATTATAAAAATATCAAAGATTCTCCAACGCTAGATCGGTCTAATTTGACAACCAAACGTTTTAAACTGACAAGTGTAAGAATAAGACAACTAAGTTTTTTACTATGAATTTATTTCTGAGCTTTTTCGCAAATTTATAAAGAAAAGGACGGTTTTAAGACGTATTTTCGACAATAATAGAACTAAATTCATGAAAGCAAGTCGTTCTAAGATGAAATTCATTTGGAAACCAAGCAAATCGTTGAAATATCAGAATAATTCATAAGTTTTTAATGACAACTTATTAACAATGACAAGACAAAAGCCTGTCAAAACATAACTGATCAACTATAAGAGCTAATGTAAACCTGTACTAAATATTAAACCTTCTTAGTGAATCTGAACGTAAATCTTTTTTATTTTTCTACCTGAGATACCTAATAAGTCTTACTAGTTTTTATAGTAAATCACATTCGTTTGATTCTAAGTTAAGTAAGATACTTATAATACCTAAGCAGTCTCATTAATTTTCATATTATAATACCACGGATATTTGGCAGATACACGTTTCAGCGTTTAGGGCTTTTTCATGGCTATGCGGATCCGCATAGCTGGTGCGGGATCACCCAGGCCGTCAAATGATGCGGGATTCCGCGGGATTGGGGGATTCCACTCTGCGGGGTTGCAGTCCCTAACCAGAGTAAATCAACGTGGTTGCTATTGCAGATCATTTCTTAAGAGGTAAAAGATTACCTAATATATTGAGAACACCACTGTATCGTACATTTATAAAAAATATATTTAATTAATTTCCTAACATAAATAAAAACGACTTGCATGTATACCTACATATTTTTGGCACACTGATATAATCAGTAGAAAAGGCTAAAATCAGGGCGAACTATAAGGTAAATACAGGAAATACATGTTTTGTATATGAATATAAATAAAAATTGTGTATAAACAAAACGTTTATCACCTAATTCACAAAGCTTAGTCCGGTTACAAATTTAGTCCTTATATAGGTAGTATACCCGGTTTTTTAAATCATGTTTCAACACCAGGAAAAGTAGCACTCTGGGCTTTTAACAAAAAAATGTCCAGGATTTTTTTTGCACTTTCGATCATATATAATTAATAGAAACTTAAAATTCACTACAATCCATTACTTGATATGAAATATCCCAAATCGGGAACATTCTTTCGCGTTATCACCCCTGCCATAATAACAGAAAGTTGAATTTTTTTTGGTGAGTTGATGTCATAGAAACTAACACCAAATTCGAAAATTACGACATGCTGGCTCAACCATAAAAGATAAATGAAAATAATTATTTGAACTATTACCTATAAAATCTATTTACCTTTTAATAAAAGGTATTACTCTAATAAAATCTTATTCAAATTAGAAGCATTATTATTTACCTCTCAGCTACAAATTTGTATTGATTAATAGATATTTACCTAACAAATGCGGAAAAAGATACTTTTCTGCACGCTACTGCAGTTGACCGAACAACGACAGCGGAGTTCGATTAGAAGTCGAGTGTGGAAAAGACACTTTCCGCACGTGTTGGGTACAATGTTTTTCTACGACCGTGAGCAAAATTATCTAGTTTTGGTATTTTTTTTTAAATATTTTATTAATTGCTTGGGTTTGATATGCACCAATTTTAACATATTTAACATTGAGTACTTTGACCATAACGTGGATGGCTTGCAAGTTTTTGAAATGTCGGAAAATTATACTAGAATTACCTTTTCTTTGTTGAAACTGTTTATTTTCTTTTTTGCACACCATTTACTAAAATATGTTTCCAATTCTTTGGCATAACGGTATTTCGATTTTTCTGGTATCAGTAAGATGTTCACATTGTTGGCTTCGTCGAGAATGTCTTCCGGTAGGTACTCCATTCATCATATTCTTTTCATTTTGTTTCTCGATCTCCATTTTCTAGTCAAAAGTTGAACAAAAGTCGAAAAACCTCTGTATTTTCACTTTGACGTCTACACTGACAATCAACAAATAGGTAAATAACACAAACTTAATTGCATAGCAACGATATAAGTAGAAAGGCCCTGTAATTATTCGGTGGATTCATAATTTTTAGTTGGTTAGTTTTTGGGTATTTCCCAACAATATTTTACCAAATATGTTAAAATGGACCTCTTCGGTCCGGGTCGGTCTAATTAAGTGTCGATTTAGGTAAGGTAAAAGTCCCTATTATGAGACAATGTCCCCATTTATGATACATTACGTGAATATACTATTTTATAAAAAGAAATCACAATTAATTAAACTCTTAAAAATATAATAAATACATATGCGCTTGAAACCGCGACTTAGAAGTGTTAAACGCTGACTACGATCCAATTTTGCATACTGATTTAATTGAATGGTTTCGTCTATTTTCATTTATATATTATATTCTAAGAAAAAAAAAACCAGAACGATTAACATATGATCCGACAAATATCTAAAAAGCTTTAAAAGCTATGAAAGACACCAAACATTCTTTAATAAAAGCAGCTGCTGCTTATGGTATTCCTGTAGCCACATTAGGCAGAAAAAAAACATTGATCCTGCGAAAACAAAAACTAAAACATGCCCGGAAACAGTGTTATCAGTGAAAGAAGAGGATGATATTGTTAAGTGGGTGTTGTATAGAGCAGAAATGTTAGCACCTGTTACAAAAACTGAATTATTAGATTGTGTACAAAAATATGTGCAAACTATGGCAATAAAGACTCCGTTTACAGATGACCGTCCAAGTCGTCATTGGGACGAAGGGTTCAGGAAACGTAATACAGAGTTATCCATTAGGACGCCTCAGCATGTGAGTTCAAGTAGAGCAGCTGTCAGTCGCGTAACGATAACCTCTTATGTTCAGATATAATTCACGCAAAACACCTTTACAAGACATATTTACTCTGAAACTGGAATATCTTCCCAAAAAAAAAATAATTCAAGTTGAAAAAACAGGAAAGTCCAAGTTACCATCTGCAGAGACCTCTGATGCATGGTATAATCTTCAGTTGGAAAAAGAAAATATGAAAAAAAGAAAGAAGAAAACAAAAAAAAAATGCAAGAAGACAAACAACGTCAATGGAGCAAGTCAAAGAACTCTAAGAGAGAATAAAAGAAGACAAGTAAATTTTATTCAATAATTTGTGTGGATTAATCGTTTAATTTATGAAAAGATTATAATTTGTTGTATAAAAATTAAGTTAATTATCTATTTTATAAATAAAAGGATATCATAATAATAAATTCATAGCTTAAAAATTGTCTTGTTAATTTTTCAACTGTCTCAAAAATAGGGACCTGTATTATGAGACACCGGGGACATGTACCTTTAGACTGTCTCATAAATGGGGTCATAGAACTTGCATTTATAAAATAATTATTGTCACCTATTTTAAACTTAAAATTATTAGAAACAAGAAATATTGATCTAAAAATCATGAAATAACTATATAGTACAATAAAAATTATATTTCCCACTCGAATTCATTTTATATTAGCGGAAATGTTCGATCTACTTGAAATGTGTCTCATACTAGGGACTTTTACCTTGATTGTTGATGTATTGTTTCCCGCGTCAGTGCAACTTTCAGCACGTATATAAGCACCGAAAGTAGTTACTTTCCGCACGCTCGTAAAAAAAGATACTTCCGACTTAATCAAAACAGTTTTACAGCTAAAAATATAACTTCAGTTATATGAAATTCAATGACAACGATATCGCTGTGCAATATGTAAAAACCACAGGAAATATTTTATTACACTGGCAAAAGTTTGTGAAGATTAAAAATTAGTTACATGATTAAAAAAAAAATAAATTGTGCTTTTTAATGGATATTCCAGTTTTCGTTAATAAGCTTAGGACGACAATATAAAACGAAAATCGCTTCATACGATATTATTATTTTCTTCTGTAAACATAGTTAAATTTCTTCCGGTACTAAATTTTTTATTAATGAAACCCAACGATCTATGGAGCCTACTCTCGTATTTATTTATTTACCTAATCTCCGTTTTCGAGGTGTAAATGACAAATTTATGATTGATTTCAACCTCTGGTCCCAAGGGAGCGAAACATTAAGAAGTAATGAAATGGAGTTCATGAAACCAAGGAAACATTAATCAACAGATGTCTTTAAGGCATTGGGGTCGTATTCGAGAAAGACAAATTCAGAATTTATTGCATGAAATGTATATTCCATATAATTATTTAAATACATATTTTACAATTTACAAAGACCTATAACAGAACGTTACAGCAATGAGGACAAAACACGATATTGTTATTTCTGAAGACAATAGAGAATTTGTTTTGCTGGTTTAACAACAGTCACAGTTATATCTGTTTATTTATTACTTCTATAAAGTGTTATTAATTTGCTCGAACTCAAAAGTTAGATTTTTTAAGGCTTCACTTAAATCCACTTGTTAGAGCTGACACGAACTTGTTATAAAATAAATGTTTAAAATTGATTTTGTAGTTAGTTGTAATTTAGGTGTGATGGTATTTGTCCTCCAATGCGACCAATGCACTAAATGTCGCCTGTGATTCATTATGTGGTAAAACAGTCACTGGATTCTAATCAACAAAGATTATATACTTAGTTTGTTCCACAGGGAAGCAGATTTTGTCTTGTATGCTAGACTCATCGTGTGACGAAAGACCGAAAATTTATAATACCGACCTGTATTTTGCTTAGGCCGTTGCTCTAAAAAAGCATTGAGAATAGGTGGGTTCATCTCACATTTTCAATTTTAGCGAATTTGTATTTTTATTTCCTCTCTTCACCAAAAGACACTTCTTTGGACAAATAATGAACATCAAATAATAATTCTGACTCAACATTATCACCCAGCAAACAATATAGACAGACTTTTGGACGAAAGTATTCAAAGAAGTTAATAATATAAAACATGGACAAGAAGATGTAGAAGAAGGTAAAAAAGAAACGACAAGGAAACTGAACAAAACTATTCCAAAGAAAAAAAAGGAGAGAAAAAAAAGAGAACGAGAAAGTAATAGTACAAGCAGAAACCCTTCTTGATGATTTTGGTAAAAGACCGGCCCAAGAAGATACAAGAGAAAGACTGGAAGAAGAAAAATCCACCCAGTTAAGTCGATTATTTTATGTTAGTTTTTTTAAGTTAAAATAAGTATGATAGCTTCTTATATTTAATTTTAAGGCATTTGTTTAAAAAACAGTATTTATTATTTTTGTTAGATATTGTCTCTAATATTCAGTAAAATATATTTCCATATTTTTATTCCAAGCTTTACTAAAAACCAAAAACATAAGAATTCATTTTGCACATTAACATTTCTAATACTAAAAACTTTTAACTCCACCGCGCCGCTCAGTTCTAGATGTTTTCTTTCAAGATGAATTTCGTTTCGGTCCTAATCCCTTTCCATAAAAAAGGGGATCCAAGAGCTTACCAACATTACACTGGCGTATCGTATATTTTTAGAAATGGAGTTATTTTTTTTTTAAATATATGTTTCACACTTTCCCGGGTGATTTTGGATATGTGGTACACACTTTATCTGACCTGTCAACTACTTGAAATCATCCACAGTTTGTGGAGGGGTGGGAGTGAAAGAGTTTTTCCTAATTGTCACTGGCATTATAAGAAAGTAGTACATACGCCATTTTCCGTTGCTTCTCTCAGGGTCAAATTTATTCCGGAAGAATAGGAATAATCTAATATAAAAATGATAATTTTGTAACTAGTTCTAGAAAGTTGCAACGTGTGCTAGGACACTATGTTAAATTAATTTTATTTATAAATACGATTATTAAAAACATTTGACTTTTCATGCCGATTATAATAATAATAATAATAAAGATGTTTATTTATGCCAATAAAACAATTAAGAATATAAATATAAAAATGATAATCTAAAAAAGAAAACCAAAAAATGACAGTAGTATACTAGTTGGCATAAATAGGTAGGGTTTTGATTTATAAAAAATCATTCTTCCAATCCTACCCTTACTAAATAATTTTTTATATTTTTTTTGAAAGTTATATAGCTTAAGCCCCTCAGACTAGAAGGAATATTATTATAAATTACAGAAGAGGTATATTTAAACGAAGACTTATATTTTTCAGTATGATGTTTAGGTATTTCTATTGCGTTCTGATTTCTAGTATTAACATTATGAATATTATTCCTGAATTCAATTTTTTCAAATAAATATAAAGAATAATAATAATAATAATAATTATTTTCCTAACAAGTGCAATCAGCCTAACTTACCAATATTCTAGCATTTTGTTAATTTAGTTATACCTTCTGTCCATTTGGACTGATGATAGGTTTATGAAAGCTTTTCGAAAACACATTTTTTCGAAACTATATTTTCTCAAAAACAGAACTTTTTCAATAATACAGATATTCGAAAAATAGGGATGTTTTCGATTTTTGGTTTCTGAAGCCAACTTCGAATTTTTTTTTAAATATTTCTTGAAACTAAATTTTTTCAAGAAAATATGTTTTTAGAAAGAATATTTTTTAAGCCTTGTTTCGAAAAAGACTTATTCAGTTATATTGAATGGTATTATTGAATATTGAATTATATTCAATATTCATATTAAAAAACAACACTTTTTCGAAAGTAATTTACTGCAGAGTAACATAGGAAATACAAGGAAACGTAAACCTGACCAAACACAAAAAGGTTCGTTAGGTTAGTTTAGGATCTTTTTGTCATTTTTTCATCGACATTTTAGTAGAGTTCATAACTTAAATTTAGAAAAACTATGTTTTCTAAAAAATATATTTCCGGGAAATGTATTTTTAAAAGGTTTCTTAATATATATATATATATATATATATATATATATATATATATATATATATATATATATATATATATAGGAAGAAGCTGTTTTTCGAAAAATGTACTTAATTTAATATCAAAAAAGATATTTGTTGAATAGAGAAACAGCTAGAAGAGTTTGGTCATCTTAGCTTACACGCAACTGGACAAATTGTTTGATTAATATGAAAGTGTAAATATTGTAACAGTTTTATTTATTTATGCCTTCTGCTCATTTGGCGGGATGAACGAGTACTTACGAAAGTACAGTTTGTCGAAAACCAGTTTTTCAAATTCTTTTAAAGCACTTTTCAAAAATATATTTTTTCAGAGAACATCTTTTTTGAAATTAAATTTTTTCGGATAGTATTAATTTTTTGAAGCAACGGCTGCCTGAAAAGTAATTTATGAGAAAGTAACGTAGCAAACCTAAGGAAACCTGCTCAAACCCAAAAAAGGTTCGTTTGGGTTTGTTCAGGATATTTTTTCCTCTTTTTTTCATTAACATTTTCCAAGCTACTAGAGATAATAATGTAATTTTCTAAATAGTTGTTTTCGAAAAAATATATTTTCGAGAAATGTGCCTGTTTTAAAAATTATTTGTTTGTAGATATTTTTGAAAAAATGTACTTTCGATATACGAAAAAATATTTTCAAAATAGTACATAAATCCATCATCCAAAAAGCATCTTTGAAAAAGTGGTCAGGAGACATTTTTGAAAAGATGTAGGTTAGAAATATGTTTCTGAGAAAATACTTAAAAAAAATTTTGTTAATCCATTTTCGGAAAAGCTGTTTTTCGAAAAAAATTACTTTCGAAAGAGATGTTGTTTGAAGAAAAATGTTGGGTTATTTGTCTCGTTTAGAAGCCAAAACTATCCGGCGCAAATTTTGATAAGATCACAGTGAGATGTGTCAGCAATGTTTTCAGAAACAATCTAAATGCCAAAAAATGCTGTTATTTTTTATGCTACATATTAGTATTGACGTATTATTCTTATTTTTTGGTATAATTCACTCCAAAGACCTAACACAGGCGTCAAAATGTTTGTTTTTGTTTATAATACTTTGTAGGAGATGTAGAAATGGTGAATGTTTATGTTACAATATTTATTTTTATAAAATTCGCTATGGAAATTCTTTTAGTAACAAGCCTCTAGCCTTTGGGCTGTTTGGAAGTTCTATATGACTACTTACTTAAAAAAGGGTTACAGTATTCGGTCGCTTTCCATTCCTTTGGTTTTGTATCTTTTAAATCGATTTTGAGGATTACCCGATAGGATCAAGAAGCCGCATTTCACCTATGATCGTGATCGCTGCATATTGATAAAACAACACAACTACAGTTGGCACAACCTGCGGAAGTACTTACTTCAAATCAAATATTTAAAGCTTTGTTTTAGGCCCGGCGCTAAAATATGCTTTGCTGTTTCGTCTTTAATATTATAAAATCAACAATCTTATGTTGTGTTCATCAGACCCATCTGCATCAATCGTGATTATCCGTCCTATCGGAAAATCTTAACAAGACATGTTCCATGTCTCCAGCTCAAGAACATCGGATATGAGATTTGTCGATGGCTTGTCAATGCTCTTACCTCATTACGAGGCTAAAGAAAAAGTGTTTTTCTGACTGTATTATCAGGTTAAGTGCTTTTTTAGAAAGAAATTTTATTACGACGCGCAACAGACGGGTGGATCTTTTGCTCAGTTATCGTGGCAGTTACTAAACAGATAGCTCTGCAGTGACATTAAAGAAAGATCGAGCGTACACACCCCGTTATCTCCCTAGTTTACACGTTCTTTCATCCCCTCAAATCCACAGTGCGGTGCCGTAGTTTCTATGACAAAAAAATCGCGTTTAAATTTGGTTCGCTCTTGTATAAAATTATAATTAGCTAATTTTAATTATTTGTCAATGAGAATAAAAAAGCTTATTACTTTGTCTACAGTTTGTTATTTAATATTCATTAACTAAACTTATTTGCATAACTTGTAGCACATTAAATTACATCAGTTTTCCCATCATCTAATTAGCCCACAAATTTTGTTAGTGATGGTTGCCCATAAAGACAAGGAAAACAAAGATAATAGAATATGTAAATTTATTTTGTTAAATACTCACCTCGGCGAAAACTTAATTAATATCGATTAGCTTTAGCAAGGTACAAAGCTACTTCAAAAGAATTTCCGGAGTGTTTAAAAGGGCAATCGTGGTCCTAATAATGCCCCTGCGAGATAATTTCCTTACATAATAACAACTTGGGAATGCTAATTGAGAGAGAGTATATTAAATTACCGTCCCGACTACGAACTTTCGTGGTAAACACCCAAGTTGACACATTTCCTTTTCCGTTTGTTTGATGTCAAAATACGGCAGATTATGATTATCGTAACGGTTATTGTAGCAGTTCGGTGGATTGTTATGCGAGTTTAGGAGACTTAGTTATTGACTTTTCCGTATTATGATTATATGGTTAGAGAATATAAATCTAAGACTGTAATTAGACGTTTATGGCAAGTAAAATTTGTATTCCATGGTTATTATGTTGTTATTTTAATGGGATAGGTGTTTTTCCCCTTTGAAAGAGCAAGCAAATCAATTTGTAGCGTTGGAATTGTTTGCTGACACTGCTGCGTAGGTTCCTGTGTTTATTTTAGATGTGGGCTTTTTTTTCTATTATGTCCATGGTAGGACTATATAACTCCACTTAGTTTTTTATTTACATAACTCTTTTCTAAGTTGCTTGATTCCAGTTTCCTACCAGTCTCTATCATTATTTTGTGCTCAGTGGTCCGCCTCAACTTGGTTTAAAATCGTTGGTCCATGGTTATTAATAATAATAATAATAATAAAGATGTTTATTTATTGTAGCAGTTCGGTGGATTGTTATGCGAGTTTAGGAGACTTAGTTAAATCTTAAAACATAAAATAATTACTTTTAGTACAAACAACAAAACCGTAATTAAACATATCTATACTAAAAATATAATAGTGAAACTTTAACTTGAAGCATTGCCTGGTCCACTTATAAATAGGCGCAAATTATATGGTTAAAGGATATAAATATAAATGGAATTTATATTCTATGGCTATTAGGTATTGTGGCGTTTAAATTATTCGCTTCCGCTACTGCTTAGGTCTCTGTGTTTATGTTAGGTGCTTGCTTTTTCTTTTTTAATAATCATCCAGCATGTGACGTCCATAGAGGGACCTCTACTTAGATCTATTATAAGCTGCTCGCATCCGGCTCCCTGCAATGTCTTGTTAATTATCCTTAGCTACTGAGTTTGCCTTAATTTTGTAACCTCTGGGCCCTACTCATGTGTTCTCCTAGTTCACGTTACATCTATCGTTCTAGGTATCTATAATACCTAAATAATATATATATATATATATATATATATATATATATATATATATATATATATATATATATATATATATATATATATATATATATATATATATATATATATACATATATATATATATATATATATATATATATATATATATATATATATATATATATATATATATATATATATATATATAAGTATTAAAGCGGTTTTCCTGAAGGTATGACTAAGAACTCATACAATTTTCACTGTAAAAACCTTAATTGTATTATGAAAACAACAAAAAGCGAATCTGTATTTTCTAAAAAAGAATTGTCACAAATCTTAAAACATAAAATAATTACTTTTAGTACAAACAACAAAACCGTAATTAAACATATCTATACTAAAAATATAATAGAGAGTGAAACTTTAACTTCAAGCATTGCCATTAATTCCGTGCATATTTTCTGTATCCATGTCGATCTCTTGAACATCATTTTTATCAGTATCCTGCTCACTGTCTGTGTTAATGTCCTATACTTCGACCATATCTTCTTCCAAGCTTTGATTATCATCATCATCGCATTCCAATGCTTTATGTGCATTGCCGTCAGATAGCACGTCTTCATGAAGACGCTTAAGTCACTCTTGTTCTTTTTTGTAATGTTATTCACAAAAAAGTAGTAACCTATTTTTCATGATAACATACTGATGTTACAAAGAAAAAATACATCCATTGTAGCAATAAACTTATCGGTGGAAATCGCAGACTCCAAGATAGAAAACTTACACAAAGTATAACACCGGTCTCTGACACCGAAATCCGTAGTATTCAAAAAATTAGATGCCGTCAGTCACTGATTTTCTCGCACAGAATTTGTGGGCCAAAAAAATGAAGCTATTGAGCAGGACAAGCGCTTAAGCCGATACGTTTGGTAATTATCGGCCAAAGTTGGCCGAGTTCTGAGAGACCGAGCGTTATTAACAAAGAAAGCTTAATTGTGCATTTCAACGTGTCCACCGTTCAGTTTTATACAGCGAATTGTCCAAGAATCTAGTTCTTTCAAAACATTTATTAGCATGTATAGCGTAATACCATTAACGCAGTAATACAGTCTTACAACATCTTCCAAATGCTCAACATCCCTAAAGGGCCTCAGGGCATAAAATTCCTTTTAAGGTAGCCCCATAAAAAGAAATCTAGAGGCGTTATATCGGGAGATCTCGCTGGCCACGTGTAGACAGAATATCGCCCAATCCACTGGTCTTGAAATTTTTCATCCAACCATTCCCGAACTTCCAGCGTGCTATGAGCATTAGCACCATCGTGTTGGTAAAACAATTCTCTACGCCGTTCTAACGGTAGTTCATGTAAAAAATTTAGTATTTCTGTATCTAGGAAGTGCAAATAGGTTTCTGATGTTAAAGTTTGTCTGAAAAAGAAAGGTCCAACAGTTTGGGTGTTTAATATCCCACACCATAAGTTTACTTTAAAATGGTACTGGTTTCTAGCCTCTGTTACGAAATTTGGGTTCTCGTCCCCACCATCTACAGTTCCGTGAACTAACCACACAACTAGATGAAGATGTAGCCTCGTCAGTAAAAAGAATATTTTTTAAAAAATGTCTTCTTCCCTTTCTCCTTCCATCTAAAAACAAAAATCTAGTTGTAATACATGAACAAATTTTGGTTTATAGGCATGAAATTTATTTTTTACTAAAACTCTTCTCATCGACCGCTCTGACATTCCAACATGTTCGCGCTGTTGAGCCAGCGGCTTTTCCACAGTGGATAGCACGACATCTAAACTTGCATTCTCACTGGTAACAGGCCTGCGATTTCTTTAAATTTTAATGATTGAACATTTTCTCCCGGATGTCTAGCGATAAATATTTCTGCAGCATGACGCGCGAACTTTGATAACTATCGCCACACATATTAAAACTAACTCAATTTTTTCTTAAAGAGATAACTTTTCAGCAGCCATTGCACATTGAAATGACACCATCGCTTGACAAATAGAAAAAGTGTTTATTTTTTTCACAGCCACCTATGTAAAAATTTAGTAGGAATGAGGTACATTGTGCTTGAATTTAAAAACATTACCTGTTCTTGTTTCGTTAGTACATGCCTACCTTTTAGTTTTTCTTTTAGTTTTGTGTAATAAGTGACGTCTTTAGAGTGTCTTTTTATAGATAAATATGTAAAATTAAAAACATTAGAAAATCAGCTACGCGACAGTTAGAATTCCCCTAAAACAACAATTTTTAGTTATTTTTAAATAAAAACGTACTAAATAACTGGAGATCAGCACAGTTGATCGTAAAACATTTATTTAAGGACAAATGATCTATTTTAAAGGCGGAAACAAAAATTTATTAATGGTAGTATTTTTATTGATAAAAAGTGTCAATTCTTAAATTTTTCCCAAACAAACCCAAATTCTGCACAATGCTATAAAATTAAATTATAAACATTTTTTTTCAAAAAAGTTTTCGATATTTTTACAAACGGTGTGAGTTTTGGCTATACAAACCTAGAAAATTTAAATTTCCCGCCAAATAGCAAATGACAGTCGGCATCACAGAATCGTTTTTTTGGGTTTCAAGTGATGCAAAGATCAATGACCAAGTTGTTGTTTTTCCAAATCTAATAATAAATTTGTTTCCCATATGTCGCATACTTTCTGCCTGTCACTGTATTGTTGAATTCGTTCTTCAATATAGCCTTTCATTTGACACCCACCACTTGAACCCTCTGAAATTAATCGCCAGGATCAAAATTCAACCTTTTATACTTTACGTCTATAATTGGGCCACCACACTCTATCTCTGTGCTCAATTATAAATTTTTACGTCGAATAGTTTCAGAGAAAATCACCTGTGATGGACGGACACCGAAGTGATTCCCCAAGTGCACCGTTTTGCTAATTTTCACTCCACTCACTACAATATAATAAGCCTCTCCTGTTTTCTATAGCTTCATATTGAAAACTGCTATTAACCTGCAATAATAAAATAATCAGTGCCTATATTGTTTATATTGTATTCTCTAACCTTTTACCAGCAACGATTATAGAAGTATTGATAGAGCTCGACACAATATTTCTATAACCTTTTTACCAATACTACCATAACAAAAGCTTTTTGTCCAACTTATGTGCAATTTTCATGTTCGAATAGGAATTAATAAAAATTCTAGAATGCTTCGATATTTTAAAATAAAAATTTAAATTTCAAAAGCTATACACGAAAAGTTAAGCAAAAATATAACTGGAAATTGAAAAACTAGGAATAAACTTTTGAGGGATCGGTGCTGAATATTTATTCCGCTTGTTCAGAAGTGCGAATTTTTATAAAATGAATATCGATGTTGCTGAAATGAGGCGCATGAATATTTTATTGAAACAAGTCTTCTTTCCGGGGAAATATTTTACCTTGGTTGTACAAAGGAGCATTTGCTGAGTTCGCATTATAATATAAATACACAATATTTTTTAAGCAATTATTAAAATATCGGAAATTTTTAAATAAGGTAAATATGGACTATTTAAAAAATAAATTTCTTAAAAATATTTCTTTAATAATATTATCCCCATCGGTAAATATTTATCATTCATTACATTTATAATCCCGCAAACACATATTAAACAAAAAATATTAAAATACCAAATATGCAATATAAAACAACAAAAATTAATTTAAATACGGTTTACTTTGTTTTATATTAAAAGCTAATATATTTTGCCAGCGTATTTATTTATGCAAAATGATATTTTTAAAAAGACGGTTCGAAATCCAAGGTATATATTTTTTATTTAAAACCTGCGCTGTATTACATGAACAAAAAAATTCTTAAATATTATTAGCGCACGCTTAAACAGTAAATAAACTATGAACATCCTAAAAAAAAACCAAAATATGCAGCTTTATACCCTTATGATCGTTATGATTACCTATAATATCTGTCTACATTCTACTGTGAAAAGCCAGGTGATGCAGAAAAATCAGAACTTTCTTTACTTTGGATAACTAAAATTTTACGAAAAACAATTACAACAGAGATATATTCTATCATTCTCTTTCGTCTTGCCTGCATTGTGTTCCATAATAATATGTCCCCTTTGTCTCAATACGATTACCCTTTATTAGCGACTTTCATTATCTAGCTTACCTTCAACATTATTTTCTATTTCTTTTCGCAGCAAATATTTCTTTGCTCCTGGTATTCTTGACGTCGCGTCGCCCTAGGTAGTCCATTTTTCAATTATTATATTACCTAAGGTATGTGTACGAATTGTGTTTTAAAATAAACAAATATGACAATGAGTGATTTTAGTTCATTGGCAAATTTCGCGTCAGCAAAAATATGACTCCTTTTAAAGGTATTTATTAATTAAAAATAATTTCACCACACATCCAGCCACATGCTGGTTTCTTAATGCTGCGTACTATAATTTTACAAAAACAATACATAACAATAATATCAATATAGAGAACACGCTGGGCTACAACGCAATGCGCCCTACCCAGTGTGGAAAACCTGTAAAACCGGGAGCTGGTGTTGGCTCTGGGTGGCCCCAAGATGTGTGCAGCGTCTGATCTTTCTACGGCTGTCCGGCGACCTTACAGCGCATGAAGGATAAGTCATTATTGACGTTTGAGAGGGTTTAGCTGCTATCACAGGTTAATCTCTATTTTAAAAAGTTTGAAAAGTTTATTTTCATGTGGAAAACTTTATAAAAAACCACCTCGATATTTGCAAAAATATTAAGCTTGATAGGTACTTAAATCAAAATTAAAAATAAAATCGTAGTTAAAAAAAATTTAAACCTTGGTGTTATTGGTAAACCATAAATATTACTTGTCATTAGACATCAGAAGCAAACAAGCAAAACAGAAACATATTTCTCCACAACCATTACAGAATGTAGAAATTCCGAAATCATTTTTAATAATAGAACATATACATTCTGACTCTTGAGTTAGAATATTTATTCTGAAACACTTACTTCTTATGTGTTTCGCATGTATTCTCATTCCATAACAAGGTACGGTATGAATATTCTGTAATCGAACCAAACGACATAGATTGCCGTGGATTTCAAAATTGTCAGTGACAGATGCCAATGGTGGCGGCGTCATAATTTTTGTCAGAAAAGCTTCAATTTAAATGAAATAATGAGTGAAAAATCGAATGAATCAGATATAGAATTTGACATTCATTAATTTGATTCATACTTTCTGGTCGTGGAGAAAATATAGTCTGTTACTCAGTTAGAATGAAAAAACTCAATACTCGTGGTTCCTCACGCTCGCTAGCGCTCGCGTTCGGAATTTTCCACTCGTATCGAGTTTTTTCATTCTAACCTTGTTACAGAATATACTATTCTGTTAACTTTAATATCGAGTGCCTGAACCTTCATGTACTAAATTTCAAAATAAACTTGATCGTTAGTATATCAAGTTCACTGGGGACGACCTTGGTCTCATCAAAATAAAATTTTTATAATTTGCCGTTTCCAAAGTTAAAAATTTCCATTTTCTAAGCGTCCTTATATACTCGTAAAAGTAAAAATATTTTTGGCCGATTGTGTGATTGGTAAACTTGACGAATTATGCAATTTTTCACTTTCTATACTATTATCCTGTTCTCTTTGAATTTTATTTAATTTTCTACGGGCCATAAAAAATAAATAAAAGGAATAAAAGGGTCGAGGACAATGTGACTAATCCCAATATATAATAATAATCCAAGCCTCGCCCGCGTTAGCGAGCACGAGGTGGGACTATTTTTATATTAGCAGTCTATGTGATCTACTCTCGCTACAGTAGACGCTTTGGGGTAGGATCTATATAGGCCATTGATATTAGACCTAAAATAGCCGAATAGAAAAAAAAATTATAAAGTTTTGCCGTTTTGAGATTATACGCACCAAGGGAAGAGTTTTTAAAACCAAAAGAGTTCTTAAGTTGCAAGTGGTTGCTTCACCCCCAAAAACCACCCCTAACACGCACTGAGATGATTTATGGTGCTTTTCTCATAAGCTATTGGTCGCACAGAAAATTTTATTCTTACCAAAAATCTTCCCTATTAAATTTTCTACAAAAAAGGTTTTTTTGCTAATTCCATTTTTTCTAATGGATTTGGAGCAACGAGCGATCGAAGTGAGGGGTTGCTTTCAGCGTGTCCGTTTTTGAAAAATATTTAGCGAATTTCTGGCGGTTTTTTAACTAACAGGGATTTAGTGGATTTCTGGCGGCTCACAACTTGCCATCTAGCGAGACTGAACTCTGAACAGTTGGCAACACTTGCGCTATTTCCATGATAATACTTGAAGAAATTGAAGTTGCACAGGAAGACAAATACTATCTCCAAGCTTTGCTCGCTGGCATTGGAAAAAATAAAACGGTAACTTTTGACAGCTTAGTAAATGATGAAACCCTTACAAAAATGCGATTAAAATTTTCAGAAGCAACAAACCGGCTGCGAGAAAATGGAAAAACTGCAAAATTATGGTTGCAGTATTTGGAATTAGTGACCATTGTAATCCATTTTATTCAAGCGGAACGCACTGGGAATTGGGAACTTCATTTGCGTTGCATTAGAGCAATGCTTCCAATTTTTCATGCAACTGGTCATTTTCCATATGCAAAGTCGTGTCAGCTTTACCTTCAGGAAATGGATTGTCTTAATCAGAAGATGACTAACGAGGAATATCAGCAATTTACACAGCAGGGTTTTTTTACAATTCGTCGTTCAGAAAAACATTGGTCCGGAATTTGGTCGGACATGACTATTGAGCAAACGCTCATGAGAGGCATGAAAAGTCTTGGTGGTTTGACTCATGGAAGAGGTTTTTCAGAAAGTGTTCTAAATAAATGGATTCTTGGAATGCCATCTACTCATCACGTATGCGAAGCTGTGGAAAATTATTGCGATATCACACCAAGCACCACAGATCAGCATGTAGAAATGAGAGACTCAAGAATACAGGCAGACGAACAAGATTGTCGAAAATTTGAACAGTGGCTTCGAGAACACTCTCCGTTCATTAGTACAAGCAATCTTATTTCACTATCTACTGGCTTCGTTGCCGAGGAGAAAACAAATTGTTATGAAGCGCAAACTGTTGGAGAGAAAATTTTGCATGTCACCGAAGGCAGTGAATTTGGAACACTTAAATTGAAGCGTGCGAACATAGTAAGGACTATGGCTTCGTCAGCTGGAAAAATTAAAGTTGGCAATAACATTATTCAAGTCGATTCCACCAAACTTTTCCAACGAATAATATGCACTGTTCATTCTCTCGAGGATCTGCGCTCTTGTTTTAAGCATGAACTTGCTTCTGTACCTTTATCTTTATTTGACAACAATGGAATGCTAAGAAAAACGAAAAAATCATCATTTTATGATATCTTTCATGTTATTGCGGAACGAGAAATTAACACAGAAAATTATCACTTTGTTCTCGACGGTGGTTGTCTTATCCACCGCATGGTGTGGCCAAAAGAAGGTACCTTCGGGGATGTTTATGCTGCCTATGCCAACTTCATTCGCAAGCGCTATGGTCAAAAAGTTACTGTGGTATTCGCCGGTTACTCCGAACATAGTACAAGCACAAAATACATCGAGCGTGAAAGGCGATTTCTCAAACGCACGACTCGTGAGATCGTTTTTGATAACAATACCGTATTGGTCGAACAGCAAAGTAAATTTTTAAGCAATATTAAAAATAAGGAACGACTCATTTCTCAGCTTGCTGTACACCTGAATAGCGGGAATATATGCACATCAATTGCAGTAGATGATGCTGATGTCCAGATTGTTCGTACTGCCATCAAAATATCCGAGCAAAACGAACAAGTTCTAGTTGTTGGACAAGACGTCGACCTTCTTGTTTTGTTAACAGCACTTTCTCCTGAAGATAGAGATATTATATTTCTAAAAGAGGCCCTAGGTAATGTGAAGAGACGAATGTACAGTTCGCGGGACTTACAATCATCTAGTATTTTACGTAATTTGAAAAAATCAATTTTATTTATTCACGCTATAAGCGGCTGTGACACAACTTCAGGCTTTTTTGGAAAAGGAAAGCAACAATACGTACAAATATTGAATAGGAAAAAAGACCTTGATAGCGTCGTAGATGTTTTCAACAACGCTGAGTCACCTCCTGAAGAAATTGAAAAAGCCGGAGAACGGTTTATCCTGGAACTGTACAAACTTCAACCATCAGAAGGCAGCCTTAGTGAGCAAAGATACGCATGTTTTAATAAGCTAGTTGGTCAAGCAAATAGCACCGTAGTTTTATCAAAATTACCTCCCACATCAGCTGCAGCACATCAACATTCCCGGCGTACAAAGTACGTATTCCAAGTACAAATATGGCGAGAACAATCTTTAAAACCCGACCTTTGGGGCTGGAAGAAAATTAATACCACGCTGTCACCTATATACACAACAGAAGCGCCTGCCCCGGCTTCAATTCTATTATTAATCACTTGCACCTGCAAACAAGGTTGTGGTAAAAGATGCGGCTGTGTTAAAGCTGGATTGCGTTGCACAACTATGTGCGGAACTTGTCGTGGGCAAAGTTGTACGAATACTGAGTACATGATAGACACTGGAGACGATGGCATGTAGATCAAACTAGGCTTAGTGGAGTAGGCCTCTTGGGGAAACCACTTAAAACAAACGCGCCGATAGCTCTACCTCATGGGTGGTGTGGAAACGAGCAGCAACATACAAAGAAGTCAAAATATTATAAACAGAGAACAAAACTATTACACGAAAAACATGTTTTTGTCTATAATTTGCAATATTATATCTGTCGCGTGTATACGATGAACGTTAAATCACTTTTCGAGAATATAATACTTTTCAATCGCTTATGGCTCGAAATTTATTTAAAAAAATCTTTTTTGTAGGAAATTTAATAAGGATGATTTTTGGTAAGAATAAAATTTTCTGTGCGACCAATAGTTTATGAGAAAAACGCCACAAATCATCTCAGTGCATGTTAGGGGTGGTTTTTGGGGGTGAAGCAACCACTTGCGACTTAAGAACTCTTTTGGTTTTAAAAAGTCTTCCCTTGGTGCGTATAATCTCCAAACGGCAAAACTTTATAATTTTTTTTCCTACTTATGCTAATATTAATGGACTAATAGTAAACCTAGATTCGCCAGCGTTAACTGGCACGTTACTGGTGTATCTTATACCTGTGTAAAGCCAATTCTAAAAATTATTTTCTCTAAGTGGAAACATTGGAGCCTAATGTGGCTAACATCGGCACAGATTTTCGGAAAGGACTGATAAATGAAGGCTAGCTACCATGGGCGTACCCAGCGAGGGGCAGGGGGGAGGGGGCAGCTGCCCCCCCCCTAAAAATTTATAAATTATAAAAAACACCGCTAAGTGCAGAAAATAAAAAAATCAAAATAAACCACTATGGTTTTACTAAAAAAATTACAACACCGAAAAATATATACATGCCACCAATAATTTTCACAAATCTGCATCTGCTGCTGCAAAGGCCTTTCTCGAAAATATACCTGTGGACATTCAAGTTGAAAGTTTCCACCAAAAAACAATCGAAGAGAACAAGCAAATATTGGCCTCCATTATTTCCTGTGTAGTATTCTGTGGCACCCACGATATGCCTCTAAGAGGAAAAGAAGCAGATGAGGGAGTTTTTTCCGATCTAATGAATTTGCGAGTTGAGTCGGGCGACATCAAATTAAAGAATCACCTGGAAAAGTGTCGTAGAAATGCTGTTTATACGTCACCAAAAATACAAAACCAACTGATATATTTATGTGGCGAAGTTATTAGGGAGAGTGTGATAAATGGTGCTAAGAAAGCCATGTTCTACACAGTTTTAGCCGACGAGACAGCCGACGTTTCAGGAAAGGAGCCGCTATCCATTGGCTTGCGTTTCTATGATGAAAGTAAAAAAAAAGTCCGAGAAGAATTTGTGGGTTTTGTGGAGCTGACAGCACAGGATGCCCCAGCAATTGCCAATGCAATAGACAATTTTTTGGTTAGCCATAATTTTTCACCGCAAAGTTGTGTAGGACTTGGTTTTGATGGCTGCGCTACAATGGCGGGCAAAGAGGGTGGCGTACAAGCGATTTTAAGGAAAAAGTACACACGAGCATTATTTTTTCATTGCTCAAACCATAAAATAAATCTTGTTGTCAATGATGCAAATAATGTTCCGGAAATTAGAAACACTATTGGCACCGTAAAGGATGTTATAACCTTTTTCAGGGAATCCACCACTCGCAGAAGTTCCGCTCCTAATCTATCACGATGGTGTGAGACTAGATGGTCTGAAAAATACAAAAGTATTCGCTTATTTGCACAAAATTTTGTGAAATCACTAGAAAAACTGTCTATCGAAGGAAACTACGCCACGAGAAAATCTGCGTACCCGTTGCATTCCGCCGCACAGTGTGGTAAATCGACCGTCTAGCGCGACATAATTATTTAAACATTGATTTAATGTTTTTTAATTTCCTATGACATTTTTTAGGAGGGCCATGAATGTTTTTTTGCTATTAAATGTAAATAAGAAGTCAGTCATTAAAATGGCTTCAGTTTTTATTAAAAAATATAATGTTTTATGGAACTTAATTACACAATTATTGATTTCAAAATACATGAAACATTATTTTAAAGTTATTATTAAGTAATAGCTATAAAAAGCATGAAAAACTAATAATGCTACTTTTTAGATTCAGATATTACAATATTAATGATCAAGATATACACTATAGAGGGTATTTGAATGTACGGCTTGATGTAAGTTTTGTAGAATTGTAAATAATAAATATCATTGTGGGTTTTAAAAACAAATTAAAGAGTTACCAACAATGTTCAATTAATAATATCATATAATTTTATTTACCACCTAAACAATGAGAACACTTTCAGACTAACTGGATTATGTGCCGAATGATGTTTTATAAAAGCATACACCTGCACCCGGACACGTGTATTTCTTAACTATTTAGTACTGGTATGGAAATAACACGTTTAAATAAAAACTAATGAGTTGGATAAATTATGAAGACTTTTAGTGCTTAATCAATTATTGTTTTTCTCATTTACCGTATACAGGTTGTGACATTGAATTAGATTTTTAACACCCTATATATTTTTACATTTTTAAGAAATTATCTTTACAAAAATACTAGTTTTTAATGAATAAATTAACAATGTGTGAAACGTACTTAATTGTCTACGAGAGTACCAAACACTATTTGAATATCTTTTGTAGTTCCCGAGATATTTGCGTTGAAAATTTTAATAATAAAATTGTCAACATGAAAATGTACTCGTATTAGGAACGACGAACTGATGAGGCTACAAAGTGGGCCATGAATATATTTCTTTATTTCCAACAGTATAAACTCAAAAATCTAGGGGCCTAACCTGATCTGCAAAAAAAATTCTCGGGAACTACAAAAGATATCCAAACGGTGTTTGGTATTTTTGTACAGTTAATTTTTTAAGGAATTTAAAAATGCAAAAATATACTGGGTGTTCCATTAAAAACAATACTTTATTGGCACACCCTGTATACCGAGGGCGACAAAAAAATCGTTGTAGGTCTTAAGTTCGTTGCAATTTACCAAAAAGAAAATCCAATTTAAACATGCCCTTTATTATCAATAATAAAAAAGTTACTGAGTGTTCCAGTTATAAAAAACACCCTGTACAATAAATTATTCTTTAATAAATTGGATTGGAAATTTAAATATATTATTATCCAAAATGCTTTACTAATAGACATACAGGGTGTTTCATAATTGAATGCTGATCCTTAAGGGTGATAATCCTTGGATGATTTTAAGAAAAATTCTTTATATGAACATAGGTCCGCAACAGTTTTATTTCTGAGATACAGGGTGTTGAAATTTAAGAAAAAAATCTGTTTTTCTTCAATATCTCTAAAACCGCTTTGTATTTTTGTTTTAAATTTTGGTAGGTGCAAAGTACGCTTAAAAATACATTTTCTTCAGGATAAAGGTTTTTTTAATTTTCATCAGTGGCGTCCCTGTTAACATGCCCTGCAATATTTTTAATAAAAAAAATGATACGCCACTGTTTTTTTTTAAATAAATGTTATTTTTATAATTGCCTTCTATCTTCTCATAAAAATGGTCTCTTGACTTTTTTTTATCCGGCGTACGGTTTTAGAAATAAAGTTCATTCATTTGCTTGTCCCTATGTGATTTTATCTAGTAGTCTCAATTTCACAATTTGTGGTAACCTAAGCATCTAGGCTAGATTTTTATATTTTATAGTATCTATTATTTAGTTCTAGTAATTAAAGCCGTTAAAGAGTGGGATTATTTTGTAGGCTAGAAACATCTAGTATGCTAACAACACATTTCGTTGTTTTATAAACGCAAACAGTTAATTTAATTTTGGTATATTTTGTCCAAAATGGTTAAGTTTTTACAAATAAAAAATGTATTTTTATGCGTGCTTATTATTAGAACTAAATAATAGTTAGTTACTATAAAATATAAAAATCTAGCCTAGATGCTTTGGTTACCACAAATTGCGAAATTGAGACTAAGTACAAGAAAAAAATCACATAGGGACAAGCAAATGAATGAACTTTATTTCGAAAACCGTACTCCGGATAAAAAAAAGTCAAGAGACCATTTTTATGAGAAGATAGAAGGCAATTATAAAAATAACATTTATTTAAAAAAAACAGTGGCGTATCATTTTTTTGATTAAAAATATTGCAGGGCCTGTTAACAGGGACGCCACTGATGAAAATTAAAAAAACCTTTATCCTGAAGAAAATGTATTTTTAAGCGTACTTTGCACCTACCAAAATTTAAAACAAAAATACAAAGCGGTTTTAGAGATATTGAAGAAAAACAGATTTTTTTCTTAAATTTCAACACCCTGTATCTCAGAAATAAAGCTGTTGAGGACCTATGTTCATATAAAGAATTTTTCTTAAAATCATCCAAGGATTATCACCCTTAAGGATCAGCATTCAATTATGAAACACCCTGTATATAGGAACGAGCAGCCTACAATAAAAAATGTACCGCTTACCTTTATATTTAGAATAATATTAGCTTTCAACTTTAAATTTTTATTTTTGTTTTTCTGAAAAATTGTAAATATTTCTAAGTATTTCATTGTAAGTGCTAAGAATTGCTCTACTGAGTTAAAATAGAGTAAATATTATAATTTAGGCCCGCAAATTTTGGGATTGATTCAGCAATGTCAAATATCACGCCAAGCGCCATACATACATTATTATCAAAGCTTACTTAGTTACGAATTCTATACTGGGCAATGATGCATATAAAGCGTTTACTTAAAACTTCTTTATCAAACTCAAAATGTTGCAAAAATTCTATAAATTTTAGCCACAACAGGACACACGGTATGTTAAGGCTATGAAACAATGCTGGTATTTTATTTGGTGAGTTCTCAAAAAAAAACAAAAAACGCACAGATTTCTTAGTTCTTTTCCAAATTCTAAAAACGAGACGTTAATTCGTAGGTAAATAATTCTGAACCTTAAAAAAATGTTAAAGTTATTTAAATTCGGAAAAATTTTACAAAGTTATGATGATCTACAAATTGTGTGTTTTTTTTGTCAATTCGATAATAACTAAAGAGCTATTCTTAAAGCCACATAAGTCTCGAATGGGAACCTATGAGCAGAAAATTTTTTACTTTTCTATTAGAAGGGATCCTACTCTGTATTTTTTAGAGGGAAACTAAACTAAACTCCGACAAACTTTTTTGTATGCTCTACGAGTTAAAAAAATACATAAATATAATGATACATCGAACAACCCCAAAATTTCTAGGAGAAGGGTATTAATATTTAAAATGTTTTTATACTGTAAAATAGTTTGATTATTAACAATATTTATGTAAAAATTTGGTCAAAAATTTGCTAAGTTCTATGTCATATTTTTTGTTTTGAAAATGGTGTACAGAAATGCGTTGATTTTACTCTTAAAATAACACTAAGTTAAGCCCGCCTCTCCCCGAGAACTGTAAATATATATTATATTTTTTGACTGCCTTTTTCTTAGTAGGACTGTTTTAAATATAGATTGCTAGACTATGTAAAGAATAATGCAAAATTACATTGGGGGCTTATGTCGTGCTAAATGGTCGATTTAACACACTGTGCGCCGTTACCAAACCCTCACTAATTGTTGCCCTAACTATAATTGCAAAATATTCAGCTTTACTGGAGCCGGTTGTTAATGCCTTGCAAGCAAAAACTATGGATTTAATTAAGTTGCAAGAACATCTGAACGTACTGAAGAAAAACCGTGAAGATGCCGGCCTAGTTACTGATGAAGTACTTAAAAAAGCACAAGATTTTGCATTGGAATTGGAAATTTCTATCCCTCGAATTACCAAGAGGCAAATACATAGAAACAATCCTCCATCAGACTGTGATAGTGACTACTGGAAGATTTCGTTAATTATACCGTATCTGGATTCAATTATAGCCTCTTTAAATATTCGCTTTTCTCAAGAACATACTCCAGCGTTTGCCTTAACAAAAATACATCCATTATATATGCTCGACATGGAAACCAATCAAGTAGAACAAAATGCACAATATTTTACCCAGTTTTATCAATTGAATGATATTACTGCGGAAATGGACCTATGGTATAATTTGTGGAAGGAAAAAAAGTCAACTGAGGACCAGCTAAAGGACGTCGAAATAACTGACCTTCTCGACGAGACCGATGTTTTTTATCCCATCCTAAAACAGGCACTTTTGATTTTAATCACAATTCCATGCACCACGGCCACTGTAGGACGATCCTTCAGTACTCTTAGAAGAGTGAAGACTTGGTTGAGAAGTACCATGGGAGAGGAAAGGCTAACAGGATTATGTCTGATGAGTGTGCATCGTGATTTAATTAAATCAAATCGAGAGCAATTTGAAAATCAAGTTTTAAATAAATTTGCGACAAATCCAAGAAAATTGTTATTGAAGTAAAAATTAAGCGAGTTATGTCAAAATTTAGTAAGTAAAAAGAGAAATGCAAAATCCATTGTTTTTTTTTTGTCAGACGCTATATTTCAACAGAAAAAAAATTGTTTTGCAAAAATATATGATTTTCCCTATTTAACGCACATGGACTTTAATCCTTGGCACGCCAACAGATAGGGGAGTTTTCGCACTGGATTTAGGGCGTTGGATTTTCAGCACCCCTAGCAGTATGTGTGTGTGGGAAATTGAGACAACTGTGAACTCCTGAACTTTAGTAAAGTTACAATGAAATATTTGTTAGTCTATATAAACTATACAAACTTTAGATCTATTTGTGCTGCATTAAACTAATGAAATAGTAAAAACTACTAGTTTACATTTTTTTGGAGCAGATAATCTGTTCACTTGTTTACGAGATGCGAATTTCTGGTGTGCTGGAACAAAAAATGGCACATGATACAAAGTACTAAAAATACAAATCGATTAACAAAGAGTAACTGATTGCTTGTTACTCTGTACAAATCTTTTATGCGATCATACTTAACTTATTCTTAGTTTTTATTATTTTGACCAGCGTACACTCCGGAACATAAGTGTTTTACTTGTATTCGTGCCCCGAAAATTCCGATGTCTGTTTATGAGTTACCCTAATATTTTAGCGGTTTGCTAGGTTTCAAAATAATTTTAATATTTGTATTTTGGTACTTATTACTCCAATAAATTTAGTCTGATTTTTGTGTAAAATACACATGCACTTAAATTATAACCAGAGATAAAAAAAACATCCTCAAAGTAAGCCGTGGAATCAATCACGCATGTCTTGATGTATTACTCTTGAAAGGTAACATAGTATGTCGGGAACCGGTGACACTGAAAGTACCGTCATCGCGGAATCAAAATTTTTTTATGTAAATTGATAGTTAATAGTCATACGAACAAAATGAGCTCGGTACGCCGGGATTCATTAAGCCGAAAGTATTTTTAAAACAATTAATTATTATAAAAAAGCAAAAATGTTTTTTTACCCAGGGTGTTGTCTAATTGAATGTCAATATTTAAGGGGCGATTTTTGGGTCCATTCTAAAAAGAAAACTTCATATGAACGTATGTCCTAAACGTCTTAACTTTTGAGATACAGGGTGGTAAAGTTTTCAAAAATAAATAGTTTTTTATTAAAATCTGTAATACCACTTTAGATATTTTAATTAAATTTGGAATACATGTACTATGTATCAAGAGGCATTATTTAGTGTACCACAATTTTTTTTTCTTTAAACCAGTGGCGTTCGTACGGAATTTCACCTGCCTATTTTGGCAGATATTGATGGTACGCCACTGATTTCTCGTAAAATTAAAATCATTCCTGAAATTCCCAATCATTTCTAAGCAAATTTGATCTCTTGCATTTTTTCAATCCGATGCACGGTTTTCGCTTAAAAAAATAAAAACCTTTTCTCTGCATGATCATAACAATATCGTTCATATATCAGAGAAAATGATTTTATTTTTTTAAGCGAAAACCGTGCATCGCATTGAAAAAATGCAAGAGATCAAATTTGCTTAGAAATGATTGGGAATTTCAGGAATGATTTTAATTTTACGAGAAATCAGTGACGTACCATTAATATCTGCCAAAATAGGCAGGTGAAATTCCGTACGAACGCCACTGGTTTAAAGAAAAAAAAAATTGTGGTACACTAAATAATGCCTCTTGATACATAGTACATGTATGCCAAATTTAATTAAAATATCTAAAGTGGTATTACAGATTTTAATAAAAAACTATTTATTTTTGAAAACTTTACCACCCTGTATCTCAAAAGTTAAGACGTTTAGGACATACGTTCATATGAAGTTTTCTTTTTAGAATGGACCCAAAAATCGCCCCTTAAATATTGACATTCAATTAGAAAACACCCTGGGTAAAAAAACATTTTTGCTTTTTTATAATAATTAATTGATTTAACCCTTATGCACGGATGTGACCTAAATGTTCATAGCTAAGGATTATGGGTCCTTGGGACCCAAAAAGAAATATATATATTTTAGTGCCTTATGCAATAAAAAAGAATCAATAATTAGTTTTAAATAATAAAACAATGTATTTTATCATCCCTTTTTTATTAAAAAAAAAAATCAAAGAAAAACGAAAATATATTTTTAACAACATGATAACCAAATCGAAAAATAACATTGCTTTAAAACCCTAAATTCTAGAACAAAAAACTTTTAATAAGTTGGGATGTAACCATTTTTTTTAAGTGTTTTAAAGTAGTACTAGGTTAAAAAAAAATTGTTTTGAAAAAATTTATCTAGATCTCTAAAATAACAATGAGTGAACTACAGTACCGTATTTATCATTTTTTTTTATTAGCTTATACAAGTTTTGCATACTTTAGTAGCACATTACATGCATATGGGTTTCCTACATTTTTCGCATAATGTTTGAGTTTTTCTGTCCTTTCCTGATGGGCATAGGTAGCGTATATATATATATATATATATATATATATATATATATATATATATATATATATATATATATATATATATATATAGATATATATATATATATATATATATATATATATATATATATATATATATATATATATATATATATATATATATATATACACATATATATATATATATATATATATATATATATATATATATATATATATATATATATATATACATATATATATATATATATATATATATATATATATATATATATATATATATATATATATATATATATATATATATATATATATATATATATATATATATCTATATAATGTTCGTCGCCACTATACTCCTGTTCAGTGTCGGATTCGTGGTCACTTTGAAGGGCGTTATTTGCATCCAATTGTTGATCATCGATGTCACTAAGATCACTGTCAACTTCATCCAACCATCTGTTAGCAACTATTTCAAAATCGTCGTTAGTTGACCTAACGGTTTTTTTTCTGTCCATTATACAAACTTATGGAATATGGGTCCCTTGGACCCGACCACGCGATTAACTCGTAACACCTAAGTTTGAGAAAAACGTCTGCACTGCTATACTATAAAGCACATACTAACCAAAGAAAATAAAAAGGGTTTGAGAAATGCCGGTTCCGTGTATTCCGTGCGAAACACGAGCCATCTATGAGCCACCTGCATGGTAACTCTGTTGCTAAAATGGACTTTTTCTTTACCGACTGAACAGTGACATCACCGGTCGGTAACCCACAAATTCCCTACTATACCGACTGGTAGTGCGGGAAAATTTCAAATCAAAATAAGTTTTGTTTGGAACATTACAATAAATATAAATTATAAAATTTACTTTTTTTAATAACTTTATACTGAAATGGCAACATTATATACAATATTAAACGTAAAATAACTTCCTATTAAAGTATATTTTGTTTTTAAAAGTCAATGTGGCCCATTCTTGAGTATTGTTACTAAAAAAAGTACATTTTATAAAATACATTTAATGCAATGCTACAAACAAAAGCTTAAAGTTGATAAGATTTCCAACAGTAGTTTTTTTATTACCAACAATGTCATCTTGAGGTAATAATAAAATATTAACAAATGTTTTAATAAAACAAAAATTTTTGTTAAAAAAACATTTACTGGCCAAAAACCACTATATAGAAATCAATAGCAAAATCAATTGTAATACACAGAGACATTAAATTCTGATTTCTTGATCTTGACTTCTCGTATCAGCAACGGGGCCTCATTGTGGTACACTGTAAAAAAAGAAAAAAGCAGTATCTTTTGCTCATAAAAAGAAAATAAATAAATTGTCGCCTGTAAATCTATTATCATTGCAAATTAAATCAATAATAATTAGAATTAATTTTACAGGACTTTTCTGTAGGCCACAATTGATCTGCAATAACACTAAGTAAAAATGTTAGCAACCAATAAGGTCATTAATTCATATCGATGCTAGAGCTGAAACTTAAAAGGGTGAATTTATTATAACAATAAATAAAGAATTTAGTAGTATAAAAAATGAATAGTAATACATAATAATATGTACAAAAAAAGTATGATATAATCAGAAACATATTTGATTTTAGTTTTTTAGAGCCATGATTTAGATAAGCATATTTACAATGATAATTAAGTATGTGTATGTACAACACACAGTTAACAACTTCAACTTTACATTTTAAAAACATTCTAAATAGTTCCCCAGGTATATAGCTTCCAGGCGGCAATATTTACAAAACGTACCTACATAGAAAGACGAAGAAATTCTATACACCTATCACAGAACAGGAATGTTTGGAACATACAAATATATTATACACATACATGCATTCTTAACAACTACTGAGTATCATACAATATAATGTCATTTTCAAGGCACTGATCACTATTACTACTTCAACTAATTCACAATCATCGCTTTCAAAAGTCTGTTCCATTGTGAGTAGCTCTTCCAAGTTTTTTTGCACTCCGGTACAAGTGGTAAGTTTGTCAAAATCGGTTGTTATGTCGTCACAATTGGGAATTGAGTCAGTATCGGGTGGTATGTCAACATCGGTTATTATCTCACAATCAGGTGTCTTACAAATAGGTGATGTATATACATTGTCAATGGTTAAATTATTATTGTGACATAATTTTTGCTTCTTGAATCGATTCGTTTTTTAAAATGACCTTTAGAAAAATCTGGAGGATTTTTCTTATCGTTACAGTATTTGAAAATAGATAACTTAATGCATTTATTAATTAGTTCATCATAAACTTCAACATGATCTTTACAAAATATAAACGATTGAAAAACTGATTTGTAGCAAGATTTTATTTTGTGTTCTAAATGATATTCATGTCCTCGAGTTTCAAGATGGCCTTTTCTATTTAAACTGGTCACTAGTTACTAAAAAAAGCAGTGTGGTGGGTCGATTTCCACACACATAAGTGTAATATGTTTTTTCCATTCATCCATGCCTATATCTTTCACATCTATCAGCAATTCCATGATTCAAAAAAATTACATTGCAAAACACAGACTTATTGGGCAAATGTCACACATTATTGATTTTATTTTTAAACTCAAAAAGTGTGTCGAAATAATGGAAGTCTTAATTATTATGAAAATAAATATGCTAAGAATAATAAAATTTACATTAAGGTGCAAACAAGAAAAAAGTTGTATAATAGAAATCTTAATTTTGTTATTAATTTCATAGCATAAACTGTTTAAACAATAATTTCATCTTAGGTTTAAACATATAAAGCTTACGAATACAGGAATTAAATAAATGTTAGTAAATTGTATCACAGCCTGAAGATTATTATTACTTAATCCCCTATTTCTAAAACAACAATGGGTCAAGCCACTGCCCTCGTGGTCTCCTTCACGAGGGCAGTGGTCAAGCATCCCAATTTATGTAGCAGATAACTCTGTACCAAGTATAACAAAAAATTGCCATTTTCTAATGATTATAATACTTTTGTACCAATATGATATAACATCTAGCAAAAATATCAAAGCTATTACTTTATCAAAGGCTAAATTTATTCAGATTATCTTACGATTTAAAATAAAAAAATAAGATGCTAAACATGCACAAATGGAAAAATCAGTTTTATAGCCTATATAATAAGCTTGTATGTAACAATATTATATTTACAGCAAGCACATTTTATTAAAGGTTTTAAAGATAAAATGATAAATTTATGTGCATACATACCTGTTTGAAGAACAACTCACAAAATCACCGCGTGGTCAGGTAGACAACTTTCATCTATAATAAAGCGAAAAATGTCTTTTACTGCGAATAAATCTATTTATTAAATGGTAATTACACTACTCATGGCAAAAACACCATAATAACGCTAAAAACTACGTTTAAATTAAAGGATTTGAATAAAAAATATAAAACAAAGCACTTACGAACAATCGGCTCTGCTGTCGCTGTCAAGATGTCTGTCCGGCGGTAAAAAACAGTGTAGCCAACACCAACATACACTATTTAAATTTTTTGTAAGAAGTTAAAGAAAATTACCAAATTTTATGAGTCAGAATTACATTAAGATACAAATATTATATGTTTAAAATAGTAATACTTTGAAAATATGTTATAACAAAAAAAGATTATTCATATAACTGAAATTTGAAAAATAAAAATAACAGTCCCTAGTTATGTCAAACCCATGTCAGTGAAGTTAGCTCCTAATCAAACCCCCCTGCCTCAACCAACCCGACGAACTGTAGAGACAAATTTGGTGCTGCGATTGGCTCAATTAAGCTGACACCCCCCTGATACTAACATGAAGCTACACAGCTCGTAGGCGGCACACCCCACCAACGAACTAAGATAATGCGACTAATCGGACGGCCCGGGTCCCTGGGACCCAATATCCGTGCATAAGGGTTAAAAATACTTTCGGCTTAATGAATCCCGGCGTACCGAGCTCATTTTGTTCGTATGACTATTAACTATCAATTTACATAAAAAATTTTTGATTCCGCGATGACGGTACTTTCAGTGTCACCGGCTCCTCACCTAGAGGTAAAAGGTAAGGTGAATGAAAAATACGACTGTCAACTTCTGAAGTTTTTATTCTTAGGAAAATTAAATATGATAATCACAGCAGAATAAAAAGCTTTTATGATCGAAAGTTACTTTAGAAATGGTAGAAGGGTTGACGGCCGGTGGGTTTACTTAACACGGGACGCCATTCAGGATTTTCAAACAGAATTTACCCATATAGTCATGGATTTCGACCAGTTTCGCCAAGTTTTGACTAGATTTATGGCTTTGTTTAGAGAAACAGGAAGTGTAAATAGAAAGGAAGGCAATGGGAGAACCAAAGTTCGCACTGCACAAAAATTAGATGAAATGAACACCCACAATACCACTGATATTTAGCAGAAACTACTTGCATGCATGTTTTTTAGCTTTGCATTTAACCTTTATCCCGATATCTTACACTGAACGGAATTATATTGTGTACAAAACAGAAATATAAATTTTTCCTAACAATGGTCTAATATTTATTTTGTAACGGATAAAAGGAACAACGTGACCCTTCGTCGCAGGATACTGACCCAAATAGCAGGAATGATAGATTGTTGACGCAGCCAACACAATAGCTGATGAACCTTTTTCGTATTGTGGTCCGATTTGTAAAGAGTGTCCCAAAAATTCGGCAATAAATCTGGACAAGTAAGAAAAATGGGTTATAGGGATAAAATTGGAATTTTATTTTTACCTTACGTTCTAATTAAGACTAAGCCGCCCGTCATTCAGATTTCATATTGTATACATATGTTCTTTATTCTTATGTCAACGTAAGGCAAGACTTTAAATTTCATTACACAGAAAAAACACTATCGTATATTGAATTGAATACCAATTCACTCAATGACACACTCTATTCCGTATAGCACAATAAAAGCTCTGTTTCATTCAATGATTAGTTTATCATTGTTAACCAGTAGGTTATAAAATTGGTTGGTTTCATCAGATTTTAGTAGGTAGGGTTTGTATAATGATGCACAGTAGAAAAAAATTATAATAATAAGAAGTTGTATTACGGAACACTTATCACGCTAGCTGGACTCACACTTCACCATTTTTTTTTGTATGGTCTGTTTACAATAACCCTTTTTTAAGTACAAAAATGCATTTTCAGTTAATGATTTTCCAAAAACAATAATTGCAATAATTATGACCACACTCTCCATATAGTCGGAACCACTGTGCAATAGATACTTCATCGCACCACTCAGCCATTCCGGAGTCACAGTTGAGAAAACGCGTAAACGCGAATCAGTTTGTCAACTCCTGCGAATTTCATTCATAAACGTGAAGCACAAAATTGTTTTTAATAGCTGTCTGTCTATCTCGAGTGTGCGCAGTAAGAGCCACATGAGAGCCGAAATATCGGCAAATAGTTCAATTTACGACGTATGTGCTACGATTAGGCAGAACCGGATTACTACAGTTAGAGCAAGAAAAATGTTTCACGTACGTCGTATCCGTATCGTAAGTATTTCTTGCAGCGCTGCCAATTCTCGATAATAACCCTAAACCCGAAGAATTTTGTTAGTAATATTGGAGAAATAACACAATCAGAGTAAAAATTATATTTTTAGGATTTTTTAGACTATAAACTAATGTATTACTATTCTTGTTACAATAAAACTACCTTTTTACAGCCTAAATTAACCAAGCGGAAGCGGAACCCATCAATATATTAACGGAACCAGTTGGTTCAGTCAGGGTTAACAGATATGTCTTCTGTATTAAATTGGACTATATTCCTTTGATGAGAATTACATAATTAGTTTTAGCAATATAGCATTTACATGTTTTCCTACACCTACTGCTTAAACAAACGTTCGTCGTGGCAACAATGTTGGCCGCCTGGAATAAATTGAAAAATGCGCAAGCGTCGACTAGGCAGGCCTGCTGCTATTGGTCCAAATTCTTGGCCTCAACGATCTTGCTAAGATACCCAACTGATTCGGGCTGAAAAGCCCGTTTTTTAAACTGTGCCGGAATACCTTCATATTCATGCATTGTAAATATATTTATTATTGTAGACAATATCTATTTTGTAAATAGTTTATCATATGTATAATATATGTTTTAAAAAGAGAGTTATATCGGTGGATAAAGCTATATAAGGGTGTTTTATGAAAATAACCTTGCATTACTTTAATGAGAACATCATTAAAGTCGAACTTACTAGGTTAAATTATTGACTTTGCATGAGACAATACCGACGGAAAAAAAAAACAATATTACAGCCAATACCAACCTTTATAGGAAAACCATATTAATATGAAAATTGAGGTGTACCCGGCAAGAGTGGATTCTATAATGGCCCAAAAGGCTCCCAAGAGTACACGTAATGGTGTCTCCGTGAAGGTAGTAAATGATTTAAAATCCCCCGCGGGATATTAACGAACAATTTAAATAAAATCTAAATTGAAAATATACCTCTGTTGAATATTATATCTCTCTTTGAGTATTTTTGTTTATTTTACACCGAATAAACCGTAAACACAAATGTTTATTTTTTCTTTAATTAAGAGATTAAAGAACATATTATAAATTTTTATGGGAACACAATATATCCGGGTAAAATTTCACGTTAATACGTCGACCGTAGGAGAGTGGTTGGGCACAGGCAACTGCGCTGAAGGTCCACGACTTGTATTCCAGTACTGGCGCGGCGTCCAACTTTAAGTTATTCGGTCGGCATCTCGTGGATGGCAATGGCAAACCACCAAGTAGTATTATGCGTAGTTAAACCTGTCAAATTGGGCCACATGGGTCCGGCGATAATATATATCCGCTAATCTGTAAAATGGCATGCACACATGACGGGCGAGAAGTAACCTACATACATACGTACAGAATATGAGCATATCATTAGAAAAAGATGCCTAGATTTACCAATGGTGGAAGTGGTGGTATAGGCTTGTCTAAAAATGTTTTATGACCCTTGAAGTTTTGCATAGATAGTATAAACAAAGATAATCTTCTTTTTTATTCGTTAAAATTGTTCCGATAGTTTGGCTGGACACCCCCAGTCCCAGCCCGAAGTGCAGACTTCAGTTATTTTTTAATCTCGCTAGTGTTAAAACAAGTATCGGAACTTTTGGACGAGTTTCACATATTCTTAAAGCAATAACAATTTCAGAGAAAGCCAAATGGGTCTGACGGGACCGATAACGTTGTAGATAATAAATAATGTGATGCTTGCACTTAAGATCGGTGTTGCCCATCGGGTCTCCGGTAGCCGAGTTGGTACGGCGCTAGCTTTGCAACCGAGAGGCGCGGGTTCGAATCCCGCTTCGACCATGGATATTTTGTGATTGTTGTTGGAAGGTGGTAGAGGAATTCTTCCTCGACCGATGTGGTACCACTCCAACCATCCTCTTAAAGGGCTGGTGAAATCCCTACGGATGTTTCCAGCTCTGGATGTGTGAATCGATTCCCCAGTACACCCACGGTGCATAGTACTTAGACTTCGGTCTTCGTGGGCTGTCAGAAGATAAAAAAAAAATAAAAATCAGTCAGACACTCGATAACATTTTCAGGGGTGACAGAATCCTTTATCTTAATATTTAATGATTCAGGGCGTTTACTATCCCTTAAACTAAAAGCTAAATCGATCAAAATTACTTATATGAGTTATACTTTCTCTATGTATTCATCCTCGTCCTTTTCCCGTGCACACGCTTTTTGACCATCCTCATCAAACAGGAATTAGGAGATGTTAAAGAACTTCGGTAAGTTTTTTTATTAAATTGTACTATAAATCCTACAAACTTTCCAAATGAATATGAGATAGTGAGTTACCCTACTTATATTTGTTATATTAAAATTAAAAAGTGAAAATTACAAAACATATTACCTAGACCACCTTCCTTTCTTCAGACATTAAAGCTTGGATTAATCATTAGCTTGAGAAACCGCTTGCCGAGAGTCTGTTTCAATGCAGCACGATCCTGGCTAGCTAAAACCTAGGCGGCTGCAGCCTAGTAGATTTTCATTAAAAGGGCGAAAATATACTACCCCACCATTGTCATTTTGTTCTTAAAAAATACGTTTGCAAATTTTTTTCCAAATTATATCATAGAATACTTTTTATCCGCCATCTTGGATTTTGATTATGAAATTGCTACATTTAAAATATTTTGAAAATATTTTGCTCAACTTTAAAAAAGTCTAATTCCTACATTTTAAGGGTTTTTAACCCTCAACTGCTACGGTTAATAATTGTTACACTAAGGATACCTAGCGGTACGTGATACCGCTAAGCGTTTTTGTTTTTATTGATTTTTGTTAATTTGAAAAAATTTAACGTAATATTTGGAAAACTTTATTAAACTAAAGATATTTAAACATTTCAACACAAAACAAAGGTATGAAACTCTCAAAGGCTAAGGAATTATTAAAAAAAAAATATTAAAATAATTTTTTTCATTTTGAAGGCATGCAAGGGTTGTAAATTTCTTTTACACGCTCCAAGCAGATTGGGTTTTTACATTATCGGCACATATAAAATGTTTTTCTTTCTAATCTGGAAGGGACTGGAAGACTTTGGTATATAATATAATATATTTAGTTTTGTTTGTTTTCTCATGGCCGTAGTAACAGTCCCGCCTGTTCTTTCTTGAATCAAAACTACTTTATCCCTCTGCTGTTGCACAGGTTGGTTCTAAGTTTTATTATAGTTTTCTTCGTCTCCAGATAACTCAGATTCCGTATTGTGGTCATCTTCCATTGAAGATGCCATTGTATAGTCAGAATCTTCATCACTGTTGTTATCTTCATCCAAAATATTCAAGCACCATTCTTCAAATCCCGGATTATCAGGATAAATTTTGGATGGATCAAGTCTTGTTGACATTTTTATACCCAGTTGTTAATTAAAAACCGCTCAGAAGATAAAAAGTTATTGGTCTCCGAATTACTTGTGCGACTAGATTTTCTTACGCTCAGACTACAGCGGTATCACGTACCGCAAGCACTTGAAAACTCTCTATTATTACCACGTCTGCGCGAACTAAAAACTTAGGCGATACTGACGTTTGCGCCTCAATGTGCCTAAAAGGTACACGCAGGGTCAGGTTTGGCCCGTAAATATTTTAAAAAATATTAGCGGTATGTGATATCGCTACGTAGCCGTTGCGGGTTAAGTTACGATGTAAAATAAAAACAAAAATGCCCATCTTAAGAACTTTTGGTCTTATCATGTTGAGCTAGTTAAAAATTTTTTTTGAACACTGCAGAACATTTAGCAGACAAAAGTAGAGCCATCAAAATCTGTGCAGTCAATTAAAAGTGTTGCGCAAACAAACCAACAATATAGACGAATAGAGATTTTTTAGTCGTTTTATGACAATAAGTAAAAAAAACGATAAAATCGTTGTAAAATTATTATTCAACTTTCGAAAAATATTTTGAATTGGAAATTGGATTGAAAATAAGGAAAAATTTAAGTAGTATCTTTATGTGTTTATTTGGATTATTTTACATTCCAGATGTAAAATACTATCCAAATGCCGTAAACTTGATTATGGTAAACATAAAAAATGAAGTAGGTGTTTATGAAGCCCTTTTCGTTTTAAGCGTTTTAGGCAAGAAAGTTGAAAAGGCATATGAACATAAAGAAAATCATAAAATTGGAAATTAGTTTAAATTCTGCGCAATATTTAACGTTACAAATTATCGCCTAGGGTGAATTATTAGGTCTAAACACAATAATTATGTTGGCAGTATTGATAACGGATTATTGTTTTTAGCTCTTGTCCTTAAATCGTCCAGCATGCATACAGGGTGGTCCAAAACTAACGGATTCCTAAGAACGTCGAAATATCGTGACATATGTAGCTAGAATCCGAAAATTGTTACGACATTTAGGTGAAATAGTAAACTTTCGATTTTCTCCAGTATTATGACCAGTTGTTCATGTATTGCCTTAAACATTGACATGGGGATTTTTTAAAATAACAGAAAATAATACGTCCTAATTATGTTGTATCGTGTACAGGGGCCGGTGCGGTACTTTTCAGGCTTGAAAAGCATGCGAATAAATGTATGGGAAGAATTAAAAAATGGAAATCTCTCACCCTGAGAGATAAAACGCTGTTTTTCCAAATACTTGCTATTTCAGCGTTGGATGCGACGTATTTTTCAAAATCTAAATAATTATTGTCAGTTTATTATATCAGAAATAGAAAATTTAAAACTAGGGATAAAATCTAAAAAAAAAAAACAAAAATAATGTGGCGCAAATCAAAAGATGCTAAAATCAATAACTAAATAGTTTTAGATGATCTCTATGAAAAAAACCTTAGGCACTGTAGACAAAAAGTACGCTAAACATTTTTCTATGGAATTATAACTATACAGTGCATTTTTTTAAAGCGGACCACATGTCAAAATTTGCCAAATATGCCAAGAAAAGCTCCAAAAATACCTGACGAATGCATTTAAAATTTGGACCATAAATTTTTAAATATCAGAAAATGCGTGTCACCTTTATTTGGTACGAAAAGGTAAAAAACAGTAATAGAAGGGCCGTGAAGAATTAATATTTTTCAAAAAATAAATGCATTTTTAAGTATTTTTGGAGTTTTTTTGGCACAGGTGGCAAATTAACAATATTAAGATCCTGAAATATGCCTATATCTCTGCTCTATGCTTTTAATAAATGAAATGGGATACCATGGAGCCAAAAAGTTATCATGCCCGCTATGGTCCGCATTAAACGCACTGTATATTTACTTAACATTTTGGTATAAAAATGATACCAACTACAATAAGTAGAGCTAATCAAATTACCTACCGTCACTGAGCGCAGCACGCGGGGCTGGCGAAACACCGAGCAACGGTATGTCAAAATATCGGCGTCGCAACGTGATTTAGTCCGTAAATGTATGTATTCCGTTGTTATCCTGGCCCTACGGAATCACCTAACGATGGGGAACATGGCCTAAGGCGGCAATGTACTATTATAAAAATTTTATGCAAATAAAGACTGTTGCCTTAAAGTTTAATCCTAAAGACTCTCAAGCTATTGCCGCGAGTACGCCCACTTTAATAATATTAAAGTATAGGTACCCTGATTTAAGTATAATTATCACAAATTACGTGGTCATAGTAGAAGCACTCAACACGTTACAGAAGGGCTTGCCTCAAGCCGAATCTCTAAATATTGTGAATATGGTACATTCTAGGCTACAAGTGCTAAGACACAAGGTTTCTTCCAACACAGAGTCCCTGAACTGTTTTCGATTGGAAATAGCGTTGCCCAGATAAAGATTACATGGCGCACAGCGACAGGCGCGTTTAGTGTAGGTAAATGACTGATTGTTTCGGACTGTCAGGAAACCGCACGGACTACTTGATGGAAACTACCTACAGCATTGGCATTAAAATTTGTAAAATGTTTACACATATTTTCGAAAAAATAACGATTTAGCGATATTACAAGCCATTCACATAATCAGAAAAATGAAGACTTTAAAGGATGGCAGAAAAGTTTCCCGTTTGGTAACCTTACATCATTAGATGCAGAATGGTCCTTTTTTGTCACGGCGAACTTCACTGAAGAAGCAAACCGTACCGTAGAAAATATGTTTGCATTAAAATGTTTTTTAGCTTTACTTCTTCTTGACAGATACAAGCACAGTTAAAGCAGGAGTTTTAAGTTCTCAAAGCCATTTTGCCATTTATTATTAGATATACCTACCGTCAAAATTTTATTTCAAAACATTCATACTAAGTCCCTGACTAAAAAAAATATTTGTGAAAGAAAAGGTTTATGTTTGTAAAGCCAAAATGCGTTTTAAAACTTATTTACCCGTTTTTAGCAATATCTGACGTAAATATGTGCAACGACGCCGCTGGACGTAAGGAAAACTGGGGAGCCATATCAATAAGAAACTAGCTTTATATTTAAGCTCCAATGCTCCTTATGGAAAAAACCATCAGACACTGTCTACAAAAAACATGCAATAAAATATTTTATTAAATTAGAATATTGATTAAACATTTTAATAAAAAAATGATTGCATGTTTATAATATCTAAGGGGTATCTCCCGCTTGCACGCATTATGGCCATGAAAACCTAATTTTTTACAACATTTTTTAACGAAATCAAAATTTAATCATCTCGTTTAACTTACATTACCTTTGTTTTTACTCATAAATATAAATGAATGGGTCGTATAACCCCTTCTTTTCATACAATTCTTAGATAACACTACGCGACAAATTTTGAAAAAAATAATTGTTAAAAGTTAAAATTTGTATTACGTTGGCACTACAAGCGAGTGTATTGGCCCCGGGTCCTACAGTTTAACTGGGGCTCCGAATCACGGTCCTCAGTAACCCGGCAGCCAGATCATGCACCCCCAAGGGCTATCAACCCTTGGTTTCGCGTTAATCTGTCTGACTTTTGCTACCTACCGACTGGGGAGTGTGAAACAACGCCTTCATCCTATGAGATATCCGATCTCATCCGGTTTTGACGTCGATTCAAAAATAACACAGCTCCACAAAAAAAATTCAATAAATTACCACTGGAATATCACTATATCTACCATATGTTGTTGGGGTCGCTGAATCCAAATTCGGGGTCCATTTAACCCCATCACGTCAGGATTTTTCATAACCTCAAAAGAAAAACTCGAATCCTCAAAAAATGCTCTATCCATTGATCACTTAATCCCAATAACCCCATAACCTCTTTATTCCTTCATCCCTTAAACTCTTAATTCCTGAAAACCATAACCTCCGAAACCCATAAACCCCAAAACCGGATTATGGGGTTTTGGATTTATAAAGTGATTGAAAAATGTGGGTTTAAGGCTTAGGAAGAATATACGGATCAAACATACTCTGTTTCTATCTGGCCGGGTTATGGGGTTTCGGAGTTATAGAGTTTTGAGGTTTATGGGATTCAGGGGTGTATGCGTTTCGGGGTTTATGGGTTTTGGGGTTTATGGGTTCATGGGTTTTGGGGTTCACGGGTTTATGGGTTTTGGGGTTCATGGGTTTTGCAGTTCATGGGTTTTGGGGTTCATGGGTTTTGGGGTTCATGGGTTTTGGGGTTCATGGATTTTGGGGTTCATGAGTTTATGGGTTTGGGGTTTAGGGTTCATGGGTTTTGGGATTTTGGTGTTCATGTGTTTTTGGGGTTTTGAGGATTATGGGTTATGGGGTTTATGGGTTTTGGGGGTTATGGGTTTCAGGAATTAAGAGTTTAAGGGATGAAAGAATAAAGAGGTTATGAGGTTTGAGGTTATGAAAAATCCTGACGTGATGGGGTTAAATGGGCCCCGAATTTGGATTTAGCGACCTCAAAAACATGTGGTAGATATAGTCATATTCCAGGGGTAATTTATCCAATTTTTTTTGTGGAGCTGTGTAATTGTTATATCATCCTTTTTAAAAAAATGTTGATATATACAAAAATAGGTACCGATATTTGCTTTTAAAATTTTTACATTTTCTATTTTTGTAATTACTTATTTAGCATTTTTGTTTTCTTTAAAACAGCAGAGAAATCATTATTTAACCATTTTTCAACATAGCCCAAATATCACTTTGTGGATATCGTTAAATCTTTGTCACAACAATTTACAAAAAGTAGCGATATATCGCCAATCTGGCCACAGTAGTTCGGAAAGAATAGGATTAACACCCCCTCTAGCGATACATCTGTGAAACTACTTTATGAAATCGAAATTATCGACCAAAATATTTCCAAAAACGTAAAGCAAAGAAGTTTCTTTTGAAATATATCTATACTATTATATAAAATTGTAAATCGACTGACTACCCATTCATCAACGCCCAGCCAAAACTACTAATGTTATAAAGTTGAAATTTTTCACACAGCTTTATTTTACGCCGTAGACATCCACTAACAAAGGATTTTGCAAAACTCGCCCTTTAATGGGGTAAAATCAGCCCCTAAAAATTAAATTATTTTTTATTTTAAAAACTACTAAGTTCTAAGGAAAATGCCAAAACATGTCAATAATTGTATTTTATTTTTTTTTACATAAGAGCTCTAACTACCAAATATAGAAGCTGGAAATTTGCATACAGCTTTAGTTTAGGCCACAGACGTACACTAAAAAAGGATGTTGCAAAACTTGCCCTTTAAGGGGATAAAAGAAACCCTTAAAAACTAAATTATTTTTTATTTTCAAAACTACTAAGTTCTTATGAAAACGCCAAAAGATGTCGATTTTATTATTTTACATAGACTACTTTTTTCGCGTTGAAATTTTACCACACACTTCGATCACTGATTTATCAAGGCCCAGCCCTAACTACTAAAGACAGGAAGCTGAAATTTTGCATACAGCTTTAGTTTAGGCCCCAGACGCCCAATAAGAAAGGATATTGCAAAATTCACCCTCTAAAGAGGTAAAATCAACCCCACAAAATTAAATTATTTTTTTTAGAGAGCTGATTCTGAATTTTTATATTTTTTTATATAAATTATTTTTTATTTTAAAACTACTAAGTTTTAAGGAAAACGCCAAAACATGCCAATTTTTTTTTACATAAGACTACTTTTTTATATTTTCGAAACACGGTTTACACAAATAATAATACACACTACTCAAAGATTACATTCCATCGTGTTTTCCTGCAGTTGCTGCAGGTTTTATTCCAAACCTTGTAAAGATCCCCTATAAAAAATTTTTTAATGCCATCAATTTTTAGTGATGGAAAATATTTTTTTCTTATATTTCACGCTGTAATACATGTTAAGAATAAATGACTTACATATACCAAACTTTATCGTTAAAAAAGAAAAGAAAAATCTCCGACTACTTTTTTAATTTACGAACGTACAGCAGTGGTCCAAACATCTAATTTGTCAACCTTCTCCGAAATAAAACCCCTAAAAGCAAAACGAGCACAAACAAATCACTAAATCTAAAGCTCTCCGACAAAAGCAATACCAAAGAAACAAGCAAAAACTTTTATTATTCCCCCGTCTTTTGTCCTTTCAGCTACAGTAATAAACATGGTAATTTGAAGACATTGTTAAAGTTCCCTATTTCTGAACTTTACTCAAAATCAGTTATTTAATAGATCACTTGCTGCAAAAGATAAAATCTGGATGTGGAAGTTGCATGAACTGCATACAGTTACATAAAGTAAAAGTCAGCCGTACATCATGAGGATTAAAAGCTGACAAACGGACTTTATTTAAAACGCAGACCTTACAAAGAGCTGTTGTGGAGAACAGATCTGCGATGCGGTTTAATGGGCTTAATGAACAGCAACGTAAGAATGTATACAATGGAATAATGATCGTTCTAAATAAAACTAAGCCTTATTAAACGGGGTAGTTATCTTAATAATTTACAAACTTTGTTATAGTTTTGTACTGCCCATCTTCTTTCACGGACACTTATTTAATAATTTGCTTGCTATAAAAGATTAAGTCTTGACCACAGACAAAATATATTTAGACTTTCACAACGTTTTCGCGACACCAGCTGAATCCGTCCAATGTATTGGCGAAAAAGTGCGTTTGTACGCATATGGCGCCAGTCAGGTTTTTAAACGACGCGACGGTTCTCTCGAGGCATGCGCACTCGGGACGTCTCGCAAAAATGGTTGTTGAACTCAATGACGCAACTCGGCGATCAGAACCGGGCCGAAAAATTCTCAGTCATTTTTGTGTTATGGTATTCTTTACAAAGTGTTAAGGACATTTCATATGTTTCGCCAATTATGTATCAAACTTTTAAATATAAGGAATTATTTTGTAGTCTATTTCTTACAATTAGTGCATAAATACAAATAGTTTAATTCCAAATTTAAATTATATCAATATGTGAAAGAATAGTAGGTAAAAAATATAATTTATCTTAAATGCACTCCGGTGTTGAAGTGAATACACACACGGAGAAGTAGAAATATTTATCAGTGACGTATATTGAGTGTGGTCAAGGTGTCAGAAAGGCACTGATGGGGTGTGTGTGTATTAGGGGAATTGTGTAAGGTGGTGAAAGAAGGTCATATATAGTGTCAATGCCTCCTTCCCCTATATTGCATAAGGGTGAGTGAGTGTCCAAAAGGCATATTTCCGCTTTCGCCAAAGGGGCATTAAAAATACTAGTGGATTAGGGTAGAGGGGAGTATTGTAAAAGGGATGGCGAAAGAAAAAAGCGCTGTCGCCAGAGAATCGCTAAGATATCAGTGGATTAGAAGGGTGAGTGTCCAAAAGGCATATTTGCGATTTCGCCAAAGGGACACTGAAAATACCAGGCGCGGCCCGTCCATAAGGTCATTTGGTCAATGACCCACCTAAAATTTTCAGTGATCTACCTAATAATTTATTTTTTAATTTTTTAAAACCAAAAAAGAATCTTTTGTTTCAAAGTTCCATGCTAAAACTCCCCAAGAATGAATAAAGTCAAGCCAGCCATCGTCAAAGGATATCCAAGCTTCTTCCGGGCTGGGTCATATTGTAAATTGATCTTATAGGTTTATTTGGACGATATAAATTCATTAAAAGCAAGAGAGAAACAGACATACGCGCTTTAGGAAGCTAAAAAGAGACACAATTGGTCGACGGCCCACCAATAATATCTGGCCACTCCCACTGTGGAAATACTCTCAAACCGCCCCCTAAAATATATTATTTCAAAACATTTGGTTCGGAAAAAGAAAAACTAATTAGGTACCTAATATGCGCATTGTAATAACAATTTGAATTAGTGGTTAAACATAAAAAATTATAAATACGATTTCGGTCAGGCCAGCGCTAGCCATCGAATTTAACGGTATCGGACCGATTTTCTTACATAGCTAGCGTAGCTCAAGGGATATAACCGCAGCGAGGTAAACCGACGCTCGCGAGTTCGCACCTGTGTTTGGACAAGAACTTTTTTTTTAATTTTTTGTTATTTAAAAAATTAGATCGGCTCTAAAAGGTGTATTGGCAACAAGTTCTTCCTCGATAAAATATTTTTAAAATTGTTGGCAATCTCATATTTACTACAGCTTACATCCTGCACGTGCGTAGACAAATATCGTATTACTATGTCTAGTCGCCAGCATTGTATGTATTAAAGAAAACGGAGTTTCGGCAGCGTTCCTAATTTTATTTTACGAATAGTCATACTTTTAGCTCAGAATTTTTTTCTGTTTATATTCTGGGCTTTTAGTACAAGACGCGACACCTATTGAGGAGAAGCTAAACTTATCACAACGAAAACCGCTAAAATCTACTAACTTAGAGTATTAAAACACATAGAAAAAAGCCATAAACAGAAGAGTGATACTGAAAGTCATAAACATCAAGAGTAGTAATGTTCAATATTCTGCAGTACCTATTCTATGATTTTGGCGGTGTTTATTTGTAGGTAAATAATTTCTTGGCAAAACTAGGCACATTATTAGAAAACCTCCCTTAATTAAAAAAGTGTATTTTGCTTGTTGCGTTGATATCACTAGTTGCCCATAAAATTTTGACCCACCTGTAAAAAACCTCACGGGCCGCGCCTGGAAAATACTAGTGGATTAGGGTAGAGAGGAGTATTTTAAAAGGGTTGGCGAAAGAAAAAAGAGCTTTCGCCAAAGGATCGCTAAGATATCAGTGGATTAGATTGACATGGGGTCGTAAGTAAGTGACGCTTTCACCAAAGTATCGTGCACACACTGTAAATAGGTGTAAAAATATTTACATCCTACCATAGAACTTGGTTTGTTCAATATTTATACAGGATGGTATGCCAATCCAATAAAATATACACATAGTTTTGGTAAGTTTTTTATTTACTATTTTACTTCTTAAAACAGTTGCATATTTTATTTCTATTGTTTAGAATACTATGTTTATATTTTATGTCAACTTTCAATTTAGTAAAGGTAACGTTTAAAAAATGAAGAGGGGGGGGACATTAAAGAGACGCACTGTATATGTATAAACTGAGCTATTTTCGACGACTATAATATATATATATATATATATATATATATATATATATATATATATATATATATATATATATATATATATATATATATATATATAGATATCGCCATTATCGACAGTTTTGCACAGCAAGAAAACTCAGATTTAAGCCAACAAACTATACAATTTGTGTTACAATCTCACTAATGGTTACATTTTTATCATTAATAAAAAGAATAATTACAAGTAATATATTTAGCATTTATTACTCGATAAAAGATTCACGTCATGTGAAATAAATTTTGAAGTACGGTCCTGTCTATTACAAGGCAAACGTTCGACAAGGCTCAAGCCCGCAGAAGATTGTCTTTGTTTACGGATTCAGCTTGGTAAATTTGCCGCATTCGCATATTGACATTATTTCTCTATTATATATTTTCTCTATGGTCTTGACACGGAAGCTGAATTTATAAGCTCATCTTCATAAACTTCCTTTAGTCTCTTCAGCAGTAGGTACTGATAAAAATGCAACGGACCAAGAGGACAGTCTTCATGTACTGATGAAATTAAAGATCTGATTGTTTGCGTGGGCATTTTACAACATATATTCCCACAGGGCTGCTCACAGGATACTGTCAATACAAACTCTATAGAAGTTCTACCACATCTTATCTTAAAAAATTCAAGCGCTAATTATTTATTTCCTTATAACTACTGAACCATTGGTTTTAGAAAAAAAGTTTTTCAACAAAAAATATTTCTCACGATGTAAGGAACAGCTTTTGTTCTTACACGTTTTTTAAAATTTTTAATTTGGCCCACTCGGGCGGCCGAGGTTTGCTCAGGTTAAGTGGGGGGCTGATGGTAAGGAACACTCTGTGCAAGTACAGCTTGCACTTGACCGGTTTTTTCAACTGTACCTTAATCTTATGTCTTAAATTATTCGCGACTCCATCCACTAATATCTGCTAATATTTATTGTCCTCTATCTCTTCTTCCATATAATTCCAGTGCCATTACTCTTTGACCGACTTTTTTTTCTCCTCAAATCCCAATGCCACTGTATTTTCCTATATCTTATTACTTATTTCCATAATATCGGTGGACTTAATTTGTTAATTCCTAACCTTGCCTCTCCTTGTCACCCACACGTCCGTCTTTATTCCCTTCTATGTCACATTCAGCGTCTTTTCATGCGATATCTTTATTGATCATGTTACCGCTTCACACATCATCGCAGGTCTGGTTTGGTTAAGGTTTGAAAATCGGATTGTTCGAAGTCCGTTCTAGGACTGCGCAGAACCATGTGCACGTGTGAAGAAAATTCGGTACTTCTTTAGAACCAGTTCCATAGAATGGAAAATTCGGAAGCTCCTTGCATTGCTTGAAGAGGGACTACTTGACGAAGAATTTAATAAATATTATTCTGTCAAAATCATAAAGGATATTTCTCAGGTTTGCTGTTGTAAGTAAATGCGACCAAATAAGTATGCATCAATATTAATTGGCAATTAGACTGAACCGTTTCCTTCCCTAGACGAGGAACTGATTTGGATAGTTGATAACCAGTTCGAGATTTATTCGTCAAAGAACATTGCCTTGTTCGGTATTAATTCCAAAGAATTTCCAGAAAACTCGAAAAGGGATAGACTAATGCGCATGGTCAGCACTGTTCTGAATCTGCCACTGAGAGGCACCCAAACAAAGCATTAATAAAGCACTTTTCTCTTCCTTGCGTTGGTCCTACGATCACACATCACACTGGAGGACTTCCATCACCACCACCAAGTCTTCCATTCCTCTTGTACTCTAACAGTCTATTTTTAAAATCTTTTAATACAGTAATAATTTTAAATTAGCTTTTAGAGTCATCTTTGGCAGACATTAACATAAATGCTTTCAAATTACAAGTGCCCAATTATTTTAATTTTTTATTAAGCTCGCACCAAAGAAGGAAGGTGGTAGAGGATTTCGTTCTCGGCCTAGGAGGCACCATCACACACATCTGCTTAAAGGGTTGGTGAAATCCATACGGGTGCTCCCAGTTCTGGATGTGTGACTCTGACACTCCTAGTACACCCACGGTACATAGGTATGTTACTTAGATTTAGACCTTCGTGGGCTGCTCAAAGGATAAAAAACTGTTTGTGCAACTGGACGTTGGTATTATTGCCAAATCCATCGTAGTGGCTTTTATTAAGGTGAATATTTAAAATTCTTAACTTTTTTCGCTTTTCATTTTTCATCTTTACTTTCTGTTGTGTACTTTGCTGGTTCTTTTTAAAAAGTGAAATGTATGTTCGATGATTGAAGTAATTCAGTAAAATAAAAACATTAAGGAAGATTAAGAAACTCGGAAACTCCACTCACCTTGGTTTTGACTATAGATGATCCCAAAGCTGAAGGGGGTCCCTCTTTCTTATATTCAAACTAAACACACTTTAAAACGCATGCGTTAGCTTGGCAGTGTCCAATATATTTCTATGCGGTTTAACATTTTACACTATGGCGGTTAAATCAGTTCTCTCGTCCTCGTTTTCCAGTAGTACTGGTTTATTCAGCTAGTAGAGTTTCTTTAGGTATTCGCGGTAATTTAACATAATACAACATTTCAAAGCTATACACTTGGAACAAAAATTATTGATTAATAGAAAAATAAACAATAATAAATTCCAAACACTTTCGCTTTTCCTTCTTTATTAAACCTATATCGTCAATCATCACCTAGAACATAACATCGAAAGAAGCTAATCAAAACAGATTATCCTTTACTCCATTACAAAATTTAACAACAACAACAAATGTCGCACCCAAAATGTCGCATCCAATATGTCGCATCCAAAATATCGCGACAGTACGATACAGCACATAAGAAATACTAAAAATAAGTTTTAACGAAAGTAACTTTGGTAATAATAAGGTTGTTTTTTTCGATGTCTATTTTACTTCACTTATTAATATCTTGCTGCCGGTAGTAAAGTTTTATTTTAGAAATACCTTTTAGAAACTGATTCTAACTTTACAAAAACAAGAAAATAGCCGTAAGAACAATTTTTTAAATTAAAATTTTGCTTATGACTTTAACATCTTACTCATCCTACTGTTTTAAGTTTACAAAATTTTAGTATAATAATTTTGTCTAAAGGTATGCTTAACTGAAAGTTTTTCATCCTATCCGTAAAACTCTTTCCTTTTTCTTAAAACTGTAGGATAATTCCCAGTGGGGAAATGAATATAAACAGATTTATTTAAGTTTAGGTGGAGTATGGAAAGTTAATAAATATCTATATTTGCAGCCATCTTATGATATAAAAATCAAGTTGTTTTCTTCTTGTTAAAATACAAATACGAGTTTCGATGTCACTAATTTATATAACAGATTTTAAATGTTACTTTTTTACAGTATATTTAGAAACCTAGGAGAAATTAAAAATTAATTCTTTGTAGCTAATTACAGCCTGCCAGTTCCTTTGATGAAAGGCTCCGAGACCAAGAAAAAGCTTGCCTGAGTCTCGAAATTAAACACGGTTTTCTTATTGCTTATCGATTTTGATTTTACCTAAAAAAATGCCAAATCGTTGCAAAGTTATTTATTTTTATTTAAAATTTCTTATATTTCTCACTAAGAAGGTAACATTCGATGTTTGGAATTGCTTTTGGGGAGTTCTTGTCAACAGTAAGCGACATTTTCAAAATGCGACAATTTTCAAACCCTCGCCATAGGACACAATTTTCCTCCAAATGAGCCGAAATCTTTGTTTTAAGGACCAACCGTACATTGACATTTTGTGCGTAGTAAGACCCCATTACATTCATATTTACCAACCGATTGACTTAACTTTATTTTACGATAATTGCTTAGACATATTGTGATATGATTTTATGTCTATATAAAGCCCCCCACAGACTACGATGTTTTTCATCCGTTCGCATCGCTGCGATTCGAATCGGCGGCGTGCCAAACTGATAGTCTATGGCCGAAAACGGTTGTGCCGAACCGTCCGTTCTAATATCTGTCGCATATTGAATTTCAACACGACGGTTCAAATCGCCGATGTGAACGGATGAAAAACATCGTAGTCTGTGGGGGGCTTAAAACTTTATTGAAATGCCTAATATTGCTTTTGTTTTTTACAAGCTTTTATTTAACTTCACCTGTTAGTTTGCTTGCATGTACATGTACATATGTTTGTTAGTATATTTAGGTCAAATATTGCAATCAATTTTTCGACTAAGTAGTTCTAATTAAACCAAAGCTTTGAAATTTTGCACACGTGTAGAAGTCCGCTGATAATGCAATATAGTATAATTAATACTGTTCTGAATCCAATATGGCGGACGACCCAAAACGGCGGATTACCTTTTTCTTTACAATCCCCTCGATAAGGGTATCAAATTAAAGGCTTTGACGAGTAGAATACGATAAGCTATGTCACATCATTCTAAACCCAAAATGGCGGACGCCACAAGATGGCGGATTACCTTTTTCTTCACAATCACTTTGATATGGGCATTAAATGAAAGAGTTTGACGAGTAAAATATGATAACGTCATTCCAAACCCAATATAGCGGATGCCACAAGATGGCGGACTACTTTTTCTTCACTGCCCCCTTGACATTTGTATCAAATGAAAGGGTTTGAGAAGTAGAATACGATAAGCTCTGTGATGTCATCCTAAACTCAATAAGACGGACGCAACAAGATGGCGGATTACCATTTTCTTCACAATCCCCTGACGAATATGGGTATCAAATGGCAGGGTTTGAGAAGTAGAATGCGGTAACAGGTAAAATGTCTTGTAATATTGATGCATTGTTTTCAGAAATGCATAGGTTAATACGTAACTAAAAATTTAAAAATAAAATCCTGTACAATACTTTTTAAAAACGAGCTTTTATTATTGAGATGAACTAAAATGAAAAAAATAAGTACAGTTTTTTCGTTGTGGCAAAGCAGTATAGGTGGCCGTAGTTCGCGTGGGTGGATCCTAATAAAAGTAGGATCAAAGATATCACTGAAACTGATATAATATACTATGTTAAATTTAGTGTCTTAAAAGATTGTCCCGTGAATAGAAAAGATGAAAATTCATAGTTAGGTGCTTACAATTTCTGCCAAACAAAATTAATGCCTGTATAAAATTTTCGCACGCGACGAGCTGTTATGACAATAAATTTATCATAATATATTATAGGTATTTGATCCAGTGATAGCTTTGATACTACTTGTATTAGGATCCATCCATCTGATTGTCAAAAATGGTCCACCGATGACATGGAAAAAGCAATTATGGAAGTTATTTCGAAAACAGTGAGCTAAAGAGTCATTCTATGGTAATTACTTTGAGAGGCCACAGACAAGTGGTAACTTTGGCTTCTGGAAAAAGTGGTCATTTAATAACTGCAGCATTGCCATTCTCTGCTGCTGGGTCACTACGTGATTCCTTTTGTGATCTTTCCACGTATCAGAATAAGGGCTGAATTACTGGACGGTGCACCCATTGAAACAGCTGGATTTCATCCAAGTGGATCTATGCAGTCCACTATTTTTGTTGAATGGATAAAACACTTTATTATGTATATCAAGCTATCAAAAGAAGATCCAGTTCTGCTACTTTTGGATGGACACGCCACCCATACTAAAAATATTGCCTTTGTCGACCTGAGTCGCCAAAATGGAATCATTTTACTCTGCTTTCCTCCCCATTGCACTCACAGGCTCTAGCCATTGGACGTGAGTTTCATGGCTCAACTGATAGCGGGGAAATAAAAAATTGGCTACGAAATAATCCTGGGAGGCTAGTAACACAATACCAAATAGCCGCAATATTTAGCCTAGCGTGCAATAAAGCAGCCACCATCCAAACAGCAGTTTTAGGCAAAAAAAAAGCAGGAATTAATTCGTTTGATAGAAATGTTTTTAATGAGGTTGACTTTGCTCCAGCTGAAACCACAGAACGCGAATTGCCAGAAATAAACGTTACTTCACTGCAACCAGTACCTCAAGTAACAATTTCTAGTCGCCCTTTTCCTAAAATTGGGCCTCTGGAATAAATGTGAACAAATTAGTTGAAACTACGGAATATGAAGAGCAAACAATTAACAACTCAATGGACTGAGACCCTACACCTGAAAAACCTATCACAGATTAAAATTTAACACGCTTGGTTACTTTTATAGTTAAACCTAATTGCTTCCATACAAAAGCCAGAATTTCTGCGTTTATTGTCTCTCCGACAGATATATTAGCGGTTCCATGTGATGCTTGAAAAGTAGCCACAACTCATCGCATAAGAGGAAAAACAGCAATCCTAAATATCGCAGTGAAAAACAAGCCCTCGAGAATCCAACAGGTAAAAGAAATATTGTGATGATTGAAGAAAACAAAAAAAAGAGAAATCGCAAAACAGAAAACGGAAGAGTTTAGTTGAGATGAAGAATCACAAGATGTCAAGGACACACTTTGCACTGACTGCAAGAAACAGTACTCGCATACCACCAGAAATTATGGTTTGATAAAATGCACTAAACTATGCAATAATTGGGCACATGAGGAATGCACAGAATGGCTAAAAAGCGATTTGTACGAATTTGTGTGTATATAATGTCTATTTAATTGATAAGAAGAAGTACCCGGTATTCCCAATTTGCCATACCTAAAAGAGAGTATGTTGTTTTCATTCTTTTTTCTTTGCAATGTTTCTAATTTAGTAGAATTAATTTTACTGCTAAAAACATGTATTAAGGTAGGTTATTAGTTTAGTGTAAACCAATAAAAATAAACAAATATTTTTTATAGCAAATCCCCCCCCCCCCCCCCATTCCGCTATATCTTTATATCTTTTATATTTCTGTAATACGTATAGGCAAAGTCACATGACGTCAGTCTTGGTTAGACATATGGATTAATTAAACTTTAGATAAACTTGCCAAATAAAAAGCTTTTGACTCAGTAAGTAACAATTATAGTTGAATTCGGCTCTACATCAAGATCTCACCACTTTTTACGGTCCAACGGTAACGATAATTTGGCTCCGTTTTACAGCAGTGTTTTTGTTGGAATTATGAATTCTTTAGAAATAAAAGCCATTTATAACCTAAACTTTTCATTTTTGGTTATTGATGTCAGTTATTTAGATATTATTTTCCTCCACCATTAATTTACAAAAAGGCTACGTTTTACACTTGCCTGAACTAAGTGATATTTAATTATTCAAAAATACTTACCCTTAATAATAGACTTTAAATTGCTGTTAATTATACGCCCAGTCGTCTTCGAGCCGACAAAGTAAGAAATAATATAGAGTTTTATCTATTTCTACTACTTTTAAACCCGTTTGAGTACTTTTGTTTATGTTTCGTCTTTTACAACATTTTCAATTTAAAGTCTTTTATTTATGAAATTTTGTACAATTTTTACAATAATATTAACATTATTTTAAAAGAGAATCCAAATAACTGTTTTTATGGGCAAAACCCCTAATAATAAATGGTATTCAATAGTATTAAAGCCCTGTATTTCAAAAATGGCTGAAAATTAGTATTTACTCTTATAAGGGTGTAAAAAATTAGTGTACTGGAGTTGCGAGATGATAGTACACAAAAATAAGAAAAAAGTTCATATGAGCGTATGTCCTAAAATACTTCCTAAGGGAGTTAAGCCCTTTAAATGGTGGACAAAAAGAATAGTTTGTTAGTTGGTTAGCACAAAGGTGATATTGAAAAAAGCCGTAGCAGCTCAGAAGGGGTAGTTTTCGCAAGGGCAGGGGTTGTGTTACACAAAACTTTTTTTATCTAAGTAGATACGGAAATTTTAATATGAGATATAAAAAATTGGCCTTTTTACGTAAAAAAGGTACTCTTTGTTTAACTCGCTAGATTAGAGAAGACGAGAGGTTTTATTTTTACCCATGATTTTAACCCTTAGCCTCGGAGGTGCCGTCTGAGAGGCGGCACGTAAACGCAATATCTTTATTTTTTAAAAACGGTACCTCATGTATTCCATGTGTGATTGTTTGGAGACCAGTACCTAAAATGTCAGATTTCTAAGACTTGAAATAGGTCACTTGTCTAGAGATTTTCTCGCGGAGCAGTCTGAGAGACGGCACGTCCGGGTAGACGTAATAAAATCGGTTGGAAAGTTTTCGCACAAACATGGCCGGACCATCAAAAGGAGTTCGTTTTAGCGATTTAAATTATGAGGAAACACTTCAAAAGTGGTATGTCCCAGTGAATTTTTACCCCACAGAAAAAAAGAAGTGGGAAGTACTCTCTATGGATTTAGGGAAAATTTGACCATGATATCCCATGTGAGTCATAAAGCTAAAGCAACCATTTTAATTTCTTCAATGCATAATAGAATTTTCAATGATCCTGAGAGTAACAAACCGGAAATAATTCAATTCTACAATACGACTAAAGGTGGCGTTGATGCTCTTGACGAAATGTGCGCCAAAAGTTCTACAAGTCGTCGAACGCGTAGATGGCCGATGGTAATATTTTTCCGTATGATTGATATATCTATTGTTAATGCATATATTTTGCACCAGAGCTACAAAGACAGCCCAATCATGCCAGATAAATCACCATTTGCAAAACAGTTAGCCAAACAACTAGTTGAAGAACACATGAAAAGACGAGCAACCAACACACATATATCTCGGGAAATAAGGGACACTATTCGTCGAATTTTTGGAATTCCTGAAGAACACGAGCAGGTAGATTACAATAGAGATGTACTAGAAAAAAGAAAATTATGTCATTTATGTCCAAGAAAGAAAAACCGTATGACAAAATATCTGGGCTTCAAATGCAAAAAGCCCGTATGTTTACAGTGTACGAAGCCCGTCTGCGTGAACTGTACTGAAAAACTCTAAATTTTACCTTGTACTGAAAATTTTTAGTTTTAAGTTTTCGTTGTGTAGTATTTTTTTCTAGCTTTTTCAGTGCGTTCTTAAAAGAGTTTTATGTAATAAATACATTAAAATTATAGCGGTGACACTTTTTTATTTAAAAACCTGACGGTCCCCGGTTTGAAGCATACTCGAAAAGAGATGGCTTTGACATCATAAAATTGGTAAATGTTTTAAGTAAGTACCCATTAAAGTAATTCTAAATACTTCAATGATTATCTAGAAATACCAGTTACAAAATATATTTAAGACTTTTAGGGTTTTATGCCGCAATATCGGTAGTAGTCTGCCAGACGGCACATCCTGGTTTATGTTCCGCACATCGCACCTCCGGAGTTAAGGGTTAAATATTAATAAAGGTTTTTAAGAAATATGTATACTTCCATGGCCTCAGTCGCATTACAAGACAAAAGCAACAATACGAAAAAGTAACACCTCAAGAAGCATTAATATGACTACCCACACCAATCCCAACCAGTTCCCTTAAGATTATTGTTTTGCGGCCAGTGCTAAAAATAACATCAATCGTGTAGATAAGTAGGAACTTGTTGTTGCTAATATTATTTATGATGACGAGCATACATATTCCATTCCAGTTCTGTCCACCTTAGGCTACGAAATAAATACAAACGGCATTTGCTTCCCTTCTGAAATAAAAATATTATCGTACTTTTATTGTCTTTACGAGATATTTACTGGCAGTAAAGTGACGTGATAAAATATAAACCGGTTGCGCCGGCGACAAGCGGACAACACAGCACCAACGAGCCAAGAAATAGCTCTTTTATCCAGCCACCTATCGAAGGGCCCTTTACTTGCTTTGATCCGGAAGGGCCAAGTCAATAGTTCCGTTATCGGAACTTTTCACCATCTTAGAAATAAATGAAATCCTTACGGTCACAATGGAGTGATGTCCGGTCTTTACGTCGACACGTATTTCTTATAGCCCTTTTTCTTTAGCAATATACACCAAAATATCCAATATATTACTGAAAGGCCGGCTTTTATATAACTTTGATTTTATGTATTTTATTTGTCCGAAAAGGCGCCATTCAACCCGTTGAAATTGAATTCTCGGACCAATAAAACATTTGTCATTTCTATGCGTTTACTTTTATTGAAAACTGCCATAATGTTTTCCTATGCATTTAATTTGCCCGAGTTAATATATATATATATATATATATATATATATATATATATATATATATATATATATATATATATATATATATATATATATATATACAGTCAACTTCGGATATAACGACCTCCGCATATTATAACGAACCACCGGTTATTACGAACAAAAATTATGGTCCGGCCAAAACGCCATAAGAATGTATGTATTTTTTGTTCCTTTATAACGAACCCGGCTATAACGAACTATCGGCTATAGCGAACCCTATTTTGATTAGTTTTTGCTTGTGGAAGTTCGGTTATAACGACCTGTCGAAATTTCACGTACGTATCACGAAGCGACAAAGACAATACAAGATTTCACAGGGCATGTGCGACGATAATGTGGACTTCTGTCTATACCGCATCATTAGTGTGACGAAATATCTTTCTCCGTTCAATATTGTGGATACGTGTCTGCCCAAGGTCAGCAAAACTGGTTACCCTAAATATCAAAGGCATCGACACGTTTTGTCGCTTCTCTATTGTTGCTATTCTCGGATAACGGGTCGAGTAGCGACCTGTCAGGCGCCATTTCAATTTGTAGTTTAATTTCGGCAATAGGCGAGGGAATATTGTTCTAGTATAGAGCAGAGCGCGCCAAAATTCAGCAAGCGAAAGTTTATAAACACGCAGAAAAAGTTGACATAATTACAAAACTGCAAAATGGGGTTTTAAATGCCAAAATCTGTAGGGACTATCAGTTATAAAAGTCAAAGACTATTAATATTCGTAAATTTTAATAATAATAATTTTGACAACAAGAGTGTTGATTGAGTCAGGTGATTGCTTACAAATTAAAATTGAAAAACATCTACTAGAAAAAAGAAAAAATTTCAAATTACTGATTTTGTATAAATTATACAAATATGTATGTTTAATAAGTACATAATTTTAAAATACTATTATGTATTGATTATAATAAACGACTCATAAAAAGTACCTATACATATGAATGTACATAGTACATATTTGTTTTATTCTCTGCACTTCGGATATAACGAACGCCATGCTATAACGAACTGTTTAAAGATCCCCTTGGTGGTTCGTTATATCCGAAGTTGACTGTATATATATATATATATATATATATATATATATATATATATATATATATATATATATATATATATATATATATATATATATATATATATATATATATATAGTTGTAGGAGCGTCACTAAACTACCTATACAGGGTGTTGCAAAACTCTACCGACAGAATTTTACAGGTAGTTTTATCTCCAAGTACCTATATTAAAAAAATTCCCATTAACATATTTTCAAAGATAATTCATTCAAACTTTCTACATCCAACACTTTGTGGATTACCTTTGTTACCTTCCAACCATTCCAAATCCAGATCAAACTTGATTCACTGAGATTAGAAAGCAAATAGACCATATTAAAAATTTAGCCTGGATATATGCTAGATATCACCTAAGTAGTATAAGACATTAAAAAAAAATCGAAAGCACCAAAAAAGTCAAAGAAACAGTTGTCTTGATTTTTTTTACACAAGGATGGTCAATGTTGTCGGAGTTTGGAAAAATCGAAGTGATGGTGACCCCTACTGTATTGTATTAAAATAGGTCGCTGGTAGCCCTACATGTAGGGATACCAAGCATCCCACTTTTAGCGGGATTGCCCTCTTTTAGTACCCAATGTCCCACGCTCCGCGGCTACGACCAGCGGGATGATTTTTGTCCCGCGTTTTTAGGATAGGACATAATGATTTATAAATTGGTCTAATTTACTGTCCCAATAACCTCTTACAACTTTTGGTATAATTTCCTGTTGCCCTATAATATAATTTAATTTTAATATTTCCTGTTATGTTTTTAGTATAAATATTTTTTAAACTATACTGTTTATATAAATAAAAGTGTCCCGCATTTTTACTCAATGTCCCGCTTTTTTACTAACAAATCCCGCTAAACGCAAAAGAAAACTTTGCAACCCTACCTAGTACTACCTACATTACTTCGAACGAATTGAATCCTTTGTGAATACCCTACATTATTTACCCATCAATTCCCAAACTTTTCGCGAAATATAGAATGTTTCTGGGGTCGCACTTCAATATATTATTGAACGTCAGAAGCGCTCCCTCAAGATATTGCAGCATTTGGCAAGTTATTACTCTAAATTCACAAAGCCAGTGTTCTTCATCAGTCTTTCCCATCCTTTTAAGGTGATTCCTCCAAGGACTGTGTCCTATAAGAAGTCAGGTAACCAGCTTGAGATCATTCTTTTGAAGCTCGAGGAACGTTTTTGTGTAGTCAGGCCCATAACTAATCATTCTCTTTGCCTGTCTTTGTCCTCGAGCGTTTCTCCAGTGGGCTATTTTCTGTTCTTTTTACCATTGCCTGAGGTTTTTCATAAGGTGACATCTAGTGAAGCTGCAAAAGTGCTCATGTCCATAGAAAGGAGCTTATGTTCCTTGTTTAGCAAGTTTGTCAGCAATTTCATTGCCTCTCCACACCTTTGTAAGCACAGCCGGCACCCAGATTACAGTTATATTATTGCTTTTTTTTTGCAGTTGATTAAGGGATTGTCGGCAACTTCGAGCCAGTTAAGAGTAGAGGGTACATGAAGCGCCTTTATAGCTGCCTGGGTGTCCGACGGAATGTAAATTTTTACTCCCTTGGCTTGGTTGGCACATTCTGTGACTCATAAATCTATGCGTATGCGTTGGCGTATGCATTTATTGATATTTACTTATTTTTGCTATAAATTTTGATTTCGATGTTTATTTTTAAAAGATACTTTTTCTTTAATAAATGTTTCCGATATTTCCGGAAATGTTTCCAAAAAATATATTTTCGGAAATTTTATAACACTAACCTACATTTTTAACAAAAACCGACTTTATAGGACTCAGTCGTTAAAAGTCACAGCCATGTCACGTTTTGACATATAATATAATCTGACTCTCTTCATTTTAAATAAATAATAGTCAACGTTTACCTCTCTTCACTGTATATAGGTAATAGCTACAACGCTCTTTATTTCTAATAAAAATCATATTTCCCAAATTACATGAAGTCAGTTGAAGATATAGGTTGATTAAGCTTTATAGTAAATTGTAATATAATGAGTTCAAGAGCCAGTAACGACGATGTTAAACTTGGCTCTATATTAGGTCTCAGGTCTCACTACTTTTTACGGTCGAGCGCATGCGAAAACTTGACTCCGTTTTCCAGTAATGTTTTTGATATTTTGGTATATATTTTGGTAACATTTTTGATAAAAGAAAAATGAGATAAGTGTAATTAAAATATGTATATCTGAAAATAATTTAAATATTTACATTTAGCAGTAATGGTGTTGTTTATTTTCTTATAATAGGTCGCAATATTTCCTATTCTGGAAAAAGGGCAGCTCTGCGTACTCTGAAATGAATTGAATTCACTAAATAAATGAAGCAATAAACACGATTTTTACAGATGATGTATTAAAGAAATAAAGTAAACAGCATTGGCCAAATCAATAAAGTTTCTATAAATGCCCCTTTCTCACGAACCAGTCGCTGCGGACACATAATTACTTTATCTATGATAGCTTAGTTATTAATTTCAAGTTGAAACAATGCAATTAGCAGCTTAGTGTTTTCTGAAATATTTATTATGCTTTCTAGACATTTCTTTTTATTTTAGGCACGTCATGAAGAAATTAAGATATGTCGACTAACCCTTGTGTTGAAATATTTAAAAAGTTACGTACTGGTATACTTAATAAAATGGGAAGTATATTTTTCGAAATAATCTCTTCAAGCTTGTTTTGGTCGGTGGATATGTATATATATATATATATATATATATATATATATATATATATATATATATATATATATATATATATATAGGATTGACTAATATATTCTAGCCATGATATAATATCGTTAGCTAATAATGCCTTTAAAACCCAAAGGCAACATTCACCTAATTTTACTTAAAATAAGAGATGTTTGGCCAGTAGTACCTACGGCAGGTGTGCATTTGCCTGGGTCGAGTGGATCTTTGTCTGTAGCTTTTAATGGTCATTTTTTCACTCGAAGCGGTAGAATAACCGATTTTAATTTTAAGTGATCGTACTTTAGTAATAATAACTAAAAATATTGCCTTCCCTAGTTGTTCAATAACAATTTTTTTTAAACTAATATTCAGAAATATTCCAAAACCATAAATTGTCGATACGATAATTTGGAAGAAAAGTTAGATTTTTAAATTTAAATTTATATTGAGCAAAACTTTAAAAACTGGCTACTGCCTTCAATTATTGCAAAAATTAGTATAATTCTGGACCTGAGACCAATCTCCATTCTTGCTAAATTTCTTGAGCAAAAACCCCTTAAAAAGGGATCATTCGGGAGAACTCATCTACAAAAAAAAATATGGAAATCGGTGAATCCGTTCAAGAATTACGCGTGAAGCTTGAACATACATAAAAGAAAACATAAATACTGGTCGAATTGATAACCCCCCTCTTGTGAATCGGTTAAAAATATCCCTTATTAATTTGCAAAGAATACCTGTATATAAAAGTATGTATACTTAAATGTATGTAACTACGTCATGCCATTTCTGTTGTATTTTCTTTTAGACAGTCGCAGTTTATTGTCTGAAATTTTCCTTAGTAATATGCTCATAGTCAGTCAAATGAAGTTTTTGAAGGATAAATAAATAAAACAAGTTGCTTTTTTCTTGTTTGTTAACTTTATTATTTTACCTTTCTTGTAACTCGCCTCATTGTATCCCACGCGTTACTAAAATACGTATAACTTTTTTTTATGACAAATTATGACAAAAAATGCCAGCCCCTATGATGCAATAAGGGTTCTCTATAAAAACTGCGAAAATTTTTGTTGCAAAAAATTGCGATAAAGTATAATACGCTTTATCAAACTTGAAAGTTAATTTTTTATTCAATTTTATGCGAGGAGAAAATTAGGATTGTTTTAGGTAATTTTAGCAGGTAAATTTAATTATTTTAATTATATGTACTATTAGTCTAATCTTCAGATAATTTAGCTATGTGACTGACAGTTTTACATACTCGTTGTTGGGGAAACCAACTGTTTGTTTAATCTCTACAACTCTATTTTTTAATTTCAGTGAATATTAATAACCAGATAGTCATAAGATTCCTTTTAAAATAAATAAGCTCAAAACTTGTCTCTTTGTAAATTTAACGTGCATAAAAGTACGCAGTCATCGGCAAAACACAAAGGTTCTTCCAGCTAAAATAACAAAATAAAATCCCTCTTTTAATTTAGTTCTTTGAAACACCGGCACAACTTCAAAGGTTTAGTTTTATTCAAAGATTTTTTATCTCTTAGTTTTATTACGATGACTTTCTACCTGTACAGTTTCTGGAAAATGTAAAGATGGCCGGTAACTATAGCAACAAGCATCAACCCTTTGGCGTTTCTTGGCCGTACTGCGTAGCTAGTGCGGCCTCCTCTCCATGCTTAGTGGTCAAAAAGGGATTCACGTTATCGCAAGAGCGGCGTCGATTGGTCTAGTACGGACACACCTATTTCCGAGAGAGTGGTCCATTTCATTTTAAATTAGCGCCCGGCGAAAAAGACGTCACTTCTTCAAGTACGAACACAGAGTTAGGCTGTCGCATCCCTTGATGCGGCAGAGCAGCGAAAGTTGTGTAGACCAAAGGTCTAGCAAAACTAAAAGTTACATTTCTTTCTTTCAGGAGTCCTGTAAATCTTATTAAGTAACACAAATTAGGTGTACTAGTGTGGAAAAAGTCCCAGTATAAGGCATGACCCCGCAAAAAGTGGTAAGGTCTTGTAGACCGAAAGTCTAGCAGACTAAAAGATATATTTATTTCTCTACGGCATAGTCCTGTAAATCTTGTTAAGTGACACAAATTAGGTGTACTTGTGTGGGACAAGTCCCAGTGTTTCTCTTATGCATATTCTTTTTAAAAGTAATAACATAATATCGTAACACCAGAAAATGACAAATATGTCAAGTACTAGTATTGAAAACAACAGTGTGTAAAATCACGATTTGGAAGTAATAAATGTGCAATTTCTTTAGTGAAATCAACGTCTTTTATTTTACAAAGTCACGGCTGCAGGAGACCGTGCATTTGGATGAGAGCGAACCAGCTAAACTATGGAAATAAACTACAGTAAGTGTAAGTGGGGTTCAAACTAGAGCCCTCTCTTTACACTCGTCAATCTTATATAATACACTTCTTAGAAAAGCATTCCAAAATCTACAGAAACAGCTAATTTAACAACGAAAAGTTAACGCACTGTTTAACTCGTAAGTACACAGTTTTTTTCGCAAGTGTAATAGTTGCAAGTACAAACTTGCTTGGAACTTTGAGAAGGGATTTCTATCACATTTAATAGAATTGGGCATTAAGTCATGTTTCTCACTCTAGTACAACGCGACGCGTCAGGGAAGGGAGAGATCAACTTTATCCTATCTATTGTTGTTAAATTAAGCTACACTCATTCTCCTCGGTCCTCACCAATCCGGATGATGCCAAATAAATTTATTGCCTCGTGATAAATAAAGTGGCGTATTGTGATCGATTTTCGAAAAACAAATGAAAAAAGAATAGGGCACCGCTAACCCTTGCCAAATATTACCGATTTTCTAAACAAATTAGATCACTGTCAATATTGCACCACATTAAACTTGGCCTCCGGATTTTGTTAGATTTGTTAGATGTCTAAAGATGGTGTATTGTGATCGATTTTCGAAAATTAAACCAAAAAACGATAGGGGACCTGTAACCCTTGCCAAATGTTATCGATTTGCTAGAACACTATGGGATATACATAGATAATAACGTATTATTCCAAATAAAAATATATACTTTCCCCATCGTCAAAGATTTAGGAAATATATTTTTTTATATATACAGGGTGTTATATAATTTACTGCATATATTTGAATGAGTGACTCCTGAGGTAGTCTACAGACATACCCAATACTTTTTTCTATTTTAAAAAATGCCCAAATACCGCCCTTATCCGACGCATCTGAAGAACCTGACGTCACGGGCTCTAATATTATAAAGAAAAAACAAATGATGCAGTCGGGGCATTGCCAAACTTAAATAATATTGTGGCATCGCATTTTTTATCAGTCTTATGGAAAACCGAAAATAATTAAAAGGATTTTGAATTACATAGACGAAATTTACCAAAGATGTGTATTTTAATTTAATAGATGGTAACTTTTTTACTTAATATCGGAAAATATGGAGCACTCGTTAATTTGGTTGAAATTGTAACCAGAAGAAAATAGGCCATGTTGTAGTATTAATACAAAGAATAGTCACTTACCTATTACGTTATTTATTAATGAGATGAGCATACTACTAGCTTAAACCTTTTGCCTGTGAAAAAATGTTAAAAATCAAACAATAAATTGTTTATAACCGAGTTTAAAACATACTTCGTGAAAGTTCTTTCAGCGATGCTTCAAAATTTCACTGCACGACAAAAAATAGCCCATTTATTACTTATGTTTTGGTAGGGTTCTACCCTCGGTATTATTATTCCCATAAACTAACGGTTTTCGTCAATATCCTAACTTATAACACAATATAGGACACTAAAATGTTAAAAATTACCATCATCAGCAACTTCTTCGCCAAACCAGATTGTTTTTGACAGGACAACTACGAAATAACTACGAAATACATCTTATTTTTTATCTCGCTCTGTCTCTGTCTTTGTCCGCCTCTTCCTGTTGTTCGAAAGCTGACCGTAGTGCCGTGTAGAATATCTTTGAACTATGATGGGCGCCGCACGGTATTAGGGAGAATTTGCAAGAATAAATTGCGGATACGCTAATTAATGAACGACAAAATTTAGAGTGGTTTTTTTTTAGTGAGAGTTAGAGAAAATTTAAGGGGCGATTACCAGCTTATTGCGAAGCGCCATTTATGACTATTTTTCTTCAATCTGAATTCATATCAGGATTTACCAATTTCAATATATGCAGTGAATATAATAGCACCCTGTATATAATTCAAGTTATTTGATACTGTTTTATCTATGCTATATTTATATTTAATATTGTAATGTTAATGTATTGTATATTTCCAATTAAACTACAACGCATTTGAAATGATGTTTGTTGTTGATATAAATTTATATTTATGAATAAGATAAATGAGTTTAGATTTTTAATATAAATTCCATAAAATATATAGCTTTGTTAGCTCTACTAATTATATCTTAATTTACAATACAACATTTTAATATTCAAGTGATAAAATTCCTTTGCTTGTAAACAAAACGTCTTAAAATTTTAATTAATTTCAGTCGTGGCAGTGACTTTTGTGTTTCAACAAGAACTGCCTTATTTAACGCATATCCAGTCATAATTTTGCTGTGGATCTAATTTTAATTATTTCCTTTTTAGACAGATTTGGATGATTTTTTTTTGTATTGTTGGTTTGTTCTGAGTTTATTTAAAAATGTAACTTTCGCCCATTGGTGTAACTAGGACATGTTTGTGGGGGGGGGGGGGGGGGGGCAGTCGGGGCCACCTTTTATCCAACACACCACCGATCAAAGTCAAGTCATATTTTGTTTTTCTATACCTGCAAGCTCTCGACTGATGCAGTGACGCAGCAAGGGGTGTTTTGAGAGTAAAACCCTTACCTAAATGCTTTTAAAGCGGCATTTTCCACGTGGCGTTTTCCCTATTGGTCCACTTAATTTCATTTTAGTACAATTTTTTGCTTTATTTTTCTTTCGTATGAGTATTGTGACAAAAACAACCGTAGATTCTTATTCTATATCATAGATTTTCTAACATATTAATCTTCTAAATGAAATCATTATACACGTTCAAACTTTTAATAATTGACTGAAAATTCCTTGCAGGATATGAATCTATACTTGATATACTTATATCTGATGTTATTGTTAAAAATTTTAAAGCCGAAAAACCATGTAAAAACGGAACTGGGTTGGACAACGTGGGCGCCACGTGGAGAATGTCGTCTTAACTAGGGCTGCCACATTAAAATCTTTAACCAAGGATAACTAGAGCTAAAATCCCCGGATATTTTGCTTGAAACCCTGACACTTGATATTGTCTTTTAGAGTGTTTATTTATATGGTTCCATCCATTATCTTATCATATTATTCCGGAAGTAATTTTGGAGTGCCTTGCTACCACTTTGACGTAACAGAAGGACTCTTAGTAAAATTCTAAACAATAAAAAATGTTTAATTATATCATAATACCTACTAGGCCACTAGGTATATGTATAATATGTCATCTTAAAATATGCGACTGGCAAGAACTAACTACTAGTCTAAAGATCTGGGTCTAAAGCTAAGTACCTGGACACAATCGGTGGCAACATTGTCGGCCGACTGTATCTTTTTCTAGGGACCCAGTATATACAGTCGGCCGATATAATAAACACAAATATATCCTGTCCACATCTGAAGTTATTCAGTCAAATAATAAGTGGCATATAGTGACGTTATAAGTTATAATAGCACAGCTGATGTTTGTGCGGCATATTTAGTTATAAAAAAACAACATCATCCTTTTTCTTATTGCGATCCCTGTACGCTTTGCAAGAGACATTCCATAAAGGATTTTGATATCATTTTATTTTAAATATTTGTGATTGCAATGTGCAAACAATCTTTCTTTGCGTGAAGAATTGAGGCTGGGGGGCAACGACAAGCTGGGGAAGGGGCAGCCCCCTGGGCCCCGCTAGTGACGCCAATGCCTCCTCCCTGGTATTGAAATGAGGATTGATTTTACCATTTAATTCAAAAACAGCACCTAGTAATAGTCGCTTGTAGTAATGCAGTTCACGGCTAAAATATCCGATTATTCACATAAATATGCCCGAAATTTAAATTAAGGGGGCAGACCTAGTTGGGACGTCCAAAAAAGCTCTTTATTTAGGATTTTTTTGGCCGCACCTTAAAATAATTAATGACAAATGTTTTTCCACATGGAAGATATGTATTTGAAGAAAATATTATAAATTATTCAAGACTAAATATGGAGAAATACAGCAAAATTTGCGAGGGGTCCAAAAAAAAAAGGGTTTTGCCGTGATCACTGCAGCTCGTCAGTGGATCATCTTAAAGCAAAAAAACAAAAAGGGATCATTAGTTAATGACATAGTGCTCCGGATGGACGAAGGGATTTGAAAAATTTTGAGTTGTCGAAAAATGGCGGATGTTGAAATTCAAAATTGTTTATACGACCAAAATTTTACTCACATTTTCGGCTATAAAAAAATATATAATCTTCCAAAAACAAAATCCCTCGTCCATCCGGAGGACAATTATTATATATAGAAGAAGTGACAAAAATTTCAAACTAATCGTGAAAACTGTTCTCAAGTTACAGTGATCACCGACTTCGAAAACATGGTTTCGAAAAAAAGCGTTTAAAGTTTTGAGTACGATTTGCATGCAGATAAAAAATTTATTGTAGAACTGCATTTATTTTGAACACTGAATCGTCAATTCCAGGACCATACAATGCTTTAGTAGCTGCATCAGCAGTGATTTTTAGCTGTCGTCGAGCAAGGGTCAACCGATACGTCTGCTGTCAAATTTGACATATGAGGCATTAGAGTCGGCTCCATTCAAAATTATTTATCTCTATAAATAATAGTCCGATTTGTCTGAAATTTTCAGAGAATACTTTCGAAATGTTCTACTTTTAGAAAATGCAAAAAATAAATCGATTTTTTCAAAATTCTAACTATAGTCTGTACACCGAACGTACGGAGTAACAAAACTACCTGATATTCAGGTTCAGGTAAAATCAGGTCAAATTTTCGGAATTTAAGCGGTCCTCTTTACACCCTACAATAGTCAATTGGTGCCGGTGTTTCATTTATATTCTGAGTTCTGTGGCGTACGGTCTATAATTTTGTTTGTTGGTTGAGTGCTTTTTAAAAATATTGTGTTGCTTCTTTTTTCGGTGTGCTTTCTTTAAAATCGGGATATCTGGCAGCTCTATTTGAATAAGTAACATTCACTATGAATATCGTATTGAATGAGCCTCAATTACCACCAAAGAAACGGATAAAACGATCTTTGTCCGCTTATGAAAAAGGGAAGGGAAAGGGAAGGTAGGAAGATATATTACCTAGACGAGACTTGGGTCAATGCGGGACACACTGTTAGTAAAGTATGGGTTGATGCTTCAATAGAGCATCCCAGGCAAGCCTTTCTGGAAGATCTTTCGACAGGATTAAAAAATCCTTCAGGTAAAGGGAAACGCCTGATTATTTTACATATCGGATCCGATGGCGGCTTCGTAGAAGGCGGCTCATTAATTTTTGAGTCAAAGCAGATGGGTGACTACCACGCAGACATGAATGCTGATTTATTTGAAAATTGGTTAAAAAATATTCTAAGCCATCTAGAAGAGAACGCTGTCATTGTTATGGATAATGCTTCGTACCACAGTAGGCGTATTGATAAAGCTCCGAACACCGCAACAAGAAAGGCCGAAATACAAGAATGGCTAAGAAGGCATATTATTTCATTCGAGGAAGATATGGTCAAGGCAGAATTATTAACTCTTGTTAAAGAAAATAAAGGTGCTGACAAATATGTCATTGATGAATTGGCCAAATCCACCAATCGCAGAATTTTACGCCTGCCGCCGTACCATTGTGAATTTAATCCTATCGAGTTAATCTGGCATCGTGGCACAACAAAAGTCCACAACACAAAGAAAATCATTTCAATTATTCAGCCTGCTTAGTTTAGTAGTAAAGTCACTATTATAATATTAACCATTATATTGTGGCAAACCTTCTAAAATAAATTAATATATTTTCATTAATTTACCTATATACTACGCCACTGATGATTTTCGCATTATCACTTCTGCCAGTACTTGTGCAGTGTAAACCGGGCCGTCTGGCACCGCCTTGTCTGCTCGTGATTACTCCGTACGTTCAGTGGATAGACTATAGGTCTGCCCCCTTAAGAAGCTGGTAATTCTGACGTAGCTACAACCATTGTATTGGATAGATATATTGATTTTGTTTTAGCTGAAGGCATTAATTCTATTTCAATAAAATTTAAAGGTGAAAGTAGCTCCAAGTGACAATTATCGACCTTTTTAGGTTTGTTCAAAGATAATTATACCAAATTCTGCTGTATGATTATGTGCTCAAAATAGTATGCAGGCAAAAAAATTAACTCCTTATCTTTGTTTTATAAGTGTCTGCACCTAGGGCATCATATTTTATCATATATTTTTATGTATTCATATGTAAAAGCAGCAATATTAGTAAACTTTAGTTTAGCTTTTGTGTGAGTTAGATGATAATATATTTCCACTAGGGAGGTGAGTCCAACGCACGTACTAAAATTAGCAAAACGGAACACTCAAATCACTTCGGTGTCCGTCTGTCCGTCCGTCTGTCGCAGGCGATTTTCCCTGAAACTATTCGACGTAAAAATTTGAAATTTAGCACAGAGATAGAGGGTGGTGGCCCAATTATAGACGTCAAGTATATATAAAAAGTTGGATTTTTATTCTGGGGGTTAATTTCAGGAGATAAATTGGGAAATGGAAAAAAATTTCAAGATCATAGTGTTGGGTGTGAAATGGGAGTTTCACGAATTCAACAAAGGATGTATTTCTTTTATGCATTTTCGTAAACATTTTTCGGAGAAAATTGTTGTCCCCCACCGTCATCACCAAAAGGATCGCTCGGGAAGTATGAAAAAAAATCATAAATATTGAGGATTAGGTGTAGATTGAGCCAAAATTATTAGGATTGAAACAATCTAATGCGATCAGGTGTTAAACAATTTAATTGTTTATTTCCCTATAACTGCTGAACCATTGGTTTTAGATAAAAAGTTTTTCGACAAAAAATATTTGTCACGATGTAAAGAACAACTTTTGTTCTTACACGTTTTTCAAAATTTGTAATTTGGCTCAGTCGAAACGCTCCCCACTTAGCTTCGCGCATACGCGATGTGATACGGCGTAGTGGGGCAGATGGGCGGAGATCGAGCGGCCGAGGTTTGCTTAGGTTAAGTAGGTGCTGATGGCACGGAATGCTAATATTGTGCAGCTTGCATTTGACGGATTTTTTTTCTTGGAGTCTAGCCGCAACTATCCATCTTTTGCGATTCAGTGTCTTTTGTTTCTCGATAGCTAACCTTACATCCTTTACTATTTGATCTACTCGTAAATAACTTAACCTAGGCCTATTTCTGCGTTATGTATCTTCTGCCATTCTCTCCATAATCAGTTATGGTGTTAGACACCATGTCTCAGAATCTGGTATTCTTTCTGTGACATTATTTAAACTGTCCTTTCATACTTGAAATTCAGCACTTCCTCATTTGTGGTCTTGTGTACACAACTTACCTTTATCATTTTTTCTGTAGTACCACATCTCAAATGCTAGTGTTTAAGCTTCACATCCGTATAGGGCAACGCTCCACAGAAACGCTTTTTGATTCCTGACAGCAGATAAATTTTGGAAGCCAAATCACCGATCACACTATAAAATTTTCAGACCAGCGCGAGCGTTTCGTTCAGAATCATTTTATAAGGAATTAATTTCTAAATTTTAATTCGACGATACTTTCGTTGCTTACTACGTATACATAAAAGTTTTGGAATACGAAATAAGCACACATATATACTGGTACCTGTCATAAGCAATAATTACTCTAATTCGATAATACATATGAGATAGAGCGTGTCGAAACCATGTAATATGTTTTCAGTTAAGCCTTTGGGGCATAATAAGTCTGTTTGAGAACACTAACTGGCCTAAAGGAACTGGTTCGGTAAATGTAAATTATACGTGTTTATTCTAAATTTGGTTTTTTAATTTGTGCAGGACTATTTAAATACTTACTTCCTTCGCTAGAAAAAGTATTGCAACTGCAATAAAACCATCTCTCTGGATTTTTTAAAGTTTTGGAGTTCCTCAATTACGAAAAACATGGTTTCATTTTTTCGTTTGATGCCTAATTCGTAAAACATATGAGTTAAATTATAATTAATACATTTAATCGTATAATTAATTCCTCTGCTGGATGCTTATATACAGGGTGTTTTTTAAAGTGTTACAAAGCGATATCTCGAGAACGGTTTAAAATATTTTTAAGAAATTTTGGTGAGTTAATGGGGAGATGGGGGGTCATATTTAAACACACTTTTGACATTTAAAGCATCTCTACCACATATAAACTTGCTTGGGTAGCAACAAACTGAGAAATAATCGTTAAAATGTCAAGATTCTCTACTAACTTAAGTAAAAATAACCCAATTAAATGAAAACGAATAATATTTCTGAAATAAGTGAACTTGATTTATTGGTATTTTTTTAAATTTAATCAAAATTAGTTCACAATAGAAAGAGCCAATCAAAAAAGTTTTAGTACACGTGCGTAGTTTTCCATGTAGATTCGAATTTTATAAACAAAAGTACATCTTTTAAAAATTCTAAAGTTACCCCCATCCCTCAAAATAGAGGGGATATATGTCAAAAATATGTTTAAACATGTTCCCCCATCTCCCTATTAAATCACTAAAATTTGATATTTTAAACCGTTTTCGGGATATTGCCTTGTAATCCTTTGAAAAACTCACCCTGTATATTTAGGTTTATGAGATACTTTAATGTATTTTACTTAAGAACAGAATACATTTATTTATTATAAGCTACGAAAAATTAATTACTAAAGATATTAAATAAAATATTCCTCAACAAAGGCTTGAAAAAGTTTTTTTTTCTACAACGTAACCGTCTTCGTAAATTTAAAACCATTTCAGAAAGTTTGGCCAATTTACATAATAAAAACTTCTGAGTCAATTTTTCGTGGCTGGCTTGTGATGTTTTTAACTTTCTGATTGTGAAAACTTAAAGATGTAGGAAATTTACAAAAGTACCCTTGCGGAAGCTTGAAAAGTTTTCGAGGTTTTTTTCACCCCAAAAAAAAGATAAAGGATATACGGATTTGTATGTCTCGTTAAAAATGGTATAATTCAAAAAAAAAATATGGCTGTTACTGAAACCACCAGTAAAAGTATAAATTCGAGGAAATCTGCATTTGATTCCTCCTTCCACTTGGTCCTAAACATTACCATCAGTGCCAATCACCAGGTGTTATTTGACAGATATTGGCGGATGTTGGAGGAGATTTGTACAGTTTGGCTTCCGAGTCGAATTTTCGATGTAAGTATTACTAATTATACCTATATAAGATAAGATTTTAGTAGCGCACGATACAAAAATATTGAAGAAGAATAAAAATGATCTTTTACAAATGGGATTTTGAGCAAATTTTTGTTTTCTTAGTTGACTGACATACTTCGGCTCTTCTTGTCACGATTTTTAGGGCACAGTACACACCTACCCTTGAATTTTTGATCATCGTCGATTCTTGTACTTGGTCCGGGTTTTAATGTTGCAACAATGTCATGCCAACAAAGGCATTCAATATACTTTTGTGAAATGTTATACCAGATTGCAATCTCGTTATTCAACATAGGGTTGAATGAGTTCCTTTCCCATCTTTAGTAAAAATTCTCTTTGTTTGTGTGTAGCCTTTTTCCTGAGCTGAGGGTTTTAGAATATCCACAAGATAAATGCATTTAGACAAGCAATGTCAATAACATTTCGAAACAAAACATATGGCCACCGTTTAGTCCATTTCTTTACTGAACCATTTTGTCCATGGTGTCAGCCGATTTTTTTGTGTCATTATAATGAAGGAACATTTCTGGCTTGTAATCAGTCTCCTCTCCAGTAATTTTGCCATCATGATGTTCAGTTCTAAGAAGAATGACGGCTTTACTTTTAGGAGGAACATATGAAACTAAGGTATATTTCCGTTGAAATGCAAAACTTGAAGACTTCTCTGATCTTGAAGGATGTGGTGGAAGAGCTGAAGGAATGTCCTGTTTGTTCTTCCTCATGGTTCCACATAGTGTTAGCCTTTTGTTCAAAAGTTCGTTAGCTGGGGGAAGGAATACTGGTGAAAAAGTAGTCTGATATTCCGTAACCACCTTCAAGGCCATGAACTAGATCGAGAACGGCTCTTTTTCTCTATTTTTTTTTAAGTTTATTTCCTTCCCTTCCCGTATATATTTGAAGATTTAATGTAGAGCATACGTTGAGTCATTGTCCACAAGAGCCCGTATTTAGCGGACTTCAATTTTATATAAACTCGGAAAGAACATCTCCCCCCTAAAAAGCTACTAGTTGCGCGTCAGCCGTGAGAGTTGGGCAAATAGTGTTCCTTGCAACACATTTCGGAAAGCAACAAACTTATTCAATTTCGTGCGATCGATTCTGGTTGTAAGGTCATCAAATCGTATAAAACGTAAAATATCTATAAATCTGTCCCGTGCCATTGATACAGGAAAAATTGATCTACTAAAAAGTGATTTTTTCGTCCGAAGGAGGTGAATGGGTTCTCTATTTGCCTTCGAAGCTCCAGCTGCGATCAAAATATCGAAGGCTGCATATGTACATTTTAGTAGAGTCTACAGGTTTCCATTGGCGTTGATTGTTTGGGTTCTTACTGTTCCATTCCTCAAAATATTTCTAAGCTTATATATTCGGCTATATTCTGAACTTTCTATCTTCAAATTGCAATTTGAATCAGTCGGAGAGGGAAGAAATATTTTCTGAAGTGGAAATAAATTCTGACTTTTTGTTTGTTATGTTTTGTGATGGTGTTCGTGCATCAGATCTAGAAGCATTTTTGTTCCAAACGGTACAATTTTCTGATGAAGCATCACTGTCATCACTTTGATCATTTTCATCAGTGTCTCAAAGTCTGAAAGTAGGATAAATGTAAACTTTGGCAAACAAAGCACATATCAAAAGAACATACCTCCAAAACCTCAGGTTCAAAGTCTTGAGTCTCTCTGTTGTCTTCTAACGCGAAATACTCAAAGTATGTTTCTGCAACGTTGTTCTAAAAAAATGCAAAAAATTTGCAGAAAAAAACAGGATGTGGGGTACGTTTGTACCCCCCTTTGGCATTGGAAGGTAAAAACCAATGCTTCCAAATGTAGAAGACTACGTTGGAGAACCAATAAATTCGTGCTGCTTGGTGTTTTGTAAAAGATTTTATCTCGGAAAACAAAGTATTTCCGGACATGTGTTAATAGGAACTTAGGTTTGGTCAAAGAATTATCTGTAAAATCTTGTCTGTGGGGTTTTGCAACAGCACTTTATATATAAGTAGAGAAATTTACAGAAACTAAGAAAATAAAAATCCAGGAACCTCGCAGGCCATGTAGTAAAATGTGTGCCAGGGAAATGCATCGTAATCTCAAATCTGATTGTCTAAAGGGTTATAGGGATTTATTCAGTTTACTTAGGTTTCTTTTCTTTGGAGATACAGTCATTCTAGTACTGCTCTGATATCTTGTATTTATTTCATTAAACCAATAATTGAATTATACTTCAAATAACGGACAGTGCCATTTAAAAAAAATCTTCTATTTACGATTACGTCAAAAACGAGAACCTTTTTGCTTTTTACCCAAAAGTGTAGAAAGTTGAAAACAAATAAAAACTCTGAAAACCTCATCAATAATTCTCCCAGTGTTGTGTCCTCGAAAAAAATGAACCGCTTCGTCCGATTTATTTTTCACTATATACTTTCTTCAGCTCCCTTGGTTATTACGAAAACCAAATACAACAAGTTTAAACCAGTTGCAATTCGACGAAAATATAATATGTATACCTGTTATATCATAATAATCGTTTGACTCATACAGATATTGTAAAGAATATATGGAAGTTAGAGGATCTCTTGGAAAACAACATTACAGGTCATTCGCGATAGTGTCAAGAACTATGTTACATTCAAATAACTTGAACTTTTTTGGTACTTTATACCTTATTTAGACATGAACAAAAGAGCAATAATAATTTAGGTACTTAGGTATGTATTTTCCACACTCATCTAATTAAATTTATTTTACTGCTCATTTGGTCTAAGGTTTCTACATTGGTCTTGTAGGATATTCAATTTAGTGTATATGTAATTCATTAAAATATTGTTACCTACTAAATATTTTATGGATTTTTTAAAAATGTTTCCTTCTAACCAATCATATGGCATCATTCTGCTGTATATCATATAGGTTGTAGGTACGTGCAAGATTTACATTGCAAAGAGTCATACTTCGTCCATCGAAACCACCATAATATTGTACACTTACGTGCATATAAATTGACCAACTACACAATTTTGAAATCGAATGCATTTCTTAAAAACCAGTCATCTTTTAAATAAAAAAAGGACATCTCGATTAATCTAGACCCACACTAATGGGAATTAAATAGTCTTTCATACAATAAGTATACTTTTTGTAATTAAACTGGTGAATGGTTGCTAAAAAAATGCATTCACAATGTGTTCACGGATAGAGTTGACAAGATAAAAAAATATTTATTATTAATCTACCACCAAAAGTCATTCTTTATAAAAAAATTCTGCTTGTCGAAAAATAAGTATACCATATAAAAATCTAGGGTCAGATGTACAGGGTGTTAATAAATTAAGAAAAATTAAAATGCTCAAAACAAACTGTTCATAAAACAAAGTTGTTTTTCTACGAATGTCAACAAAAACCTTTATTGTATGTTCAATAGTAATTTCGGAACATAGTGCATTGATTTTTACACATTTTCATTGTGCTTCAATTACCATGGTGATTCAACTACAAAATTCCCAATGTGCACGGGTATATTTTTACAAAGGTGGCGTTGACCGGCGCCGCGTCAACACGCCATAGTAATCGCATAGCAACGCAGACAATGCAAATAAAAAGTAAATGACAATTATTATTTTGACATCTTAAAAATAAAAATATTACTAATCCCATTTTACGTAACAGTAATATTCGTAGAAAAAGTGTAGTGTAAAACTCCATTTCCTACTCGTATGATTTGCAGTACTCGCCTGCGGCTCGTGCTGCAAACGTCATACTCGTGGGAAATGCATGTCATTCCATGCTCGTTGTACCATATACTATTATAATCCAATATAAAGCCTAATGCAAATTGTGTAATTAAAATTTTAAGTTTTAAATTTAGAATAATAATACTGGTTTTTTTTTGCGACTATTTGCAGCATTTGACAAAAAAATAGTCGATTTAGCTAACGTCAATGTTAAAAATGTTCACAAAAGAAGAGCGTATTTATTTAATACGGTGGGGCTGGGAGGTAGCTACGTAGAATAAATTTAAAAATTTGAATTTTGATTTGAAAATTTGCATTTAGACTTTGCTTTGGATACAAACAACTTTTTTTTAAGAACATTTTATTTAAAATAATAAATAATGGCACTTCTCTCCTAAAGTATTTTAATTTTTCTTAATTTATTAACACATTATACATCTGATCTCAGATTTTTATGTGGTAAACTTACTTTTTCGACAACCAGAATTTTTATAAAGAATTGCTTTTTGTCGTAGAATTAATAATAAAGATTGTTTTCTCCTGTCAAATCTATCCGTGGACACACTGTATATGTCAATAAAAAGAAGCCGTTTACTCTGTTGGTAAAGGAGGCTTCCGAAAACGCCTTCCCAATAATAATGATTTCTTTGTTTTTTAAGTATGGTTTGATCGATTATTAACGCAAACTTGGCCGTACAGACCAAGGATGGCGCTCAACAACAGTCTAGAAAGAGATGTGATATTCAGTTTCTAGTCTATATACTTTGTTAGCCTATGGAAGAGTCCTTTCTTTCAAAAAATGAATCATTTTGTAGAAGTTTCAAAATAATGGAGACAACATAATATGATTTTTGCGTTTTGAATATATAGATTGCAAAACCTATCCACTTCTATCATTTTAATAATTCTTTGCGTCATTGCAGCCTTTCAACAGTTCTTTTTCTGTTGCCTGATTTTGGATATTTAATTACCTTTTTTTTTGGCCTTTCTTGTTTTTTTTTTTATTTTGGTTATCTATTTATCTACGGCTATTTCCGCATCGCCTCTGAAAATATTCGTCGCAGATGCTGACTAAACGATAGGTAGAAATATTTTTCGACGACAGCCCACTAGCTCAGAAACAACTTAGGACATTTAATTACTCGTATTTTATCGTCATATATCCTGACTCCTGTTTATATCCTTTGTTCTTTACCTATTTTCTGCTTCTTTTGTATATGAAAATAAAGGCGGCCTTCCACCGAGGCAACATTTCGGCAACGTGTCAACAGCAACAGCGTTGAAAGAACAAAATGCATTTACACCAAAGCAACGTGTGGCGTTCCACAGGTTGCATGCGACGGATGGCAACATGTATCCGTTGAACGGGCGACGTTCTACACGTTTCTACGCGTTGCCTCGGACCCGATAGTGTTGGGAAACAGTCTCGGTTGAAAGCAACGATGGAGTGGAGCCAAGAAATAATGTGTGATTTCATAGAACAATATAGGGAGCTGGAGGTATTGTGGAATATACGCTTTCCCGAGTACAAAAACAATAAGGCCAAACTGGATGCCCACCAAAAACTAGCCCAAAAATTCACTGGCCAAGAAGCGTAACGTTAGCAGAAGTCTAACTTTAGCTGGTATAGCATCTCGATAGTTTGTATCACATTTCGAAATTACAGGAGAAACTTTTGCCAACAGGTAATTGAAGTCATCGGAACTCATCCGGGAAAAGTTTTTGAACAGTGCTTCGTCGTCGGCTAACAGTTTGCCAAAAAAGCATTCTGTTCCGTATAATTTCTAATATACAGTTGTCTTGTCCACCATCGATGCCTTCTTTTTTTGCGCTTATTAATAAGAATTAAAAACGCTGCAGCAGCTACCGTTTGGTTTGACATCTTGTTGCCGACTACTAAAATATTTGTAGAATCGGTGGAAATGGTTTTGGTTGCGTTCGACGAGATAATTTCGTTGCTTTCAACGGTGTTGTTTGTAAACGTGTTTCCCTGTTGCCTTCCTTCGTTGAAAAGCAACATGTTGTCTGTTGCATGTTGAAAGGTTGCTTTGGTGGAAGGCCGCCTTAATAAGGGATAATATTCGTTTACCTAATCTGAACTCTGCCCCTTTGTCGTTTCTCCTGTTTACTGTATTTGGTTCTTTATACCAGATATATATTTTAACACCTCACTTATATAATAAAGTAAATTAAGTCTTTTGCATGTATATGTATGTAGAGTGTACCAAATTAAGTGCGCACTATTGTTAACTCTTTCATTATTATAGGCACAAAGTTAGTTAAATTAGCCAAGTAGTAGCATTTTTTCTGCTGATTAAGATGGCGAAAGCAGAAAAACAATTAAGCATAGCGTTTCCGAATAAATGAAGAAAATATAATTTTTTTCTTAAACGGAACCCCCTGTATAATCTTGACCGTAACGTTTGCAAATCGTCTACGGAACAACAAACCCAACCGAATTATTGAAATATTCATCTTTTAATCAAGTTGACTGTGTATTTCTGAAATCAAACTCGGTTTTCTCTTTATTGCTTTATCTAAGCGTAAGAAAGAAAAAAAAACCAATATTAAATGTGCCAGGACTTCACAGTTTTGTTTAATACATTTTCGAGCATTTTTCGGTACCTACACGTTTTGTGGCTTTTAAAATTGTTCTGCCATCGATGTATGCTATAATGTATTGAATGCGATCTTGAAGTTCGCATACCTCCTTTTGTAGACTGCGTCCTTGATATAACCCCAAAGGTAAAAGTCTAATGGAGTTATGTCAGGAGATCTTGGGAGCCAACGTATCGGATCATTTGATGTTATCCACCTATCCCGGAAAAGTCTATGTAACAACATTCTCACAGCCAACTTGTCTAAAAGATAAATATGATAATAATTCGGTTATTTTCAATTTTAGGCCAATATTGCATATACCTAATCTTTGCTGTCCTGTAGACGATTTTTAAACGTTACGGTTAGGATTATGCTACTACTTTACTAATCTAACCGACTTTGTATCTATAGTAATTAAAGAGTTAGACATAGTGCGCACTATATATATATATATATATATATATATATATATATATATATATATATATATATATATATATATATATATAAACAGAAATATATACGTACAGTCAACATAAAAAAAACGTATTTTAAAACAGTCAATACTAAATGAGTCTTTATTTAAAATGTATACTGGATTTAGAATAACAAATGAACCCCATGCTTACAGACTATACAAACACATTATTTTTCATGGCAATATATCACGCAGTCACAATTTGTAGCCAGAGGCCGTCTGTTTCAGAAAATATTGAAGAAAAATACGAAAAACTATAGGGTAAGATTTTCCAGCAACCGCCATATGTGGGAAATCAAAACTTTTCTTAACTAAACTTGCTTTTGTGTTGGTTTTGCACGCAAAGTACAAAGTTTGTACTGGGTGTCCAGTAAGCACTAAATTTATAAATTTTAATGAAAAAAAAAACAAAGTTTTTTATGTGGCAGTTCATATAGGCTTTAAACCTTAATACTAACGTGGGATGGATATCTCGAGAGGAAAAGGAACCGCTGGCATTGGAATAAAGGCATTTAAAGTTATATTAGAAAAAGAAAAATCGTGTATAAGATATTCTATAATCTGAACATTCTGATATAATATGTAGAAACGAAGGAAACAATTGGATGGATTTGAAATTCTGTAAATACACGGTAAGCTGCATATGAACGCACTTCTTATTGATCTGTTTGCAGTAGTCAATGCAAGCTATTCGGCAAGAACAGTAAAAATATCTTTAGAAGCCCATAGCATATCGGCAAGCGAGAAAAGGGAGATTATTTTATGAATTAGGTCATTGGTCAAGGATATCAATTAGTATCAAAGGTGTTCTTCAGAAATGGGAACAATATTTTAGGTTAGGTCTTATTTGGAAGACGTGGAGAGTATACATTCGCGTTGGATGAGGGAAAGCTGATGCAACTACTGATGTAAAATATTTATGTCTAGCTGAGATCATACTTAAAAGCAATGCCGACCAAATTATGACTCCCTTTCGAATGATTTTCTAGGTCATTTGGGGAGTCCGTGAGTAGGACAATAGACATAACTGGGTTTCAGAGCATTAAACTACTGAATGCGATTTTCAGTACCCCATTTGGAAGAATCTTTATACTTTTCCAAGAACCGTCATTTTTTCGTGTGTTTTTGCAGAGTAAACAAAAGTGTGCGAGGAGAAAGTTTGACGATCATAATTTTTCTACAAAAGAAAGATTAAGTACCAAGTGCCATAGCTGATAAATTTAAAATGCCTGTAATTTTACTTACAACATTGTCTTGCTTAAACAATATTTTTATTAAAAAATTTGACATTTATTTTTTGAAAAAAGAAAAAACTAAAATGGTCCAGGTAGTTTCTGCAGCATGGTGATTCTAAAAGAAATGTATTTTTTTTTGTATTTCCCTATGAACTTGGAACGGGACCATGTCCCGTCTTTTTAATATTTATACAGGGTGAGTTTTCAAAAGTGTTACAAAGCGATATCTTGAAAACGGTTTAAAATATTTTAATTAAATTTTGGCGAGTTAATAGGGAGATTTTAACATAGTTCTGACATTTAGCCCCTCTTTCTATTATTGGGGGTTGGAGTAACTTTGGAATTTGAAATGGAATGATGTACATAATGTGTGTATAAAATTAAAATCTACGTAAAAAACTACGTATGTGTGCTAATTTTTTTTTGATTTGCATTTTCGGTTACGAAATTATCGTTAACTGAATTTTCATTGAATTTAAAAAATAAATAAATTTTACCAACAAATCAAGTTCACTTATTTCAGAATTATTACTTGTTTCCATGGAAATGTGTTATTTTTACCTAAGTCAGTTGAGAATTTTGAAGTTGTAATGATTATTTCTCAGTTTATTGCCCAATTAAACATGGGAGCAATATAGGACCGAAATCGTTTGTTTGAAATATTTGAAAATAGGGAGATTGGACGAGCTGGTCCGTTCAACTGACCTGCTAGGTCCCCGGATTTGGCCCTCCTTGACTTATTCTTGTGAGGTTTTATAAAGGACAGGCGACTGCACCTACAACGTTAGAAAAAAAATGAAAGACCGAATCCGTTTTGCCTGCTTATTAGTGATCCTAAAATGTGACAGCGGGTACGAAATTCATTTAAAAAAAGAGTAAGAAAGTGTCTGGAAGTTAAAGGGGGATAGTTTGAACAACCTTTCAAGCATGACAGATATTAAATACCTAAGTTGAAATTGAATTGTAAATCATATTTTTTTAATTTTATATGCCTTTTCGCAATAATATAACTCTGTTATACAGGGGCAAATCAGTATTTTTTCTTTTTAACTTTAGACACCCCGTAGAATAACCTACCATAATATTAATCTTAGGTGGACGTAATTTTGTACCTCGATCGTTGCAGATCTTTTTTGTTTTTATGTACACTGTCGTATCTGCAATTTTACAGGAAATACAACCTTATTAGTAAAGCAGCGTTTTTTATTCTGAATACTACGCTACGTATCGTTAAAATTCTGATGCAAACAGTTACGAATTTAAATTTGTAAACTTTCTTAAGGACGTTTAAAATAGAACATGCGAAAAATTGAATGACGGGTATTTCCTCCTCTGACCCTTATTACAGTTTCTAAGCACCACAACCGTGGCTCACTTCCTATCAACGGTACGACTAAGTAAATATTTTTCGCTTCTTCAACAACGCCTTCCCCAAGATTTCTTGGGTTTTTGCGAACCATTTCGTAGACGTTTTCCAAGCTGGTCCCACAAATGGCCTATAACATTTTTTTTTCCTGTTATTGTCCCTCCTCCATGGGACAGGTTGGCCGGCACACCACCCGGTCTGGCGCTTAGACCAGAGCCCTAGCGATCCTTAGGGATGGCTTACACATGACCCAGTTTAGGTGGTACATCCTTAGAATCTTCGAATTGTCGGGTATGTACACTCGGAGATTCCGAATAAAAACAATAAAAATAAAAAATGACAAAACGGCAATATTATTATATAGTTACAGTTGACGATATGGAGTTATCCGCCTCTGGTAAAGTCTACTGTGCAGGACCGTTTCTTTCACCCACACTACTTCCGCACTACGCTCCTTCCACATTAAACATGGCCATCACATGTATTCCGCATGCGGCTGGTTCTATCAGGTTTAAATCAGGGCTTCTAGTTGGCCAGGTAGAACGATTTATACCTACTTCGTTCAAAAATAGGCTTACGCTACCTATATGACATTGGTATTGAAATGCATGAAAAGGGCATCATTAATTATCTATGAAATTCACAAAGTAATTCCTAGATTTACCTAAATGAGCTGTACAACTTTTACATATTTCAGATTTCAAGGCTTTACGGTATTTGGCATAATGTATAAAAACTTTTCTTTACTCATGTTTCCTATGAAAAGAGAAATACAACAGCGAATCAAGAAATGAAAAGTTTATGAGGATCAGGCTACAAAATAATGTCTGTCTGGACTTAATATTGCAGGTAAGTCATTCTACAACAAGCTAGCTAGTACCTTGAAGAAAAAACACTTGTCTTAATTTGTCCCTGTATATTGAATAACAATAAATCTAAGTTCGCATTTTTAGCATAGAATTATTGTGAGAAGACATGGCTATATATAAATCTACTTGAACAAAATCCAACAACCCATTCACATATTATTAAATTTTAAAACTGTTGAGAATTTTGAGCTCGTCATCTTTTGTGAGTCAGTGTAGCTACAAATTGATTTTTATTGATACTCGTAGATTTTCGCATAAAAATTTTGCTCATAGAAGTTATTTTCGGCGCCTTTCTGTTATATTTATACCCTCTGTATTCTTCCAGAGAATAAAATAGCAGTGAAAATCTAAGACCATATAATACAGATTTTTATAGCTAAATAAGATAAGTAACCAATTTTCACAGCATGTTTTAATTTTTGCAGCTCTTGCTGCAGCCTAAAATAATCTTATTAAAATGACGTTATATCAACTAGAATTTTTTCAAAAATCCAAATAAGATATTTAAATTTTCCCGACGCTTAATAAATGCAATTTGGGTGTTTTCTTTTTATGGCTTTAAAGTTAATATTTCCAAGAAGAGCTCAATTGGCTATTACTTCCAAGCCGTACCGATCATTGATTTTTCATTTTTGATCGAATATAAATGCACAGTAATCAGAAACTCCAGTGGCAACTCGTCATGCAATAAACTACATCTACAAGTATTTTATTCAGCTTGTTGATGTTAGGGAAATAATAGAATAAAACACAAGTTACCAAGCCTTATCAAAAGTTAACTTATTAAGGAAGAATTAAGTTTAAAACCTAGCTATGCTACGTAAACTAGGTGGTTAAGTTAGTGAACCCAAAATTGTAGCCTTCCACTGTCTTAACTGATTTGAAGTAATAGCGTGCATTGCTGAATAAAAATAAACTTCAGAATCCATTTCTTCTTTACCGTAAAACTAAATCGTGGACCCATATTCGGATTCGAGATCCAGATCTGTGATTGGATTCTACTTGCCATAGCGAACGGTATGGACTTTTCACGAATGTGTCTAAGACCAAGCTTCCTGTTTTTGCAAACAAATATAAGGGCTTATTTTTTAATTTACTACAAACAGGCAGAACAGCTAACTTTATCTAAACACTTAGGGACTATTATCAGCAGCCAGTGCGACTCCAAGATCAAAATAATAGAATGAATCGAATAAGCAAGAAAAGCTTTCATTAACATGAAACAGTTTTTTTACAAGGCCTGAATCTAGCCTGGAACTTAGAATACTTATGATTAGATACTACGTGTTTTTCATCTTGTTATAATATGGCTGCGCAGGTTGGACTCTTAATATCATAAGCCCTAGCCAGCTTTGGGAGAGTTAGAGATTCGGTGGATTCGACCTACTGCTTTAGCCTGTTGTGTGATTGTTGGTGTATTTATAATTTGAGCGCCAATGACTTTTTTGAAGATATTGTTTCTGGTGAAGTTACAAACCTTTTGTAGAAGTTACCACTTATGTTCCCGAATATCGCGAATACAAAGACCTGTATCCCAAATAAACTTTTATTTTCAGTAATATCTGATCCACTTTTAACTGTCTACAATTTGTATATTATTTATATATATATATATATATATATATATATATATATATATATATATATATATATATATATATATATATATATATATATATATATATATATATATATATATAATATACACACATATATATATATATATATATATATATATATATATATATATATATATATATATATATATATATATATATTCTTACAACCCACGAAGGCAGAAAGCCTAAGTACTAAGGTACCGTGGGTTGTATATCACGCAACCGACTCACACACCCAGTGCTGGAAACATCCCTAAGGATTTCACCAGCCCTTTACGAGGGTGTGTGGGGTGGTACCTCCTCGGTCGAGGAAGAATTCCTCTACCACCTTCCATTTACATTTTATTACCATATCTATACATCAGTTAAGATTATTTCAAAACTAATTCAACATGAATTGGTTCATCTAAACGATGAAAACCTTGGATAAAATATATACTAACCGATAATCGAAATTCATGAATTTCTATAGGGCGCCAATTAAAATCTTTGACTAAAATGAGAACAATGTCAGCGCAAACAATTTGTCATTACACAATGAATGAATGAAGCATTTCTAAGGTTATAAGGTAAAATTTTAAATTTATGTTTAAATGATTATAAATTATAAATTAAAATGGAATAAACTGGTCTTAAACTGCTGTTTTCTTGATCAAACCAATATTAGGGCATCGACTAAGATTTCATGCTACTGCTAGTACATTTAGAATCATAGTACTGAGTCTCAGTAGACAAAACCACTACGTAGTATACATGGTAAATCAGTAAGGTGGATTCAAAAGGTGATTCTGAATGATAGACCATAAGGGTGGACTTTAAGGGTGATCCCTAAGGTTAAATCTCAAAGGTAGATCCAAAAGGTGAACCCCAAAAACGAATTTATAACTCTATAATGTCACAGAGCAAAAGCTACGGCTCGGATAAAGAAAACTTGCCTCTAGTTACGAGGGAACCATGAAGAACCTTAGTCCATATTGGACTTCTAAAGTACCACCAAAAACCTGAAAATCACATTTCTAATCATACTTAATTATTTCAGAGAACTAAAAGAGATGAGACAAACTCTTAGCATAACGTATCTACAAAATTGCGTAAGTCTACTTACAGCAAATAAAAGAAACTATAGTCAAAACCTTACATCAACTTTCATTCAACATTTGAAATGTATCTATACAGACGCACATTGCGAATATCATAGGTGCAAAGAATCACAAATGAGAAGTGAAACATACGAACTTCTTAGCCTTAAAATAGAAGGAAAAATACAAGGAAAAAGATCTGTAGAAAGAAGACAAAACTCCTGGCTGACAGACCTAAGGATATGGTTTGGATGTACCTCACTGGACATTTTTAGAGCAGCTACGTGTAGAATAATAATAGCCAATTGGATCGCCAACCTCCGAACGGGAGACAGCGGATTGAGAAGGGAAGCAATAATTTATTAGTGAGGAAATTAAATTTAAACTTTAAGACCTGGGATGGACGGTGAATCGTTGAATAATACAAAATTTGATCTTCCTAAGATTATTCATAGTTGCAGCATTCTAGTAAATAAAAATCCCGAATAATCTTACTTTCTTGATGGAAAAGCGTAGTCAGCAACCTTAGAAATACACGGGCTTACATAAAAATTTAACAGTTAACTTAAGTCTATTGAATTATGCATTGCCGAAATCGTATTTCTCAGGATACAAAGTTATTTTACTGATCTTTACATTTATAATATAAGAAAGTGTTTGTCGCTATTTTCACTTATTTAGCTTTATGCCGTCAGCTTTTAAAGCGCAGAGCGCATAGAGAGTACAGCGAGTTTTCTCGCTAAACTCGGTCAAATTTAAATATTGTATAAAATTTGATACTAGAAGTATTACAGATTAGATTTACTGGCACTAAAATGTTGCATTTTAATAATAGTGCTACTGTCGCTGCATGAAAGTGTAATTTTTTTGATGCTGATAAAAACTGTTTATGTAATGAGATATGGGGGATAGTGAGGTAGCTTGCGACTTAGAAAAACATTTTTCCAAAGTTATAGCTTTATGAGAATATAGAAAATGCACTATAAACAGACGCCATAACATATGTATACCAGATGGCTTTATAAAAACTTAAAATTTGTAACAAAGATACAATTGCCAGTGCCAGCTGAGATCATGCGTGAAAGCGATGCGAACAAGATGGAACGTTTCCTTGTTCTGTAGGACCGGATGCGGATGGGATAGGTGTTGCTCGATTTTTTGTGTGACAGGGAGCAAGACTGGGATATGGAGGCGTCGAACTTAACAAGGTTTTTCATATTCCAGTTTAGGATTAGCTGGAGATCTTGTGAAAGGGGTAGGTGCATAGATCTGCGCCTATTCAGCTCTTGATTCGAAAAATTAAAGAAAACATGACTTTATTGTGCAAAGAAGTGCACCTCGTTGACAAAGCATCTTAAAATTAAGTCCTAGGTAGGTATATCAGACAATTAATTAACAAAATATGCCACGGTCCAGTAAATATAAAATCAAAATCCCAAAAAGAACATAAAACAGAGTCACATACCATTAGGTCGACAATACATCAAAGTACTTATTGACTGAATAGAAGGTTCTCTCAATCAATGGCCTCTTCAATTCTCTCCGTAACCATCTTACGTAAATAATTTTTCGTTACCCCAGATGGTTAAAAAGCTTTTTGCTATTATATAAGAGGGATTTTTTTTGTTAAAGTAGAAGTGGGTATCGGTAGCCCCAAAACGTGCATGCTTCTGGAAGTTGTTGAGACAGTCTGAATTTTAGACTTAAACTTTGTATACATCAGACACCCTGTTCCACGAAAAAAGAGACAAGGTAAAGGCAATATCTTATAATTTCTAAAATACGGCCGACAGGAAGTTCTTCGACTCACCCTCTAAATATAACTTATAGCTCTTTTCTGTATAGTAAATACAGTTCGAAATAAGTATGGCGAACATGATCCCTAGACGCAGGGACCATATCGAAGATGACTCTCCACAAGTGCAAAATATACGTGTCTCCCCACAAAAACTCCCAACTACCGAGATATCACCCTCAGAACATAGCAACCAGAGGATATTTTGCATTTAAATTTAATATGACTCTAGAATTTTAATTTATCGGCAATTTGCTTATAGGGGAATTTTTCACCGTCTGTGATTCCCACCTCATACTGCAAATTTGACATTTGAATGAAAGTAAATCAGTTTCAGTAATATTAGGTAACAGAAAATTTGAATCGCACCACTTCTTGACCTTGAAAATATCCGCACTCATGTTGTGTTCTAACAAAGTCTTAGCAGAATTGTTATAGCGTCTGTAACTATCGTAATTTTGCCAGAAATATCCAGTTTTAGCAAGTCGTTTGTATATATAATAGGAGCAGTAATGGTCCCAGGACAGAGCCCTGTGGAACTTTTGAGGTCCTGAGGAAATTGCCATGGTTTTCGGTCCCCGATTGTTAAAATCAACTATTTGGGATCTGTCCGATAGCAAAGAGTTCGTCCAGGCCAGTGCAGTGCCGCTAAAGCCATAGACTTCAAGCTTGTCCAGCAGCACTTCATGATCGACACAGTTAAAGGCTTTTGACAGATCACAGAATACCCCTGCAATGAGTATTTGAGTAAAGACTACTGTCGTCAGCGTAATTGGCGATATTATTGGTAGTTAAGGAGAGGAGGTCATTAATGTGAAGAAGACATAGGATTGGTGCCAGGACTAAACCTTGGGATACGCCAGCATTGATAGGATGTTAGTTAGATGACTGTCCGTTTACCACGACAAATATGCATCGATTAGAAAGAAAGGACCGATCCAGGTACACAGTTTGGGAAGAAGATCGCAAAAAGGTAATATGTTGAGGAGTGCAACATGCGATACTTGGTCAAAGGTCTTAGAAATGTCGAGAGCAACAGTCGCCGTTTTCTTGGCCAACAAATCACCTGTAAAATTTTATTGCTGAAGTTTTGCAACACCCCGTATTTACGTCGATCCCATCCTAATAATATCCTCTACCCGTTGTTATAACAAATACTTTACAATATTATTACACTATATTTTTTGCCTATATTTCTTGACAGAACCGCCAATGATACACATTTATCGAAATCAATGAAATATTGTTATGTGCAGGCAATAATTTCGAAGCCATGATTGCTATTGAGATCGCCAATGATAGAGTGCCGTAATTTCAAGACGATGCAATTTGGGATAATTTAAGTGCCCTATCGATTAAACAACTGTACGGGGTAAACGGTATATTAAACTTCTAACCAACCCTTTAGATTTATACGGCACGCACTTCAGCGATTAATCAAAATCTTTGAATTGTGTATCGCACACGACGACATTATGTTAGAAGGTGATTCAAACATGCTGTAAATTTCGCAGGATAACTGTTTCGAGCTTATTTTTTTTGAAGCTATTTGTCAACGCTGATAAAGAATATTAAGTATCAGGTTTTACATCAAGGAATTAGACAACTCGCAGTTAGCTGATGTTTGTTGGAAATTGTAAGCTTTTTGTTTTATATTTTAATGAATTAAATTTCCTAAGAATGATACTTTTTTTTTTCTGAAGATACTTTACGGGTTTTAAAACATTATAACAATATATTGATTGGATTAAACCACAGAATGAGAAACAAGAAGATACCAGATTACGTCAATCAGAGATTTTAGGGTTACTCTTAATCTGGCCTACTATAGTCCCCCATCTACTTGCTACAACGGCTCCTTGCCAGGATTTCAGTAATGTAGAATTTTTTTTTTGATTGATAAACTATACTAAAATAATGCAACTACTGTAGGTTAATATCTGCACTCGTAAATACCACAGCCTAAACTACATATATGACGATATTTTTCCTAAGAACTAAGTCAATGCCTTTCCACCGCGAGGTGTAAGGAGGCTTGAGGTGCGTTTATTATTTTCTTGTTTTACATCTCTCTCTCTCCATAAATTTCTATTCTTCGTCTCTTCTTTTATTCCTTTTTTTAGCCTCCTCTTTTATTCCCTCATCCCATATTTTCCTAGGTTGGAATTTTTCCTAGTATTTTCGTCTCATACACTCTTCTTATGAGTCTCTCATTAGACATGCGGCATATATCCGAACCATCTTAATTGGTCTTCCGCTAATTTGTTGATGATAGGCTTGATTCTTAGTTGATGTCTAAACGTTTTGTTTCTTATTCTGTATCTTCGTGTCTTTCTCAAAAAGTTCATTTCCATTGTATTTATTCTTGGTTTGTGTTTCTCTGTTATCGTTCATACTACTATATAATATTATTGGTCTGACTATTTTCTTTACTACTTCAGTTTTTGTGTTCTTTTTAATTTCTCTTTTCCCTAAGAATGTCGTTTTCATTGTGTTGAATATTTTTCTTGCCTTTTTTATATTTTCATTTATTTCTTTGTCTAATTTCCCATTGTTCTCAATAATAGTTCCCAATTGATTTTATGTTATTATGTGTTCTATTTTCTTTTGATAGTACCATACTCTTGATTTTAATTATGTTTATTTTCATATTTATTTTGTTTAATTCGTGTTGAAGGATATTTAAGTTAAATTTAAGGTGTTCTTCTGATTCTGCCAGAATAGCCATATCATCGGCGAACATCAGTTCAGTGTTTTTAGTTTCTTCCACTATCCCAATTTTAGATTTTTCATCTTTTTCTTTCCCTCCTTTATTGTATCCTCAATCATGGCTGAAAACAGCAACGGACACAACACACACCCCTGTCTGACATCTATTTCTGTTTTAAATTCCTCAGATACTTCATTGTTTGCTCTTACATAGGTCTTATCTTCTTTTATTACCTCAATTGTTTTCACGTCCACTCCTCTTTTTTGCAAAGTTTTCCAAATATCTTCCCTTTTTATCCTATCAAGCGCTTTTTCTAGGTCGATGAAACAAATGTGCATTTCTTTGTTTTTGCTCAGTATTTTTTTACTGACATGTCGGATTGTAAATATTAGGTCTTAAATGCTTCTTCCCGCTCTAAAACCACATTCTGTGTCCTCTAATGTGTTTTCGATTATAGTCTTAATTCTTTTCTCCATAACTCTTGTTACTATCTTTCCTGGTACGCGTAACAAGGTAATTCCTCTCTAGTTCTTGTTTTCTCTTTTATCCCCATTCTTATATATGAGCAATACAATTCGTGTTTTGCATTCACTCGATATCTCTTTATCTGTTATTGCTATATTTAACATATCTTGTAGCTCCGAAATTCACTCTTTTCCCAGAAATTTGATCATTTCTAGGGTAATATTATTTCCTGGGGCTTTCCCTAACTTTATTTTATCTATCCTTCTAATATTTCTTCTTCTGTAATCTGCTTTATGTCTTGCCTGTTAGTGTGTTTTCAATCTTCGTTTTCTATTTCTATTTCTACATCTGCTTTATATAATTCTTTGAAGTGTTGTTTCCATCTTTCCATTATTTTGTCTTCTTCCGTTATTACCTTTCCATCTTTGTCTTTTATATTCACCATTGTGTATTCTTTCCTACTTAGTTTTTTTTTATCTTCTGACAGTCTAAGTACTATGTACCGTGGGTGTACTGGGGAATCGACTCACACATCCAGAGCTGGAAACACCCGTAGGGATTTCACCAGCCCTTTAAGAGGATGTGTGGGGTGATACCACCTCGGTCGAGGAAGAATTCCTCTACCACCTTCCAACAACAATCACAAAATATCCATGGTCGAAGCGGGATTCGAACCCGCGCCTCTGGGTTGCAAAGTTGGCGCTGTACCAACTCGGCCACCGGAGACCCAGTTGTTTTAATGTTCCATAGAATAGTTTCAATTTAAACATTTCAGGGGCTCATTCTACATCTTGAGAGCACTTTTCCCAAGAGGACAAGAGAACATTGCTAGACAATATCGTTACTGTCCTACATTGACAAAATCCTCTCGGAGACCGGTTACCCAACGTGTAGAATATGGCGGCCCCAGTAGTGGAACTTCTAAGATTGAGTTGGGCATTTTTTTTCGAGTTGACGTACTGATGCTGGTGTATTGACTTCGGAACATCTTATCACAATTACAGAAAAAAGTTTGTAAAAATTGGAACACACGGCGACACTATCATTATAACGAGCAAAATATAACAAGCATATTTTGCATCAAATCCTTCACTTAAGTCAATAGGATGAATATGGGGAAAGTAACTTTCATAGGCTTCTTTAGAAATATTAACTTTGTAAATTCATCAAGTTTTTAACTGGGTCCTTCAACAAAAGTACAGTTATCGCCAACATTTTTTGGAACAATAATTATTTTATGCAGTGCAGTAATAATATATGTAAATTAGTATCAATTGATTTGATTTCACTCCTTTCTAGGCCTTACATATTTAAATGTTAATGAAATATGCGCAAATTTACTTCAGTTAACTTTGCGTTCAAATATAAAATAATGACTTATGTATTATATGTATACAACAATACTACTATTCTTTAGCAATTATTACACGTATGGTATGGTTTGTTGCCGGAGCTTTATTGTTTCATTCTTAATTGGCGAGTGTTAGCTCCTACTCAACTGAAATTGTATTTTGTCAAGCGAGTCTAATAGCCAGTTTGTTTGCAGTATAGTATGCTCTTCTTTCAATGCGTTTTTTGGCCACCTTTTGGAGCGAGACGAAAATGCAATTTCTTTAATATAATATATAATGTTTCCCAAAAACATTACCGTTGCTTCTTGATAAAAATAGCTTCTCTTTCATGTCGTTTCTATGACGACAGAGAGTTTATCGTCCGTACTAAGCATATACATATCTACGTAATAATAATAATAATGAAAATGTAAGGTGCTATGGCATTATAGTACAGAGAATAGAACAACCCTGAGTGTGTATTGCAGTAAGTTCCTCCTAGATGGGGTTATGTTTTTTTGTTCTGGTTTCTTTTATAATAAAATACTAAAATGCAAGGTTTCTATTGCGAGAGTTACCACATTGATTACAGGGCTCTCTGTTTTGACAAGATGTTTAGAAGAAAATTCACTATAAGCTTTTTTGTTTTAAATTTGAAGTTTTAACAAAAAAATATAATATACACGGGCTTCCATTAAAAAAATATGGATTTTACTTTAAAACTCGAAATCGCGATGCTCAGTTGTTTCTTCAATAATAACAAAGTTGCCAATGGTGGACACTTAAATTGGATCAGCCTGTATAGTTGAGAGATCTAAATTGAAGCCAGAACTAAGTCTTAAAACCTTTTTAGTGAATCCCGGGATTTAAATTTCCAATAAAATCAGGACCGTTCTAAATTATAAATATGTTCTGCTTCATGTATTTAAAGGTAAGACTTTAAATTTGCTGGTTGCGTGTTCACGTCTCAGAGATTTTACCTGTAATTCAAGGCTTAATTGACTCAGTCTAACATTTATCATTCCCTTACAACAATCTTAACCAGCCTAGGTATTAAACCTTTTTTATGAACCAGGCACAAAGTTAATATTTCTTCAGTTGAATTTTAATTAATTATTTAAAAAAATAGAGTTAAAAATTAAATAGTTGAAAAAAAACTCAATAAAATATCTAGTGTGGTTAAAAATTTGCTCTGCAACATTTACCCAAAAAATTTTTGCAAATGAAGATAAAACCGAAAAACGATCCATCAATATAGATCGAAAAATGTTTCGTTTTCAAAATTTTGATTGATTATTTTTTTTTTGTCAGTCTTCGTAATTATTTCACGCAAATCGTACCTTAGGACCTAAAAGGTTTTGTTGGGGACACCTAATCGTTCGTTTAATTTCTATATTTCTATTTTTATTTCCAAATAAATATTAAAAACCAAGCAGGTATAAAACCCATTACAAGTAATAAAACTCAAACTCGTATACCTATCTTATTTATTTAACTTGCATAAAAATACGCAGTTATCGGTAAAACGCAAGGCCCATTTCGGATTAAATATTGACGAAAATCTTTCCTTTAATTTAGTTCTTCTAAAACCGGCACTTTGTCGGCGAACTTCAAAGGCATAGTTTCCTTAGCAAATTTCTTATCTCTTAGTTTTTTGCTTTAGCGTCCTAAAAATACACTTCTCTTAAGTGCATAAAAAAGCCAGAAACCATGGCAACAGATATCAACCCCCTTACGTCTCGTAACCGTACCGGGTAAAAATCAACCTCGGTCTCTTCCTATTTTCCAATGGTCAGAGTATATTCGCGTCATCGAGAAATTAACTCTAATAGGTCCGGGCGGCTCTCCGAAGGGTGGTACATTTCTTTTCGACTTGGTTCCCGTCGGGAAGACAAGTCAGTTAACTAGACAACTCGAAGCAAGCCTGTTGTGAAAGTCCACTGGAACGGAGTACAGGGACTGAACCACAGCAAGGCCGCTATAGGAAATCCCAATCCTAGACTCACCAGGCAACTGCTAAATCTGAGCAGGATCCAGTTGAGGACAATCGTAGGGGTACTAACAGGACACATGGCTGTAAAGGACCTTCTCAACAAAATGAAACTGTACCAGGGAGACCTTAGCTGCAGACTATGCGGTAGGGACAGGGAAACAGTTCAGCACATTATATATAATTGCGAGTCACTAGATCGCAAGCGCCACCAACTGTTCGGGCAACCAAAGTTAGAACCGGAGGAATTGATCACCCGCTCCCTTGTGGACCTGTACAGGCTTGTGCAGGAAACTGGGATAACAGAGTGGGTGTAACAAAAGTTATTGGGTAGGCACAATAGGCCTCTAGTGGCCGAAGTGCTTCCGGTCTCGGACGGAGCCCAAGGAGAAAAAAAAAAAAAAAAAAAAGCCTGTTGTGCCCGGGGCACGAAGACAAAAGTCGGTCAAGTGTATTACCAGACACGTTCACATAAAGTCGGTCTGAAGTAGTGAGTGCGGGAAAAATTCCTCTCATTTTCTTGCATCACAGAACCCCCGTTTATTCAGGCAAATACCTGTTCTTGGGTCATAGAACCCCCTTAAATCTAGGCAGAGTCCTGATTTCTTCTTAGGTCACAGAAATCCAGGCAAAGTCCTGATTTCTTCTCGGGTCATAAAACCCAATTAAAACTATCTTCCCTAGTACGGAAGAAAGTGATATTTTCACATCACCTGCAAACCATATTTCGGCCTAAGAGCCAATACTAGAAGTAAAATCTCGCAGTGTTATGAACATTCAACTTTCGGACAATTGTCAAAATCCAGAGTTGTGTTATGTAAATATGTAAATAACTGTAAGTATACAAAGTGTTTAGTGAAATTGATGTCTCTTACTATCTACAAGTCGCAGCTGCCAGAGATTGCGCATTCAGATGAAAATGAACCAGCAACCTATAGAAATAGTTTACAGTAAGGTGGTTTTGGTAGAGCCCCTTATCCATCCAGATTTGCTAATTCATTTTTGTTAATCTTGTTGTCATAAATGGTGCAAGACACCAACACAATTTAAAAGACAAAACAACCTTTTTAATGAGATAAAGAGTCTAACTATACACGGATAACGTCAAGTTTGGAAGAAATTCGTTTAAAATGCATGCATTTTTTTCTGGGAAAGACGCTTGGACACGTCGAGTTTTGATTTTGAGTGCGCATAGTGTGTTTAAACGTGTTTGTCTAAAAACAGTAATTTTAGAAAAATGAGCGTTCAAATGGAGGATCCCCTATCTACGAATATAGGGATCTTTAGGACCAATTTATCTATGGTCGTATTAATTGCGGTGACGGCCAAAAACTATCGACCTTTGCCCGCTCTGCACCTATATTTAAAAATATGTTAAAAATAGTATTCCCCACGGGATTGATTCAACTGCGAATACGAGTGAATTCGTCCATGCTCTACCTGTGTTTCGCACCAAGCTAAACCTTTCTGTATATACTTAAGAAAATATTGATCTGAATGATATTACGCTAGGAATATTAATCTAAGTGGAAAGGGAGTCATAGAACCAAATCGAAAACTGAAGAATGACTATTGAAAAGTGGTGCTGACGCTTATGATACTGTTACCGTGATCTTAATGAATGCCCGAGCGTAAAAACCTTGACTGAACAACCACAAAACCACGGACAAATTTGAATTCAACACGACTCTGATTTAAAATTTATTTTATTTATTTATAAAAAATTGAGACTTTTATTAAATGAGACTTTTATGAGACTTTTATTAAATCTGTTAATGGCAAATGTTACAAAATATTTTAAGCCTAAGCGATATATCTATTTCACTTAAGGACACTGACGTATAAAACGACGCTTTAAAGATCAATTGTGTTCAAATTGTATTTGGCACACGGCGACATCATGTCGGAAGGTGATACGAGCGTGTTCTGAATTTTACGGGACAACTTGTTTCTTGCTTGTTTCCCTGTAGCCATTTGTCAACGCTCAGGCTGAAATTTATTATTGTTGTTTTGGCAGAAAAATTCTCACAAACAAGCAGGGAAATTTTAAACTGTTTGTTAAGTTTATGACTGCAATTTGTATCTACACAATATAAACAATAAAAACTTAGGTATTTAACACGAAAAATGGTTTAGATAAGTCGACTCTGGCTAATTTCATCACGTCGGCTTTTTACCCAGATTATAGGACTTTAAATTATCACATTACTTACAATGCTTGCGTGCCTAACGACGTTACAAAATAATAAGATATAATTTCTCGCTGTGCTTCCGTAATTCAAAAATTCTAGCAATATGTTTACCAGGATAGATAACTTAAAATAAACTCTAGCAAACGCGCCACCTAGCGGTGAAGTCAGAAGCAAGCTCAAAAATATTTTTAATCAAATTCTTTTAACCATATTTGCTAATAATATTTTTACGCCAAAATCGTAGCATAAATGGTTTCCGGAATATAGTTGGATAGCGTTATTCGAAAAGGCACCAAGCGACAAATTGTAATTATTTGAGTTGTTGGCGCTACGCGACTCCTGAAACCCTAAATTAGATATTCGAAAAAGACTCAAGTGCCAGACTGTTAACAGAGTCCTCTGGTGATGAGAGAACTAAGTGACACCAAAGAAATACATCTATGCGAATTGATCTAAAAGGAACCAAGCGACGTCGCTTGGTTCCTTTTCTAGTTTTACGTACGTTCTGTCGTGCTGTTTTATGACCAAGTTTTTTACGTTAATATAAACGCATCCTGTGCAAGAATCAGTTTAAACCATGGGCGATAGAGCTAAGAAATTATTACTATCCTTGGCTTTGGAAAATTCCATGATTCTTTACTGTAAATTTTCAAATAGAACCAACCGCCAAAAAAAATCAAACTCCAGCTTTAACTACGGAAGTTTTCTTTTACTAATTGCCAAAAAGTTAAGCAAGGTATATAGGTACTACTAAACGTGACTTAACCATTTTTGTCATTTACAATGCAATACTTTTAACCAAAGGGAATCTTTACACCTTATTTACTCAAAACTGTTAAAACGTCGCTTGGTTCCTTTTCGAATAACGCTATCCAGTTGCTCTGTAGCCTTAACTGATCACGCCGTACATATTAAAATATTTGTCTTTGATAGTGTCGTATTTGATTAAATTTTAAAAAATGGAGACATAAGTCCAGAGTGTATTTACTAATCGATGTAAATGGAATGAATATTTTTACTCAGGAAAATCGTTAATAAGTACGTTTATTTCATTCGTTTCTTAAATTTCCTTGGTTTTGTAATATCGTGCATTTTAAAATATAACTAAAACTAAAATAAAAAGTGAATCCGTAAATGATTTATTTTAGTTACATTATATTATACACATAATGTACAATAAAAGCAGAAACTAGGAAAAAAATGTTTTCATGTTGCCAGAATTGATGATATTAAACGTAGCTAATACATTATTGCGTTTGCGGCAACACTATACTTATTAAAAAGCCATACATTCAGAAGTTTTATTTTAAAATCAGTGAAAGAAAGATGGATAAACTAGTAATTTTGATAGTAATAATCCGTTACACATGAAGAGTTTTATTAAATATAATATGAGCCACGGGTAAAAGATCATTTTATAATCTTTGAATTCACAATTTATGAAGATACGAGTATAACGATATATTATTATTATTATTTTAAACTTGAACCTAACATAATTTATTAAATTATGACATGCTCTTTACATTCAGAGGACAATAATTAAGTGACGAGTTGGGATAACAAAGCAAGAGGTGTTTATATGTAATTTAATATAATTACTTTTAAGTTTAAAATTACATAATTTCTTCACTCTAGCACCTAATTTGTTGCCTTTAGGTTATATTTAACTAGAGATATTTTCTTGACGATAGAATATAACCAGTGTAGGCGAATATTGCACTGTCGAGATCAAGGCATTCAAAGTGTTGTCATTCTTTCAAGCAAGTTTTTGTCAAAATTATTAGAAATTAATTTTTAATAAATAAAAGCAATATATTAATTTTAGGCTCTAGACTGTCGTCTAGAAAATATCGGCCTTTGTTATTGTATCGATGCTACTCCTAATATAGTCTAAAGTGATTAGTAAGCTAATTTCTTTATTCCTAATTATATTTTTAATCAAGAATATTTTTTTCGGCATGAAGTTTGTGCTTTTATAAAACTAAAAATATATAATTACCTACAAATTGCTATCGTCTACAAAAAAAAATAAACTAAATAATCTGATTGAGCTGAATAATAAATACTGTCAAGGAAAATAATGATTCCTTTTAGCCATTTTAAATTGCGTTTCACGAACCAGTCTCGATATTGGTGACTTTCCTTCCACCTTAATTCGATTTGTTGGCATAAACTTCCTAAAACAGCATTTTAAATCTCAATAGCACCATCAGGGAATGTTATCTGGTCAAATATTTCTGGAGCATTCTGAAAAAAAGAAAGAAAAATATTAGGAGTGCAGATGAAGAAAAATATTAATTATTGCCGATGTGAAACTACATTAAAGCTGCAAATAATTTTAGGTTAAGATAAGGTAGTAAGCATTTACGTATTAGCATCCAATCTACCCGTTGTTAAAATTTGAAGCAGAGGTAAAATCTGCTTTTCATTGGTTTTGTACCACGTGATGTCTCAGCACTTTTGAAGTGTGAAAAGTGGATTAAAAGTTTATTAAAGGTTAAAAGATTATCCTATTTATGATAATGTCGTAGCTAATGTACCGATAATGCCAGTTTTAAGCAGCAAGAAGTGAAGAAATTACTTGTAGTTTTAGCGGCGGATGTTCTTCACAAAAATGTAAACTGAAGAGTGAATACATCATTTTTAATTTTTAGTTTGAGATTTTGGGGCAAAACGGGTAAGAACATTATGTAAATAAAGCGAGGCATCGTTTGGAAATCTAAAAAAACACATTATTTAAGTTCGAATTAAAACTCAAAATACGTAAGTATAATTTATTGTAATCATTAATTTATATATAATACATTATAATTAGAATCAAAATCTTCTTAAATAATTAATTACCTACCTATGCAAAATCACTTTGTCTTTCTCAACTGACCGTCGACATGCGAAACAAGATCTCATTTTCTATCTAAAATATCATTAACTCTGTTTCGATATTGTACTTTACAGTATATAATAATTTATACTTACAGGTTTTTCTGATATTGTATTGTAAATTAAGCTACATATTCACAAAATAACGCTACGGCGAAATCGAAGGCTTGTCAGATTCAAATTGGAACTTTTGAATATGACAGGCGCGAGCGGCCATGTTGTATTTGGTGTTTTGATTAGCGGACGGTACGTAGTATTGAGTTCACTGGCTGGGCAAATCACGTGGTGACTTATGAGGGATGTTCAGGACATCACGTGACTGGTTAGCAATTGTTTCCAAAGGCTACATCTTTGCGTCAACATTTTTTCGTCGTTCGCTATTATAGTAGTAATACGTATATGGTAGTAAGGTGCGCATGCGTCGCCGTCATTACTGTAGATGGTGTAAAGGTAACTTGTGACCCTTCTAGCAAGTAGTGCTAGCAAGTACTTACAGATTTATAAAGGTAGCACTCATATCAATAATCTCTTAAACTTATTATTGGTAGCAATTACAATATCCTACAGGCTTGTTACATATAAATTTAGGTTACCAAGATCATGCAAAAGCTGTGAAGCATATAAAAAACTTTTAGTTGAAAATATTACTACAAAATTCTAGGAGCCATATTCTTTAATGAACTTACTAATAAAAACTTTAAAGAGCATGTTCATTTTTTAACATTTTCTGTGTTGTTTGTGTTAACACAAAGTTCTGGATGTTGTTTTATATTGATTTTCGGTTCAAACTAATTTTAACCAATACCTAATTGGTATCTTTTATACCAAATGTGATTATTTTGGTGGTGCTTATATTTTCTTGTAGTACAGCGAAATTTGACATGATGCATAAAGATTTGCAGGTGAGTGTGGTGCTGTCCCAAAGCTCACTAAATATCAACATCAATAGTGTATATCGTATAGGTTGTAACTGTTGATCGGCCATTGATAAAACCGCAACTTGCTTTCTCAAGAACAACCACATTAACATCACATATGTATTATATTTAACAAAAGATGGGAATACAAAAAAGAAGAAGTAGTGAGAGAGAACTTCGGTTAAATTTTATAATAGTAAAATTAGGTTTTATAGAGGTATTCATAAAGATCCTCAGTAATTAACTTTTATAATACTGGTGTTTTTTTCTTGAGGGTCTGTCCGAGGCCGGATGCACCCTGGCCAGTGTTGGCTCATTGTGCTTACCTTAGATTTTTTTATTGCACCCACTCGGTTATCCCAGCCCCTTGCACTAATATATGCCGCGCTACCCGCCGCCGATGGCACCAACGCCGAATCACATCGCGTATGCGCGGAGGTGAGTGGGGAGCGTTTCGACTTAGCCAAATTACAAATTTTGGTAAAAACTTGTTCCTTACATCGTAAGAAATATTTTTGGTCGAAAACGTTTTCTCTAAAACCAATGGTTCAACAGTTATAAGGAAATAAACAATTAAGTTGTTTATACCAATTGATCACGCTAGCATTTTTCAATCCTGATAATTTTGTCTCAATCTACACCTAGTTCTCAATGTTCATTTTTTTTTAACTTTTTCTGAGCGATCTGGTAGTGAACATTGTGCTTTAATATTTACAAAAAAAAATATTACTTGGGTTTGGAACTTGAATCCCCCTAGAACATTTTAAAAGGCCGGCGGAGCCAGGAATTAAAAGCAAATCGAGGCCGTGACTTGCTTATTACAATTTATACAATTCTTTTTTCTGATTCTTAGATTAAACTTCTAAAAAATGTATTACATGCTGCATATCAAAAGCTTAGGGTAATAAGTAAATTTATAAATAAATAACTACAAATATTCACTACGGGAAATGGTTCAAAATTTCGCCTAAAAGCACGAAAAAGTCTAGTTGCTAAATAAATTGGTATTTGTATATTGGCTCAGCTGACTTTAAGCAATATTAGTGTATAATAATAAGATTGAATTATACATTATAACACTCTGGCATAACTTGTCTATAGCACACATTACTTAAAATTTAATGTTTCAAGTTTCTGTATAAAAATATAAAATTAGCAATCTTATAATATAAAATGATGTATAACATTATGTTGGTAGGTACTATGGGCGTGTTTTGAATTTAACAAGAAAACTTGTTTCTTGTTTGTTCTCCTGCAACCATTTGTCAACCCCGGACGGAAATTTATTATTGCGACTTTACCAAGAAAATTTGGACAAACAAGCGGTAACTAGCGGCGAATTTTAAATTGTCTGCTATGTTTATGGCTTTACAAGCCCAATAATAAGATAAGTGTTTTATTTACAGCCACTTTTGAAAACAGAATATTGCATGAATATAAATTTTTGTTTATTGACCTTATGGTATTATATTAAGGAAATATTCCTTTATTTTATTTTTATTTATATTTCTGCACATTAAGAGTGATTTGTTTTAAATAATTTTGGAAAAAGTTGTTTAGAAAACAATAAATTAGTCGGTAAAAACTTATAGCTTTTGTGGTTAGATCATATCACATCCTTACACAATTTTTAATTTCATATTGAACTAGCTTCCGCCAGTGCAGCGGTATAAAAATTTTACTAAAATACAAACTTTGAAACCCCATTTCACCCCATTTGGGGTTTTCTATTTATTAATAACAGTAAATCACGTGTTCAAACATTTATTTTTTAGAGTACTTTTATGACCACCTAATATTTTTTCTCCATATAAAGTTTGAACTCAAGCAAACCCCTATTTTAGACTCTTAGGGGTTGAATTTTGAAAAATCTTTCCTTAGTAAATGCCTACGTTATATAAAAAACCTCTGTGCAAAATTTCAAGTTTCTACATACAGCGGTGTGGGCTGTGCTATATGTCTGGTCTACTGGGGGAATGGGGCGGTACCACCCCCGTTGGGAACCTCTGTTCTATACCTATATACTACACCAAAATTAGCCATGGCAGATAACAATAACTACATCGATATATATTTTTTTCGTATTATGATTATCGATCCATATATTTATTGGTTTTAGGATATAGTAACTATATATTTACCTGCTTTAAAGTTTATTACAGTCATTGGCGGGTGGTGAAATTTTCAAGTTGTATATATCTCTGTTGCTATTTACGGGACCCATGTCAAGTTCAGGTTTTTAATAGTGCGCCTACTAAGGGTGTTTTGGTAAAGAATAAAATAATTTGTAATTTGCGAAAAAAAGTTGAATTTTTGCTGAGCCCCGAGGGGGAAAAATTAACACGTTTAGGAATTTTATTTATTATTTTTTCTAAACAAATTTTAGATCATTTTGTCAAAAAAATTTAAATTTGAAGAGACAAAATATGTTAGTCATTTGATTTTTTTTTTAATTATATTTTGGGTTTAAAAAAATTCAAAATACTATAACTTTCTACTACTACAATTTCTTCTGTTCAAATTTACCAATTGTTGACAAAATAATGGAAAATTGGTTTAGAAAAAATAATAAATAAAATATCTAACGTGTTCATTTTTTGCAAATCATAAAAAATATTTATTTTCTTTACCAAATTTCTAGTAGGCTCACTATTAAAAAATCTGAACTTGGCATGGGTCCCGTACGTAGCAACAGAGATATATAACTTTAAAATTTCACCAGCCGCTACCGATTGCATTGCTTTATATATATATATATATATATATATATATATATATATATATATATATATATATATATATATGAACGTAGACTTTCACGGATGGAGAAATGTGAAGAAATATTGATCCGGGAGTACATCCGTTCGTTTGTGAAATTCCTGTTGGAATCTGGCAGACGTTTCGCCAAGGTCTCACTTGGCATTATCAATGCTTACTCGTTGCTGTCAAGTCGTAAACGTTTACGACTTGACAGCAACGAGTAAGCATTGATAATGCCAAGTGAGACCTTGGCGAAACGTCTGCCAGATTCCAACAGGAATTTCACAAACGAACGGATGTACTCCCGGATCAATATTTCTTCATATATATATATATATATATATATATATATATATATATATATATATATATATATATATATATATATATATATATATATATATATATGTTGAAATAGTACCTACAATTTCGAAAAAAAATTGTAAAGTCAAAGTACATTATGGCAGGTATGTACATCAATTCATTGTATTGCTTGGGTATAAATTTGTCAAGGTTCTACATTGTTAGTGCCGTAAATCAATTAAAGTCGCTTGAATATACCTATTTCAAAATTTGGCAAATTTTTAAATATCGTAGAACCTACTTTGTTGTTTGGTATCATTGTTTTACCTAGACATTAGATTCCATGTACTATAAAGAAAAAATAGAATTATAAATAGTTAAGTACTGTATTGTAACAAGTAAAACTAATATAACGTACGCGACAGCAATACAAGGGGTAGTCACTTGCTTTTTCTTTCATTTGTGATTAAGAAAGCTAAAGCAGCTTTTTTTAATGATCCAAGTAGAAATAAGGCCACGTCAAGGTAGAGAGTGTTGTTTTCAATTACCAGTTTTATAGATGCTTTTCTAAAAGACTGTTTATTAGTTGGAAATACTTTCACAGTTACCAGTTTTGGGGTAGTAAAAAGAAAGAGTAAAAAAGAAACGACTAGAATACGTAATAGACAGTTTAATACATCTAGGGAGGCAGGCTGGGTTTGAGTTTATAATTAATAAATAGATTTTATTACCTTAAAAGTTACCGACATAAATGAACTCCATAAACAGTTATCGATGATAGGATGTTGATAAATTTTCTTGGTCGTCGTAATAAACGTATCGATAAATGATTCCAGGCTCACTGCGGAAAATTTAAAAGAAAATTTATTTTAGAAATAAGTTTCTATACTTTTTCCCAACACATGATGTCAATGATGTCATCAAATTTTTTTTGTGGCATCTAGCTCTCAAACTACAGCATGGCATAACCTTTTTTTATCTCTGATTTTCTTAAAGCACTTTAAGTCGTAAATATAACTGTGTATACGACTACAAGGGCAAATGGTTTTCACGGTTCAAAAGTTTTTTCCATATTCCATTTATTTATTTTTTTCTTTTAGAAATCCGATAAATTATTAAATACATACGTCCCAACTCTAGCTGTTTAAAAAAAATAATGTCAACAATATGCTTATTTTTTTATTTCAGCTCATTCTAGTAAAATAAACAAATGTTCAAAACCAAAAATATTGACCATAAATAGAGGTGTTGTGCATTTGTAATTCTGTTATATTCCGAAGCTACCAAGCATCAAAGATAACAAAAAATATGTGCCGTCATTTATTTTATCCAAATAGAAGCACGCACGGTGTGCCTCGACTAAGTTTAACCCAAAGGTCCCTCTTCCTTTTTTTCCAGATTTTGTTAAATATCCTAATAAGACAAAAAATGTCACTTTCCCGGGCGTCAGATTCATGTGTTGCGTATTAAATTTTCTCCAGAAAACTGAAACCGACATCAGTTTTAGGATTGCTATTTGAGTATAATTTTGTCAGTTTCCCTAAAACAAAAAGAAATATTGATATTTTTAATATGTTAAACATTTTTTTGAGTTCTTGCACGAAATCCTTTAAACCTTCTTTTTTTAAGTAAAGACATAAGTACATATAACTTGCCTATGCGAGTGTCAGATATAAAACACTATATTAAAATTATTATTAGAACTAGTGACTTTATATTTATATTTTTTATAAGTCTCGTGGGCCCCAACGTCAAAAAAATATGGCCTAAGTAATTTAAACCCAAAATGAAAATTCTAGATCAATAGTTTGAAAAGAAAACTAGCTTTTACTATATTTTTTTAGCTTAAGCTGCTTTATTTTATTAAAAAGAGTAGTATCAAAATTTTTTAAGGCGTAAAATCTTCTTTCAAGTCCTGGAAACGATATATTCTGAGTGAAAATATTAAATATTTTGAAATAGCTCTGATAATCCTGAAAACATTTTTTTTTTCCTAGTTTTTAGTACATATCTTTTAAATGGTACGTTCAGATACGATGATAAATTCATTCTAAAGAGAATGCAACTATCTACAGATTAACAAAAATTGCCTCTCTATCTACATCTGTTCAAAAGATATAGCTAACAGAAGGTTGAAAAATTCGAACAAAACAATCATGGAATCAGAATGTTGTGATTCCTCAATAATTAGAAGCTATGGTTAAAACTGTTCAAAGATTAACTCAATTTCAAGCAAAATAAAAAAAAACAATTTTTTTCTGGAATAAAAACCAATATAGGATCGTCGGAAAATTTATGTCCACGCCGACGCGACGCGGTGTTGACAGTGCCAACCGCGTAGAGCGCTATTCTATATATACCTATAGAATGATTCATTGAAAATAAATTCATTGAAAGGAAATTAAAATGGACCAACTTTATATTTTCACCAAGTAAGTAAAACGCGAAAAAAACTTAATAATACAGCAATTAAATGCATTTCGTCATAGAGTTTTACGCGGTTAGCACTGTCATCACCGTCGGCGCGGACATAGAGTTTACAACGATCCTCTCTTTGGTTTTATTCCAAATAAAAGATTATTTTTTTTATTTTGTTTGAAACAGGGTCAACTTTTTGAAAATGATGAACAGTTTAAACCATAACTTATAGATATTGAGGTACCTCACAACATTCTGATTTCATAATTTTTCTGTTCGAATTTTCAACCTTCTATTACCGATATATTTGAACAGATGTAGATAGAGGCAATTTTGTTTGATTTGTAGATATGTAATTGCATTATCTTTAAAATTAATTCATAAACCATCATATTTGACCGTACCATTTAGAAAATAGGTACCAAAAACTGAAGAAAAACTCATTTCTTTTTAACTTTTTTAGGATTATCAAAGTCATTTAAAAATATTAAATATTTGCACTAAGAAGATATCGTTTCCAGGACTTAAAACAAGATTTTACGCCTTAAAAATTTTTTCTACTACTCTACTACACCGTGGAAGTCATTAAAACAAAAGGCAGTAAATAGAGTGCATATTTTTTCATTGCGAACAAATGTTTAAAAACTAAAGAGACCAAAATCTGTGCAAAGTGGTAAGCTCCACAAAATTTATCACGCATTTACTTTATTTTAGCATATACCTGTCCGATTGTGAACCCATTATCGCGAGAAATACGGTAAAATGAAGGTGAAAATCTATGGTTTGTGGCACAAACCTATGCCCCTCAACAATACCCAAACCCTCCGCTTGAGCCTCCAATAATTTCTGGCACACGGTAATCGAATAAGTCCATGGCTATTTAAAAGCGGCCATTTGTATCCTTTAAAAGGATAAAACAGGTTTAAACGGCACCCAATTTTATTCCATTCCTTTCAGGATGGGGGTTTTTATTTCCGTTTCTAATTATATTTACATTTCGGTGGACTTTTATTGGAAAGAATTGCGAAATCCAAACAATTACAGGAATAGTATCGTCTTTCCAATATTAAGTTCACTCGTTGGAAACGAGAAACGATCCTCGTTGTTAGAATGAAAATTTATTGTCGTCGTGTTACTTTCAGACGATGTAAAATTAAATACACCAGAAAGCTCGATAAAATTTCAAATATTGGCTTTATCCGATTTCTTTAAGTATTATCTAGAAATAAGATAGTTAGGAAAGTATTTTGCTTAAACATTTAATTCTCAGTAGAGATTTTGCGGAGATTACTAGCTTTTGCTAAATGGGCATTTCTCTACTAACTGGGCAACTCAGTGTCTCGCATGATTTTTATTACGAAACTTGTCAAAACCATTGCAATTTTAATCTTAGATATAAATGTATAATGAATTATATGCGTGCATGTTATAACATATAAGAAAATATTTTTCCAATCATTATTTATTCATTTTTTAAATACCGAAAAAACAGTCCCCTGGTTGGTCACCAATTCAAAAAACATGTTTCAGTCAATTATTTTAAATGCATGTAATTGTAAGTAAATTATTCAGTAATATTTTTTCGTACAGTTGTAGTTCATGTATATAAAAACTTCATTTCTCAATCATAATATTGATTTTGAATTATATAAAACTGAGCTACAATTTGTCCACAAATTTTGAGCACCGTCCCCAGGTTTAATTATAAAATGCTACCATTATAATATCTTTACTCCACCGCGCGATGATTTGAGTGAAATGGAACGTTACCGGTGTGAAATTGGCTCCCTTAACGTTTGAGGACGCCATCTCCGTTTTGTTTAGTGTATCGCGAACTATTTGAGCGGACACCCACGTAAAAACTAGTTCGAGCCACAGTCCTCTGGCGAGTCCCTTTTTATGTTTTATTTTTGCTGTTGAATTTATTACTTTTTGATTTTATTTCTTTAATGAACACTGAACTCTAGGAATGCCAATGAAGTCCAATACTTCAGTAATATTTACGATACCATGTGATTTCATTAGTTTTAACAGTCCCCTGGCAGCACTCCCCTGCTTTAAACAAATACAGGGGACTGTTTGCACTGCCAGAGGACTGACTCTTATATTTTATTTTACAGTTTCATAGCCGTTTTGGGTGGGGGCCTGGGGGCTAAGCCCCCCAAATCTCCAATTAGCCCCCCCAAATCCAACTGAAAAGTCTAACCGGGGCTTAAGCCTCCCCAAAATAGAGGTCTAGAACCGCCTATGTACAGTTTACAGATACAAAATGGCCCCTCGAAAAAAAAGACTTATGAGAGTAGAGATACTTGAGAAAAAAGAGAAGCAGAATGTCGCCGTTACGAACGAATAAAATATGATCCAATAAAATGGCAAAAAATAAAGAATATTCTGCATATTGTTACTAGCCTTATGAACTTACGTATTTGCTTTATTTTTAGCTTCATTTTAAATTACTTCATTGGATAATTCCAGCAATAAAATCTTTGAGACATTTCTTCAGCCAAAATGACCCTGTTAGTAGAGAAATGCCCAAATATGTTTATGGTAGATATTGCTTTTGTGGTTGTTTCTGTAAAAATGTAATTAAATTAAAACTGAGAAGAATACAAAGATTAATTAATATCTTCGCTAGTGCAACATAAGACTGCCAATAAACCTCCTGTTTTCACGATTTCCGAACTCCTTGAATAGGCAGGCTTAAACACAGGGTGTCTAAAGAACAGACCATGTTTTAACCAGAATCAAAATCATCCGTCATTGTAGCGGAGGCAAGTTGCTCTGGAGAGTCGAAATAAGCAAAGAAATTATACAATTGATGAAACCAATTGGGATGGGTCTCTAAAGGTGTCCAGATGAACGTATGAAACTCTTTATGAAAATATTTTGTTGCTAATTTTTTTTATTAAAAATTTTTTGCAAAAAAGATTTTTTTTTTCATATATATATTTTTGTTTTTCCGTCATATCTCAGTTATTTATTAAAATAGCAGAATGCCGTTGGCACCATCGGGAAGGTGAGAAAATTCTTCACAATTGAAGTACTACGCACTTTTTTCTACGACCAATGGATTCGTCAGTATTTATTAAATCAACGAAGGCTCAAAAAGTACGCGCGAGAGCGCGCTGCGGATGCAGCGGTATATACACATAAGCAGCGTAACTTTTGATCAATTAAAGATATTTGGATAAAACAAAATAACACGTATAAATAGTCAAGAAGACAATCAATTATTCATGTTTTAAAAGTATTTCCAATGTTTGGGTTTCCGGTATTCTTGTTTAAGTGTGACAAAGGAAAAATCACAATTTTTTTTTGGAATAAAATTTATAAAGATAAGTGCAAAAACGATCATATCTATGGTTAAATGCCAATAGAAGATATATCTATCTATTGCTTTACCAAGTTTCAGATGATTATCTTTTTTCATTATCTTTTTATAACAATTTCTTTATGGCGAATTTTTCATCTTTTTCTAGATAACTTCAAATTTATGCCAATAAAACTCACTAAAAAATTGAAGTTTTTGTAAAATCAATTACACCGTCTGACAGTAAATATTTTACCCCACTGATAACTAATGTATTAATTTAAAATTGAAAAATTACAAAAAATAATGATTGGTTTTCCTAAGCGGCGAACACGCGAAAATGCATTTTTCGTAAAACAGACAACTGAAAATTTACCGTAACAAAAAAATTGGATACACCCCTGAATTAATTCGTAGATAGTAGTCTCAGGGAGAGATTACAATACTTTTTAACTTTTTAAAATTTGTTTACACTTAAATACAAAGCTTGAATTAACAAAGTGGAAAATTTCACACTTTAACAAGAATACCGGACATTCAAACATAACGGACTTACTTTCAAAATATGATTAATTGATTGTCTTGGCGATTATTTATACGTGCAATTTGTTTTATTCGAATACAAGTTTCTTTAGTTGATCAAAAGTTATAAGCATTTGTTTATAGCGCGCGACGCTTATGAGTATATACCACAGCGCGCGTTATTTTTCAGCGATTTTTTATTTATTAAATACTGACGAATCCATTAGTCGCAAAAAAGTGCTAAGTTACAAAATTGTGTAGAATTTTCTTACCATTCCGATGGTGTAAACGGTGTTCCGCTATATTAATAAATAACTGAAGTATGACGGAAAACTCGAAAAAAGACATGAAAAAAAAACGACTTTTTTGCAATAAATTGTTAATAAAAAAAATTAGAAACAAGATATTTTTATAAAGAGTTTCACACATTCATCTGGACACCTTTGGGGACTCACTTCAATTGGTTTCACCCATTGCGTAATTTTTTTGCTTATTTTGACTCCAGATCTAACGTACCTTCTGTATTGATGTTTTGAATGGGTCAGATATGGTTCACCCACTGTGAATGTTTCCAAACTGCATGCGCACCATGCAGAAGCCAAAGAGGAGCTTTGGTCGCTAAACGCTTTATTTTAAACAGGGACAGCGAAACCCATTTAAATCTGTAATTAAATTTGAGTAATAATTTTTTATTGTACAAATAAATCGAATGACATAAATCAATAAACAACGTTTTAATCAATCGTAATTTAACAAGATTTTATTTTTTACAAAATTATTCCAAATTGAAACCACTCCGACTCTGGCGCCCTTTCAGAATCTTGAAATATTTATATTTACATTTATTGAGGTACTTACCATTTTGTCAAAAGGCAACGCAAGAGCTTGAAACGAGCTTTACCTGTGGACTGAAAAAATTCCATATTTTGTATACATTGGTGTACTTGTAGGCGATGAAAACTGACGCTTGCGTGTTAAAAGCCGAATGCTATTTCGAAGTACACACATTGGTGAATTGGCGCGAGCCACTATACTCACCCATTCAAAACGTCACCGGCAGATATGATTTTGATTCTGGTTAAAGTGTCTTCTGTTTTCAGCTACTCGGGGAGTAAGCCTGATTGATGAATGGCAAGGGCCCAGAAGCGATAACAGGGGGGCACCCAAATCAGAATCAAAAATAATCTCTTTGATATTTTTTGACGGTCTTATTGTGTATCTATAGACGAAAGAATTACAAATTAAAACCTATAATAAGCCAATCATACGACTCTATGTGTGATCATTTTTGTTCGTGAATTTTAAAACATATAATATAGTTATCGAAGGCTACGTTCCATTTAGTTCTTATATTTCAGCTCAAATATTCGGATTAGAATGATAATGTGCATAGTCAGTGATGAATTTTAGGTCATTTTTTAATACGGTCTAGTTTTTGTTCTCAGATTTGTCAATTCGTACATTTTAAATATGCAAATACGTTTATGCGCTAATAACCTTTTTTTAGCATATCTACCCATATCTCTATTTGTTTATGAACCTCATTGTTCTTATATAATTACAATTCGTTTTTGTTTTTAATCGTTTCACGATCTGATGTAGTAATCTCTTCAACCAAGGAAGCTACATTTCTCGAAAGAAGCGGATGATATGTCAAATCACTATCTTAACTAAGTAACCTTGAGCTAGATTGAAAAAAATATTTTACTTAGATTTTTTTTTGTTTTAGGTATGTATGATTTGAAAATACGATAAAAACCCAAGCAAACTCAAACACTATCTTTTGGTAAGTATGTATAGTATATATTTAGATTTATTACATAGCTCAAAACAGCGAGCGGGATTAATTTTATTATATGAATCTTTTTTTAATATAAATTATTAGAACTGTGTATTAAAATTAAGTTTGCGAGAAATATAATTATTCGTAAACTATACAAGATAAAAGCAAAAAAAATTGTTGCTATCAAAAGTATATTAAGCTCAATCAGAATATAGTTGATTTTGGTTTCCTATTTTTCGATTGCTTCTTTAAGTGGCAAGGGGCCTACTGAAATTCACAATCTTGCGTTTTTTCTGTTCGTGCTGACACACTCTAGACCAACTAGGCCTATGGCAAGCCAAAATCCATTAAAGAAAACAAAGTTTACTATTATTTAATTTTTCATTGTCGTGAGGAAATCTAAAATATCAATTGTTGTTACTTATTTGATTACCTATTTTTTATTTTGAATTGAGACTGTTTAATTAGTACCTTGTAATTATTATTTATTTATGGTGACAAGTTTCTAGAATTTCTGAGCCTTCTTGAAAATCTATAAAGAAAAGTACACTTTTAGTATGTGTTTTTTATAATATTATAATAATAGCAATTTAGAAACATGTTTTAAGATAAAGATCATTTGGAAACCACGCAAATCGCTGAAATATTAGAATAACTCATAATTTCTTTAATGACGACTTATTAACAATGGCAGGATAAAAATTTGTCAAAACCTAACTGATCAGCTAGTAGAAGGTATTTAAATCAGTACTAAATCTTACATCTCTTACCCTTATTTACCTATATTTTACATTTTAATAATTTATATAAATTCTTTAAAAAATGCTGAAAACTAAAAAGCAATTTAAGTGCATTTGTGCAAAATTAAATTTAGAGATACTTCGGGCGTATGTTGCGTTATTTGCTTCTTTAACCAATAAGTTTATAGCCAATTTAAGTATAAAATGCATAGGCAGTTTGGTAATTACTACTTACTTTACCTTTTTTTAAAATATCCATTAGAGATTCGAACATACATTATCCTTTTTAACAAATTTGCGAGAATTAACGTACTGACATTTTGTGCAATAACTGGATTAAACGGCATATTTGGCACGCACGCTTGTAAATTCATAAATGGTCTTGTCATCACCCGATTCGGCCCATTAGTTCCAATTATTTACACGCAGAAATGTGGGCAATATCAATATAATATAATATAATAATAAATATAATATAATAATAAATCTAGACGATTTTTTTATAGCCATAAAATGTTTTAGTTTGTTTTAGATTTAACCGTATGTATGATTGTTAAAAAAGGTATACTTTGTAACGTTCGATACTGTAATATTTTCAAGCAGTTCAAATGAGTCGCGTGTATTCGCGAGAGCATGAACTTCCAGGAAGTAGAAGCGTCAGTCATGCCGTTTGACATTGACATTTTAAGTTGTCATTTTCCCGATTACGTTCTGAATGGTTGTGGTAATCATAAAGCCGTTTTTGAGCAAATTAAATAAAATCTGGTTTCATTCCTACTGTTTTACAGATTAATCTTTGTTAGAGACTCTGAAGAGTGATTAAGAAAAAAAAAAGAAAACAAAGCGTCTCCTTGGAGAAAGTAGACTCGGGGTAATCTTGATCTCCTCCGGAAAAAAAGTATTCTGGGGGATAAGTCCCCTCCGGAAAGACCCTCCTTCGGAGGGATCTAGATGTTAAATTCCACAAGATGAATATCGACAAAAAAGAACTGCTTCCAGTGCTTTGAGCAAAGGACATCCAACGCCATGCAGATGGTTATGACTTCCTGGCAACAAATTAAAATGAAGCCTTTAATCTCCACACTAGGCGGATAAATTTCGTTTCAGAAATTAAAATAATGTCGAACCCAGGCCAAATTCAACACGTGCGTGTGTTGTGTGCCCTAGTTGACGACTTCGTTGAGCACCAAAACGTAAGTGAAGTCCACGTTTAAGACGAGAAGGTCATCCCCAGTCAAATAGCAAGAAGGATACCCTCCATCTTTCCGGTCTTGCGCCGATATCCCCATGAAAGGGGGCGCCACTACCTACTGGCAACAACTACCACGCAACACAATCTACATGCTCTAAGCCGCCAGATTTCTCTACTCTCGATCATTAATCCTTTAAAATGAACAGACAGCGATGTCAAAAGTGAAAAGACACTACTGACTGTTCTAATGTCCAAAGAAAATATAAACAAAACTAAATATTTTCAGGAAAGGAAAAGGTAGATAAATCTAGTTAAGTAGCGGTAACTAAATTAAGCGCGACTGTCTATTTATAGGGAGGAATTTGAGCAAGGCAAAGAAAATTAAATTCAGGGCTAAAACAAAAAAAAAGGTTAAATCAAACTAGGGCCCCTGCACCAATCAAGCTACCAAAGCTCACTATCAGCTACTAAAAATTCAGACGAGATAAAAGGCAAGCAGTCAAATTAAAACTCCTAGGAACCAACCTGGAGACAAGGCAAGAACAAACTTATACAGTGTAAGGTAGGAATAGAATGCTTTTAAACAAGGGTAATTAGTAAAAGCACGGGGCAAAATTACACTGTCACAAGGTAGGCGAATAAGAATTCCTATTTAGAAATTGTTTACACTGAAGCATTAAAAATTTGGAGGTTTAAAAATGCCATTTAATGCCGTATGTGGCGCCCATTCAAAATACAGCAGATTTGAGAACGGATTTGTTTTTCACATACCAAAAAACCCTCGCCTACCCAATTTTGTGAATTTATTTAGTATCTTTCTAAATATATCGATAAAAATGTAACATTAAATTTTAACTTTATCACCCTGTTATCAACTAAAATAAAGTAGGTCAAATCGATCTACTACTGCTGATGCTACCGCAATAAGCATGAAGTAAAAAAAGAAATCAGAGTAGTAACAATGTCAAAAGAACACAAATAGTAATAATAGTAATATAATATTGATATTAACAAACCTGAGAAATAAATCGGCTATTTGTTCAGGTGGCAACGCTAACCTTATTTTCATTTTCCTGTAACTCAGAAAAAATTCACTAATTTGAAACCAAAATTATTCCTCATAAACTTCCATTAGAAGCTCTCTACATTCTTCTCATACATATTCGCATTATCTCAATAAACAACGTTTAATGGAAGGTCAGGCGTTTATAAAGGAACATTTACTCGAAGACTGTCAGGGCGCTCCCCCGGGAACTATATTATATTAATAACCGCTAAACTGGGTACATTATCCACTTCAAAGTCCAAGCTTAGGACATAACCGAAAAGTGGTCAGCGAGGGACGGCCATTTTCCCCCTGATTGAACCGCATAAACTAAAGTGCTTTCAGAATATGAATATCGCGATTAAACTAGAGTCAGCACTTCTCCTGTCCCTTGTCCGAAGATGTGATCATGTAATCCACCCAGAATCGTAATTTCGAAATGGATTTTACAATAGGCCTATATGAGAGCTAAAATTTATGGTAATCCCTACAATATGTTTCCTTACAATATAGGTATTTTTAGTACTATGTATTTATTTCTAGCACCTAAAATTTACTTTTAAAGGGTTGACTCACATCCCTATTATTTTGGTTTTGAAAATATTGTTTTGGTTTGCTTGGGTTCTATCTGGCTTGATATTTGCTACGTAAGCGAACAACAATGTTATCTCAAAATACCTAATACGTAGTCTCAGAAAACTGTTTAAACTCCTTCCTTCCCTTGTAATTAAAATGCAATTAATCGACCTCATCCATTACAACTAACGTTATGGATGCTTTTAAGCTGATCCCACTAGTTGTTAAGATGGTGCAAGTTAGCCCAGCCAAGTTCTCGTGACTATTTGGTTGTAAAAACTAGTGAGATATGATGTAGAGCCAAGTTCAACAGCATTGTTTCTTGCTGGGTCTGAAACTTTTTATTTTACAAAGTATAATATATCCTCAACAAGAACTGACTTAATATGATTTAGCCGATACCCGTTATAGAAACGTATCATTGTCACTGAAAATGAAGGGAGCAGATAATAGACAGAAAACTAACATGATTGTGGCTATTACTTAAAATAAAAAATTAAAAAATAAAATAAAACAAATTTTATTAGCATAATAATGCTTTAAATTGATTACACTACCCCACGAAAAAAAAACAAAGTCATGTCCACTGGACTAGATCCCCATGTCTATATGTTTTCGAGGTCGCTGAATCCGAATCCGACATCCGTTTCACCCCATCAGGTCATTGGACACCGTAAACCACCCCCTTAATTTCTAGGGTTGCTCAGCATCTGGCTCGGGTGTCCTCTGCTCTTCTTGTTTGTTTATTCCAAAGTGAGAGGTGGAGAGGGTAGAGGGTTAACATCCGACCCGGAACGCACCCCGTGAGGGGGTGAAACCACCCTTTCAGGGGGTGAAACCGGTTTTTTCTGTTTTCGAAGGATTTTTATCAGAATCACGACGGAACAGGGGTTTGTATATACATATACATGTACAAATATGAATTTATATATACATTGTATATACACATATATACAGGGTGTTGGAAAAAGGCCGGTACTCCCAAAAATTTCCCAGGGGGGATGTTTATTGCCGTCTCACTCTTATAGCATAGGAAATTTTCCGAGGAATCGAATAACGTTTTCAGATTAGGTCCCGATAAGGGCCTGGGCCCTGTGAGGCCTAAGTTTTAGTTTTCATATGGGGACCCCCGTTTTTTGCAGATTCAAATTCAGCCGAAAATTTTGCGTTCAGATACGTGGATCTCAAATTTTTATGGGTCATATCGGGCCCAATACTAGCCTTCGCCTTTAGAGAGCCATTTTGGTAGGACTGTGACATCATCATGGGACCGTCAGATGGAAGGAATTTGAGAATGGAGGTGAGCAGTGCGTGGCAATTTAAACACGCGATCATGCTTATCTATAGCGATTGGCTGTTTGTGGCTACAATCAGCAATAAGTATGGTTACAGCTCCCAAAATTTTCGGCTGAATCCGAATCTGCGAAAAACGGGGGTCCCCATATGAAAACTCAAACTTAGGCCTCACAGGGCCCAGGCCCTTATCGGGACCAAATCTGGCAACGTTATTCGATTCCCCGGAAAATTTCCTATGCTATACGAGTGAGACGGCCTTAGATAAACATCCCCCCTGGGAAATTTTTGGGAGTACCGGCCTTTTTCCAACACCCTGTATATATGTGTATATATAATGTACATACAAATTCATATTTGTACATGTATATGTATATACAAACCCCTCCTCCGTCGTGCTTCTGACAAAAATCCTTCGGAAACAGAAAAAAACTGGTTTCACCCCCTGAAAGGGTGGTTTCACCCCCTCAGGGGGTGCGTTCCGGGTCGGATGTTAACCCTCTACCCTCCCCACCTCTCACTTTGGAGTAAACAAACAAGAAGAGCAGAGGACACCCGAGCCAGGTGCTGAGCAACCCTAGAAATTAAGGGGGTGGTTTACGGTGTCCAATGACCTGATGGGGTGAAACGGATGTCGGATTCGGATTCAGCGACCTCGAAAACTTATAGACATGGGGATCTAGTCCAGTGGACATGACTTTGTTTTTTTCTCGTGGGGTTGTGTTATTAGATTCATTTTTAGATTTAAAATAATATTTTTTTCTTCATTCTTCTTTATACCATCAATAGCTTGTTTGATAAACCCAAACATCACAAACTTTTAATTTTATTATTTTAAATTATAAATCCCCCACTCCCCAAATATTAATATTTAATAGAATTTTAAATTTTCTAATATTCTTTATAGATTTTGGTTTATTACATAAAATATTATATTCAATAAAAGCATTAAAAAATACTGAATTATAATCATCATTAAATTGATATTTTCCAAAACAAAAGCATTATTTATTCCCCTTGTATTATCACTACGTACATACCTATATTTAAAAAAGTTTCACCTAAGTTATTTTAAATATGGGGTAGTATTATCCTTATTTTATTTCATGAATTAAAACTAACACTTGATATTTTAACAAATTATTAAAATTCATCCATTTCAGTTTTTTTAACATATCCATAATTTTTGTATATTTATTACTTTCAAATATAATTCTCATTGCCCTGTTTTGTAAAACTTGTAATAATAAAATTGATAAAACATTATTATCATCAATAAATTCTAAAATTTGTAAATATATTACTGTCTCTAGAATTTTTACTATTGTAAAGAACATATTTATTCTCCTAAAATCTTTATCCTTATTACTACCCCTGACCTTCCCTACTGGGATAATTGTTGAAACTTTTAAATTTTGAGGTACATATCCAGATTTTAATAAAGAATTAATAAAGTCAAGTAGTTTTGCGCTAACCTGGTCAAAGGAATTTAAAAAAAAATATATATATATATATATATATATATATATATATATATATATATATATATATATATATATATATATATATTTATATCATCAGGGCTTCCTTTATTGCAAAAACTAAAAATAATTTCTTTTAATTTTAATATATCAATTAACTTGAATTTTCTAAACATATTATTTTCATTAACATTAATGGAAAATTCTTTATTTGAAATAGGAATACTCTCTGGTAGTTCAGTGATACTACTAACATAAAAATAGTTGAATTCATTACAATTTTTTAATCAAATTCTAATTTATTATTAACCTTAATACATAATGTGTAACGGTCAAGTCAAGAAACGTTTTCAATGGCTACCAATCAAATAAGAATACCTAACAGTATGATTCCTACTTTTGGGGCTGAAAGGAAAAAAGTTCCTGTTTTCAGATTTTTCCTTTCGTTTGTGTGCTCAGGTTTACTCAGGTTTCTACCACTGTACCGAATTTCGGTATTCTAGGACTACGGTGAGTATACGTACCCTAGAACTTTTGTGATAACTCGGCGAGTAAGCCAGTGTCCAAATAACTAATTTTTGAATTTCATTAGTCTTGAAAGTAAAGGAGAGGACATAAAATTAATGTTAATTTAAGCTTGCGAACCTTTTCCAAGAAAATAAATATAAGTCAATTCTACAGTGCAAATATATGGAAGGTCCTAAAAGTAGTTGCGTTAGAAAGGGTGTCTCGTACTACTGCTCAAACTAGGCGGGGATACTACCGCGCCCATAGATACGGAGATAGTTTCTTAGTGCACATTACGCCTCTAAGATGAAAAACAAAGTATTTTTTACCTAGTCTGGAACGCCACTGTTTGACTCACTATTCTAATAACGTTGCCAACAAAAGCCCTGGGAGAGAAAATGAATACTGTTAAGAATTTTAATTATACAACTTTCCCTGCCTTTAAAAATCCACGTAAATGATGAGATTCTTTAAGATTTCGTTTAGATTAAAAGCTGTATTATCCTTTGGGGCTCGTCAGATAATTTTATAAGTTATTAGAAATTAGAAGCTATGCGCTGAGAAGGCTTACTGCCCTATTTGATGTTAAATAATTTAAATTCAAAGAGTTAAAAGTTAAAAATAATTCATTTCTATGTTCCAGACAAAAATATTTAGGTTATAGCAGCAAACAAATAATACCGGTTTTGAATGTCCGTTACAATCCTGGAGGGATTTCACTAATAGCCCCCCTTTCGATTGAGTCTGTTTTATAGTTTAAAATTAACACCTATGTTTCTAATGAAAATATCTATCTTAGGGAGGCAGTGGGTGTCTTGTGCTTAAAGCGTGTTTGATATTTATCAACTTTTCTAGCTTTCTATGGATTTTTTTTTGGTGAAAAATAGCTTTATTAGTCGATGGTTTAATATTATGTTTGCCATTTGTTCCCTTAATTTCTAAAACCTTTCTGGAGAGACTGAATAGTGGAATTATTTTCCGGTATGTTTCATTGTCGGTCAGTTACCTTTTCTGATTTATTCAATATTTTCAAATTCTAATTTCTACAATTATTTTTCAATATTTGGTATGGTTTTCTTTAAACCATAATAACATTACATAGAATTTTAAAGCTTATTTATTGCAGTAGAGTAAAAACAGTTTTAGAGTTTCCCGCCAGAGAGAAGCCTTTGCAGTCTGCATTTTTGCCATTGGCACAGTCGAGTTTAATGTTGTATCAAAAATGGCCGTGCTGTAAGATTAGATGTGCTTCATGGAATAGTAATGAGTAGCTGTAATTATTTCATTCTAGAGTACTAAACTTAAAAATATTATCAAACGTTTAGTCTTATTTTTTTAATGATCAGTTCTGGGAAGGCGAAATATTGCACCAAATCAAAAAAGAAAGTAATAGTGGGTACTAGATGTGATCTAAAAATAAAGCATATTACAATATATTATGGATTCAATATTGTCCTGCCGGATGTTATGGAGAAAAGAAAACGTTTCTTACCCATCATATAATATGAGTTTATATATCTGCGTTTTCACAAAATTTACAGTACTTACTGAGGAGCACATACTAATAAAAATTGTTCTACATCGTGTACCTAACGATTTATTACAATTAATTGAAATTGAAATTATTTTATTTTGTGATTTAACAAGTCAAAATACAGTGTGAAATTTTTTAAAGTGTAACAAGGCGATATCTCGAAAATGGTTTAAAATATTTTCGTGAAATTTTGGTGAGGTAGCAGAGACATGGGGGGGGGCATATTTAAACCTATTTTTAACTTTTACCCCCTCTCTCTATTTTGGGGGTGGGGGGTAATTTTTGAATTTTTTAATGGTATCATGCACTTTTTTTTATAAAATTCGAATCTACGTAAAAACCTACATATGTGGAAAATTTTTTTTTATTTGCTTTTTCGCTTTGCCTGCCTGTTAGTGACGCCTGAAATGTTACAGCGGGTACGAAATTCATTTAGGAAAAGAGTTAGAAAGCGCTTGGAAGTTGAAGGGGGGCATTTCAAACAACTTTTTAAGCATAACGATAAATAAGTTGAAATTAAATGGTAAATAATTTTTTTATTTTATAACCTAATTAATAATTCCGTAACCGAAAGAGCAAATTAAAAAAAATTGGAAATATACGTAGTTTTTACGTATATTCAAATTTTATAAAGACAAGGACATTATCCTATTTCAAATTCCTAAGTTAGCCCCGCCCCTCAAAATAGAGAGAGGTGGTAAATGTCAAAAACAAAATGCCCAAAATACGTTTAAATATGCCTCCTCATCTCCCTATTAACTCCTTCATGAAAATATTTTAAACCATTTTAGAGATATCGCCTTGTAACCCTTTAAAAAATTCACCCTGTAGAACTACATTATCACTAGTCAAATAAATAATACAAAACTAATGATCGACCTACATAGTACTAATTGTACATAATATAATACCGTTACAGGATAATAAAACATATCGAATATAATAAAAAAAATATTATCTTCCTCGATTTCGTCCTGTTTCAATTTCACTAATATATATATATATATATATATATATATATATATATATATATATATATATATATATATATATATATATATATATATATATATATATATATATATATATATATATATATATATATATATATATATATATATATATATATATATATATATATATATATATATATATATATATATACCTTGTTTTCCTGACTTTATTCATCCAGCTCTGCTTTAGATTTCTTCTACCTCTTCTTCTATTATACTTTCTTTGATATTACTCTTTTACCGATATATCCTCCCGTCTCCTCTTGTCAAATGCCCGTTCGATTGTAGTCTGTGGTCTCTTCTTAGGTATTTCTACTGTCTTGACTGTTCCTCTTACTATTTTATTCCTTATCAGCAGCCGCGGCCTGAGATGGCGCCAGGCGATGCCCCGGATTTTTTGGTAACAAGGCATAGAGGGCGCTTTTCAAAAAGTCGCACCAGGGCACCTAGTAGGCTAAGGCCGGCCCTGCTTACCAGTAGTATTTTGTCCTCTTAAAAGTAGTATCAAGTTATCCGTTAGGAACACGCAAAAAAGACTTACTTTGAAACTCATTTATTAATTACATACTATTTACAAGATCAATTAGAAACCAAATATTTAAAATATGTATATGTGGCCCGGGTTACAACCTCCAACAAGCGAGGTCCAACCCGGCAAGCGACCATGGGGCGGGCGGGACTGGTGTTAGCCCTTTTTGTTCCCACTTTGATGCGACGATGCGGAGGGACCACCCTTTCCGACAGGCTTGCAGATTCAAGGGGGGATAATTTACACGTGGTCCGAAAGTTAGTTTAATATTTACAAATTACTAATTATAAAATTTATTTGGTGTTCGCTGGAAAAATAGAGAAAAAACCAGCTTAAGACGGGGTCTATATACATGTTTTCAATGTGATCATTACACATCCACATTTGTTCTATTTACAGTTATACTATTTACAACTAAGTGCTACCATATATGACTTAACATTTATTCACATCCATTCTTATTCATTCGTATTTACAACCCATTCATACTTAGACTTAAATATTATAAGATTTACAACTGATTGATCCTGAACATGGAGCTTCTAATATATATGAATCTAACCGTCCACACCATAGACAAGATATATTTAGACCATCACAACGTATTCGCGACACCAGCTGAATCCGTCCAATGTATGGGCGAAAAAGTGCGTTTGTACGCATTGGGCGCCAGTCAGATTTTTAAACGACGGTCCACTCGAAGCATGCGCACTCGGGACGTCTCGTAAAAGTGGTTGTTGAACTCAATGACGCAACGCGGCGATCAGAACCGGGCCGAAAAAATCTCAGTCATTTGTATGTTATGGTATTTTTGGTTGGGGTGGCGAATATAGCGAACCTCTGAAGCTTGTTATTTCGATACAAAAATAGTCTTTACAAAGTGTTACAGACATTTCATATGTTTCGCCAATTATGTATCCAACTTTTAAATATAAGGAATTATTTCGTAGTCTATTTCTTACAAGTAGTGCATAAATACAAATAGTTTAATTCCAAATTTAAATTATATCAATATGTGAAAGCATAGGAGGTAAAAAATATAATTTATCTTAAATGCACTCGGGTGTTGAAGTGAATACACACACGGAGAAGTAGAAATATTTGTCAGTGACGTATATTGAGTGTGGTCAAGGTGTCAGAAAGGCACTGATGGGGTGTGTGTGTATTAGGGGCATTGTATAAGGGGTAAGATGGTGTAAGAAGGTCATATATAGTGTCAATGCCTCCTTCCCCTATATTGCATAAGGGTGAGTGTGACCAAAAGGCATATTTGCGCTTTCGCCAAAGGGGCACTAAAAATACTAGTGGATTAGTGTAGAGGGGAGTATTTTAAAAGGGATGGCGAAAGAAAAAAGTGCTTTCGCGAAAGGATCGCTAAGATATCAGTGGATTAGAAGGGTGTGTCCAAAAGGCATATTTGCGCTTTCGCCAAAGGGGCACTAAAATACTAGTGGATTGGGGTAGAGGGGAGTATTTTAAAAGGGATGGCGAAAGAAAAAAGCGCTTTCGCCAAAGGATCGCTAAGATATCAGTGGATTAGAAGGGTGAGTGTCCAAAAGGCATATTTGCGCTTTCGTCAAAGGGGCACTAAAAATACTTGTGGATTAGGGTAGAGGGGAGTATTTTAAAACGGATGGCGAAAGAAAAAAGCGCTTTCGCCAAAGGATCGCTAAGATATCGGTGGATTAGATTGACATGGGGCCGTAAGTAGTAGCGCTTTCAGCAAAGTATCAAGTGCACACACTGTAAATAGGTGTAAAAATATTTACATCTTACCCTAGAACTTGATTTGTTCCATAATTATACAGAATGGGATGCCAATCCAATAAAATATACACATGTAATTTTTTTGATTTACTATTTTACTTCTTAAAACAGTTGCATATTTTATTTCTATTGTTTAGAATACTATGTTTATATTTTATTTCAACTTTCAATTTTGTAAATGTAACGTTTAAAAAATTAAGAGGGGGGGGGACATTAATGAGACGCACTGTATATATATATATATATAAACTGAGCTATTTTCGAGGAATTATCGACAGTTTTGTATAGCAAGAAAACTCAGATTTAAGCCAACAAACTATACACTTTTTGTTAAAATCTCACTAATTTTTATCGTTAATAAAAAGAATAATTACAAGTAATATATTTAGCATTTATTACTCGATAAAAGATTCACGTCATGTGAAATAAATTTTGAAGTACGGTCCTGTCTATCACAAGGCAAACGTTGGACAATGCGCAAGCCCGCAGAGGACCGTCTTTATTTACGGATTCAACTCGGTAAATTTGCCGCATTCGTAATTGACATTATTTCTCTACTATATATTTTCTCTATGGTCCACACTGATCTTGCGTCTAAAGAAATTATCCGAAATATTGCCGATGTGCTCGCCGAACACGGTTTAATGTGCCGGCGAGCTCATGCAGTTCTCGGATTACCTTGAATTGCATGAGCATGCTTTACTCAGGTTTGCTGTGCGCCTAAATAACGTAGCACACCGTAATGCCGTGTTTTAAAAGCGCTGTAGTCTGTCTATCTGTATGTTGGTGATGCTGCACCAAACTGGCGCGGCATACATCATCACTGGTCTAATTATCTGGTTGTGGACCACAAAATTATTTCTTTGGGATAGCGGAGATTTAGGGGATAGAATGGATTAAAGGCTTTGCATCGCGAGGAAAGATTTTTGAAATACATAGGACACGTGCGCTGCAAAGCGGAGTCGTTCATCAAGGATAACACCCAGATACTTAAGCTTTTTAGCTGGCAGTATGCGGGTATTATTTATCTGGAGGGGTATATGAATCATTTCTCAAGAACTTATGTGTGAGTACGACGCACTCACACTTAGCCTCATTTATCTCCATTTCCCACTTCTGATACAGGGTAGGAGATAGTGGAGATGCTTTTTAATATGGGATTTGACCACGTCTGCATAGAACGAGCTGGCGTAAACCAGCACGTCATCAGCAAACGTGGCAAATTCTGTAGTAGGATAACAGGGGATATCAGAAGTATACAGGTTGAAAAGCTTTGGGGAGAGGACGGTTCCCTATGGGACTTCAGCGTGAATTTTCTTGCTAGTGGAGGGTGAGTTTTTCACCCTCGTCCTAAACAGAAAATCATCAAATATTATAGAAGCTTACAACTATATTTCAGTGACTTAAATGTAAGTCACGTATTAAACAAATGCGATTTGACTTAACACAAAATACTTAGTAAAAATTACGTAAAAAGTAATTTAAAATTATTCTTTGTGATTTTACTACCCCAGTCCAGGATTTGTAGCAGTGTCATAAGTGATGATTTATTTTACTTTTAGAAACTGTATAGTTAATGAAATTTATTTTTTGTACTTCTGGAAATAATTACTTGAATATTAGAATTTTATTATTTAGAATGCTCTTAAAACAAAATCTTTCGAAATTACAAGATCTTGTTTCGATAACTTTCTATAAATTTACTATAACGACATGTACATGTGCTGAATTTTATCATATTTCTTCAATTTAAACAACATTTTTGATAAAACAAAATGTATTGTTGAAGAAGCATTAAAAGTGAAGTTATAGTATTACTTTAATTTTGTCACTTTAAACCAGCTGTACATTTTTGAGAGAATTTTGAAGTATAACTTACTTATATACATATATTATTTAATGAAGCATTTATCTACATTTCCTGTTTTATTTTTTGCAGTACCTTTACGAGCAACTAGAATATGTAATTCCCTCGACACAACCTTTTCAAAGATTAGTTGCTTTATGATTCCAAAGGGATTATGGTATTAAAATTTTATAATCTTTTGCCCTTGCCTTTGGTGCGGTCTTCTTTATTAATAATTCTTTATAAATAATACATAATTAATTCATTTCTGTTTATATGAATTATTTACTTTAAGGGAAATATAACTTTTTATAACTAAGATTACACCGGTATCGGTAGGGTAAGAAAATAAAATTAAACCACGTAACGTAATATTAAAAAAAACGTCCTCAAAGTATACCATGAAATCAATCATGCATGTGTTGAATTATTACTCTTGAAAGGTAACATAGGTAAAGGGTATAGGTGAATGAAAAATAAAACTAGTGAAAATATGACTAACACATTCAAACCCGAATATATATATATATATACATATATATATATATATATATATATATATATATATATATATATATATAAATATATATATATATATATATATATATATATATATATATATATATATATATATATATATATATATATATATATATAAATTGTGTTCCAACATTTGACGGGAATCATACAGAACTAAATATATATTTAGCAACCTGTGAAACCCTAATAAGTAATTTTTATGAAGCTGCTAATCCAACAAGCTTTCAGAATGTTTATTTATTAAATTATTTCATTGGTAAACTTAAAGGCATACCCCCCTGTGATTAGCATCCAAAACGTTGCAAATTGGGCTAGTGGAAAAACAACACTTTATCGAAATTTCGTAGACCGCCGAGACGAAAGTTGTCTTAATAGAGGTCTAGTGATGTTAAAGCAATTACCAAATGAATCACCTCAAAATTTTTATGATAAATGTCTAGAATTACTTAGTTTATTATGCAGTTATGTAGATGCACATGAGGCTGAACCAGCAGCCACTGTAAAAAGGGAACCCCAATCTCCTGAAATTTATTTGTAATCCTAGCCCCTAGGTCTTCTAAATTTTCACAAGGGGTTTTGAAAACCGAGTTTTTAATGTGTGGCCATAACATAAATTCGCATGGCGTGAGATCGCAGGACCGTGGTGGCCACGTCTTCGAAAAATTCTTCAAAAAAATTTAAATTATCAAGAGTTAGGTGAATTGGTGCGCCGTCCTGCTGGAAGTAGCCTTGTCGCATCGCTTCGTCGTCTAATGCGCTTACAAAAATTTCATTACGGTATCGCGCCGAATTGAGACTCCCTTAAAAAAAATCGGTCCAATTAACCTTCTTTTCGATCTGGTCGCCCACACGCCAACTTTCTGTGAATGCAGAGGATTCTCTATAAAGAAAGAATTGGATTTTTAGAACTTCACATTTTCATTTGTTGAGAATTTACATATCCAGAGAGGTACAAGCCAAACTTCATCATTAAAAAAAGATGTTTTTAAAACGTTTTCATTATTATGCAAATTACCCTTAAACTACTCCAAAAATTGCATTCGCTGTGGCTTTTATGCTTTAAAGTACTCTTGGATGCAATGTATGAATGTACGTTAGATAAAACGAAATGCATAATGCTTTCGGAACTCCATTTTCTCTTTTATTGAGAATTTAAATAACCAGAGAGGTAAAACTATGCCTCGTCAGTAAAAACGGTTTTTTCAAATACGTTTTCATTATTATACAAATTACCCACAAACCACTCTGAAAATTGCATTCGCTGCGGCTTATCGTTTGGTAACAGTTCTAAGATTGCTTTTCTAAACCCTTGGAAAAAATATCTCTTCACTATTTGCCTAAAAATGACATATTGAGTAAATGGTGTAAAGTAACTATTTCTTACTTTGTTTACCGGTTTCTCAATATTTTCCATATAAATTAATACAAACTAGGTACATTTTACTTATTTCAGATCAGTATACGTATAATTAACTCCACTAGGATTTAATGTTAAGGCGATCAGAGGTGATGAGATAAGGTCATTATATGTTTATTATTGATTGCTCCTAAACAACGAATCGTCTAAGTAAAATTTCCTGTCATAAAATATTCCTTTAAGGAAACCAAACAAAAATACGTTCATCATCGGATTACACGTTAATTCCAGTTAGTTTGCAGAATAACAACACACACATGGCAAAAAGGGATTTCGCCTATCTGATTTACTGGCTCCATTTCCTCAGGTAAATTTTTCATTGCATTACAAATGATAGTCCTTATTATTATTTTATCCTCTTTTCGTTTCGAACATGTACGGCCTAATTGGCTCAGCCACTGGCTCTAACTGGGATTTATGTACTCTTTAACAGGGCTTGTCAGTGATTATTTTGGCTCATTAAAGGCTTATGAATGGGGAAAAGAACAAAACAAATTTTGACTTTTTGGTTTGTGAAATGATAGTATTTCCTTTGGTATTTATGTTTTAATAATGAGAACATTAAACGATCAATATTTTTTATTAAAATGTGAAATAGTTGAGAGAAACATAAATAACATTTAAGCGCCTAAAAAACTTTTTCCAAATTGGAAAAACAAAAATAACAGTATGTAAAATTATTGGGCACATAAACATTAACAAAGTGGGCAGTAAACTAGTGTTGTAAATATCCGTATTCATTAGATATCCGAATCATACGGAATCGGAATCAGCTAATATCCGTATCCATTATCCGAATTCGAATCCATTTCTTGACCCGCGCGACAGCGGTTACAGATCATGTATACGTATGCATGCAACAGACTAAAACATTTTCTATCCGGATACACGGCTAGGTATTGTCCGCCCAAGATATCTGGAACCGGCAGAAGAATTTAAAGAATGCAAGGAGAGGCTTAAACAACGTTGCCACTTTGTGTGTAAACCTGTTTTAAAAACTGTTTAATTTTTCGTTAATAAGATTTAAACTTTTCTTACCGCATCATAAAATGAGTTTTATAATACCTGTCGTTAAGAATTAGATAAATCTTCTGTTTTCAACAATTAATTTCCGGGGTGTTATTTCCCCACAAAATATTTAGCAAGAAATTACCAACATTGCACTATTTCCCTGTCTTCTTCGCCTCGTCGACTGAACGGTGACTTGGCCCACGTCGGTAACACGCTTATTGAATAGAAAAATAATAGATAGAACTTATTTGGCTGATTGCGAAGTCGGTCTCCGTCTTTGTAAATGATTTATTGCCTCTCCGGGTCGGGATGTCTGTGAGTTGCCTCATAGCCGTCTCATCATCGGTCGAGAGTCGTGGTGTTTAAAAATGGAAAATTTGAAGGGAAAAGTTTTGCACAGTCAGGCGCGTGAGATAATTGCAAACGTAATTAGGGTTTGCGATGAAGAGGCAGGGAATAATATGATAAAAATTCCAATAAAAAATAAAACAGAAAGGGCTATGTTGTACACAGGAGTAGGAAGATCATCTATAACAAGAATTAGAAAAGAAGATGCTCTTAGACAACAACATAATCCCGCAAACTTATTATCTTCTCCAAGAAAAAAACGGGAACGAACAAAAACGACTCCGATTCTGAGTAAAATGGACTAAACAAGGCTTCATAATCATTATAGGTAATATAAACAGAACACATTTTTTCCACCAAGTTTTCTTTTATTTTTTTAGTTACATTTTAAATCCTTCAAAGAAGGTATTGTGTAACAATTTATTTGAATAATTGCCACAGATTTATAAATATTTAAGTTTTTAAACAGGTTAGTTTGAATTTGTATGATTAAATTAATAGAACGCCGAAGCTGAACCCCCAAAAACATTTTTTTGCCATCTATTATATTATGGAAACAAAGCATTGGCGAACGCTTACTAATCAGGTTTTTTAACCTATTTTATAAAAGAATTATTCCCTACATTCTTTAACGGAGTTTCCTACAAGTCTTTTATATATTAAACGAACCTGATTGTCAATACATTTTAATTATTTTTTATAAGGACTGATAAGTTGACACTACGCCACTGAGTAGTGCTATTTTAACATAGTTTTTATGCATTTTTATGACTTCCTTTCCCTTTCGTCCCAGTTACAGGGAACTTGGGCGGACAATAGGTCGATGCGGTATCGGTATCATACCAGTCGAAGTCGAAGTTTAGGGATAAGAAGGCACCGCGTCGCGCCGTTCTCGTTTGAATTCGGTTCGGGTGAGGCGGGACTAGTTTAACCAATGGGTCTCATCTCATATGATACCCGTTACCCCGATAACTATGCCATCTTTTTTTAGGAAATGTCATTAGAAAGAGAAAGCACAATATCAAATATGCCAAATCACAGACCGTGTTGTTCGCTTACACTCGATTCCGATTCCGTTTTCTCTTTGCACTTTGCATTAGTAACCACCCGATGCGAATTTATTTTGATTCCGAATCCGTATTCAAGTTCTCGGCCGGTTCCGGATAATCCGGATTCTTTTAATATTCGGATCCAACGGATTTTTGGATACGTATCCTTACATCACTACAGTAAACCAACGCTGGCTCTGATTGCCTTGTACGTTATTTAAAATTTTTATTCGTATAAATTTTGATACTACAGGGTGAATTAACGTGTTTTTAGTAGTTTCCTAATATCATATTGTGTACTTTGGTACAGGAAAATATGAACAAAGGCCCAAAAAAAATTTATGGCACGAAATAGTAATTTTAATGTTTAAAATCTGTATTTGGAGTAATGCACAATACTTAAAATGTTATTGCACAAGTTAATAAAATTATTCGTCACATCCTTTCATATTATACTGCACGTTTAAATACAAATAATTGATTGATTGAAGCTTCTTGAAATCTGCATTAACACTACAGTATAAAATAAGACTTACAAGACGATTTAGTGCCACCCATCAAAACTATTTTTTCCCTAAATTTAAATTTAAATCTATTTACGATTTTAAAAAGACAGGTACTTTCGACCGTTCTGTATATCGTTCGAATAACAAATATAACATAAGATAAAAAAAACCATCCTCAAAGTATCACGCATGTCTTGAATTAGTATTATTACTCTTGAGAGGGAATACAGGTAAAAAGTATAGGTGAATGAAAAATAAAACTGTCAAGTTCTGAAGTTTTTATTTTTAAGAAAATTACATGATTGCCATTGCCATTGCATAATACTGAATTAAAAATAAAAACATATACAACAAAGAACCTAAAAATTGTAAATTTAAACTAAATGAAATACGTGTTCACCTTCTACTTCTGAACATGTTCTCAGTCTTCTTGTTACAGCATCAAAAACATTGGTGAGCACTTGGGGGGCGTTGTTAATCTCCTGAAATGTATTTATAATTCTAGCCTGTATGTCCTGCAAATTTTCACAAGTGGGTTTGAAATACGAGTTTTTAATGTGGCCATAAAAAAAAAGTCGCACGGCGTGAGATCGCAGGACCGTGGTGGCCAACTAACTGGCATATTATGACTAATGATTCGGTCTTCGAAAAATTCTTCCAAAAAATTTAAATTATCAAGAGCTACGTTAGTTGGTACGCCGTCCTGCTGGAAGTAGTCTTTCAGCTTCTTTTTATTGTCTAGTGCGTTTACAAAATTTTCTAAAATTTCATTACGGTATCACGCCGAATTGAGTGTCCCTTCAAAAAACAATCGGTCCAATTAACTTTCTTTTTGATATGGCCGCCCACACGCCAACTTTCTGTTAATGCGGAGGCTTCTCCGTGGATTTTCGGAACTCCACATTCTCATTTGTTGAGAATTTACATAACCAGATAGGTAAAACCATGCCTAGTCAGTTAAAAAAGGTTTTTTCAAATACGTTTTCATTATTATACAAATTAGGTACAGGGTCTTCCAACGAGGACTGAGCAGGGGCTCATTTTTGAGCTTCCTTGTATTTAAAGAAAAATCTAAAATAGCCAATCGATGTACTTTTTCCTGCAGAATTCAAAAATGAAACCAAAAATTTATTTGAACCAGAAACAAAAGAGTTACGCTATGGATAAGGTGTTTTTTAAATGGAACATAGCTTTTTTTATACGGTTTTCGGAACGAGTGATTTTTTTTATGTCCGTTCTGATTAAAATATTTAATATTGTGACAGCTATTTTTATTAAATTTTAATGTTTTATCCAGTATAATTTAACTTCAACCTGTTTGAAACATACACTAGGTAATAAAGGTAAAATCACCTTGAAATCCTTCAAAGTCAAAAAATTTGACAAATTTACTATAATATTGCCGAAATGAAATATTCATAAGATGAGAGATTGCAGATTGTTATCTTGTTCTACAAATGCCAAGAAAATGCAAGAGACGCAAGGAGAAGATTTATTGCAATCTCTCATCTAATGAATATTTCATTTCGGCAACATTATAGTAAATTTGTCAAATTTTTTGACTTCGAAGGATTTCAAGGTGATTTTACCTTTATTACCTAGTGTATGTTTCAAACAGGTTGAAGTTAAATTATACTGGATAAAACATTAAAATTTAATAAAAATAGCTGTCACAATATTAAATATTTTAATCAGAACGGACATAAAAAAATCACTCGTTCCGAAAATCGTATAAAAAAAGCTATGTTCCATTTAAAAAACACCTTATCGATAGCGTAACTCTTTTGTTTCTGGTTCAAATAAATTTTTGGTTTCATTTTTGAATTCTGCAGGAAAAAGTACATCGATTGGCTATTTTAGATTTTTCTTTAAATACAAGGAAGCTCAAAAATAAGCCCCTGTTCAGTCCTCGTTGGAAGACCCTGTACCTACAAACCTCTCTGAAAATTGTATTCACTGCGGCTTGTCGTTTGGTAACAATTCTTGGACTGAGCTTGGATGATAAGCGTGCATATTATGCAGGTCACATTTCAGGATTGCATTGCAGGTTCCGTAAGATACATTTACTTGCTGGTTTAAACGCCGAATAGGGGTTTGTGGGTGTTCATTATCAATTTGCCTAAATTCTTCTATTGTGCAGTACGAACTTTGGGTCTCCCACTGCTTTCGTTTCTATTAACACTTCCTGTTTCTCTAAACAAAGCCACAGATCTAGTCAAAACTTGGCGAAACTGGTCGAAATCCGTGACTAGGCGTGGAAATTCTACTTGAAAACCCCACTAGCCATCAATCTTTCTACCATTTCCAAAGTTAACTTTCGACCATAAAAACTTTTTGGTCTGCTGTGATTACCATATTTAATTTTCTTAAAAATAAAAGCTTCAGAACTTCACAGTTCTACTTTTCATTCACCTATACCTATTACCTACGTCACCTTTAAAGAGAAATAATTCAAGACATGCGTGGTTGATTCCTCGGCATACTTTGGGGACTTTTTATTGATTTTAAGTTAGGTGAAGAATGGACTGTTTTTATTAAACCAATTTTGGGCACCTTAGGTAATATTTTGTTTATTGTATTCCTATGATTATTATTATAGAGCGCCTGTTCTTAATATTCAAGTGTTTTTTTATTGATCAACCTATTTTCTTACCATCTTGATAGCACATTTCATCAATTACCGTCTTTGCTAACATACTGATGTCACCTTTTGGATATAGTGGGATTTTTTGAACTCTGCAAGATAGTTTTTAAGTCATTAATTACTATTTATTATTTTCAAAGTAAACTCCGTCTTTCCAGGGGCTGCCATTGCCGCCAAAAAAATATTCGTTATTTTTTTGTAATATCTACAACCCAATGCAACAACGAATCCATATGTTACTTAAAAAACCGGAACACTGGGATTTTGAACATTAATATTTCTTTTACGACTGCCACTTTCTTGTCCACCTAGGTAGGCGTACAAAAACGTATAATAAGTTAATAGGCATTTTCATAAGTTCCAAAGCATCCAACTGTTGTCAAACACACCCTTACCCAGAAAAACATATTTAGCAATATTTATAAGAAGTAAATCGTTCTCTAGCTTTACCATTTCTTTTAGAAACTACAGTACTAAATAGAGAGGTGAACGCAAAAATACTATTATCATTTCCAGAAGGATGAAACTTTTAGCTAAGGAAGTACTTATCGTAAAAAGTCACAAGCGCTGCGATTGTATTGGCGAATCCTATTCAGGGGAGTAGGGATTCACTTCAGGGAGTCCACACCGCTGTCTTATTAGGAATTTCCAAGGCAACCATTGCGCTTATAATATAATCATAAGTACTACCTCTGCTGAAAGTTTTTTCATTTTAGAAATGGGTATAGTGTTTTTACGGTCATCTCTTCGTCTAGGTGGAGAGGCAATTGTAAAAATACATATTATACGACAGCTTGGGGATTGAGTGCCCCTCCCCATCGCCTGAACAGAAGTTGCCAAAGTAAGTGTAGCCCTTGTGTATTGTCACAATAAGTACTACATTTGTCTGCTGCGTTTACCATTATTAAAACTGGTCTCTTGGAACCACCATTAGTTTTTTTAGAATTTTTAGAAACTAAATTCCTATATACTAAAGTTCACCCGATGGAGTCCTTGAGGTTGATAATGATTCATGGTCATGACACTAAGCACTTACACCTGTATTCTGCTTTTTAGAAAATCTACATTAGTTCAAAGGGCTTAGTGTTCTTCAACCTTCTAACTAGGTCCTGGATATCAAGATCAAGAAGCCTGATGGCTTCGACATCAGCATGTTGATGGAGTCGAGATTTGTGCTTGATGGCAGATCTTTTAATTTCACATACTCTCACATACATATCACTATTACCTATGTACAACGGCGCCTTAACTATGTTCCGTAGTACTTTGAAGTGGCTCTCCTTGGCACAACCCCATAGCTGAATGCCATAGACCCAGACTGGTTTTAAAATCCGGTTATATGTATTATATCATGACTTTACTGTATAATGTGAGCCAAAAGTTTGGCTTCAAGAGCCAATATAACTGTCCAAATTTAAGCCCTAATTCAGTCCGTTTCATTCTGATATTATGTTCCTTTGGTCTTAGTTTCGCATCTAAGGTCTTTCTGAAATGAGCATCGTATTTTTACGGTCGCCTTTTGATTTAGACCAAGAGGCAAACTAAAAACATGTAAAATAAATATAACAATAGTGAAGTCCTACAGAAGAAAAACCTCTAAAAACAATTAATCTGCCAAAAGGCACACAGAAATGATTTAATAGGAGAAAATATCCGAAACCCGATAGACTAAAAACAAACGTAATATGTAGCCTGAAGCTTAAGCTACGAAGTTTTCGATGCACATATATTTTAAGTGAAAAACAATAAACTAGAAGCTGGACTACATTTTCGCCAAAATAATAAACCAACTGGGAAACTAAATTTTACCAGGAAATAAAGATAAATGAAGCGTGAATATTCGTAATTTACATATTTCAAAATAATATACTTTGTGTGTTGGAACTACACCTGTTCACCAGAATAATTTGCAAAAATAAGTTTTTATTTTTTCCGAAATGTAAAAGCAAAAGCATAACTTAATTCTCTAGTCGTTAATACTGGGGCAAACTATCAATTTGTAATAAAAAATTACAAAACTTAAAAAGCTCAATAATATCACATATTATGTACCTGTTAAAAGATACTGAGGGTTGATACGATAAACTGATATGAAGGAACTTAAATATTACCTTGACAGGCTCTCATCAGAAGGTGTTATGTCACTTTTACCTCAAATTTTGTCTCATCCTTCCTTCCCGTTGCACAAACAATTTAATCAAGAATTAAACTAATTGGACACGTGTAACCGTCAATTAAATCCATCACTTCATTAAAGGTTTTATGCAACAGGTTGTCAATCTTATAAATAAACTTGGCCTTTAAACTTGCTAATGCATCTTGTTATGTTAATATTAATTCATAAGCTTAAACTTTTAATTCCGACAATCAATAAAGAAAAAATTAAGTAAACTAATATTTTTCAGGCAATGCAATATAAACTGATCTCATTTTTTATTAGCAAAGTTTACTTTGCCGAAGTGCTTACTAAATCAATTTTGCGGATCAATTTTTCAGAACGTGCTTAGTTATTAAAACAATTTTACGGTTACGGAAACATTAAATTAACTTCCAAAAAATCCAAACACAAAAATATGAATATCCATACAATCGTTTTATGGACTATCGCAAGAACAAAAATCCGAGTTCTTTCTCGAAAATCTGTAATGGACTTTCTAGAGCTATGAGATCTTTTAACAATTAGGAATATATGCACATATTTTTTTATTGCATAAATCGTTTAAGGAAGTCATTACAAACCCAAACAAATATTTTGAAGAAAATTTCTAGGATAATTTAGCTACAAAAAATGTTTACTTTTCGGTATAATTTATTACAATTTAAGAAGCAGCCATTTGTCCTTAATGAAAAATGACGTCAGGAGATCAGCAAAAATAAATGTCAGTCTACATGTTAGCGTAAAGCTTAACCTAAAGTCGAACCGGTTTGTTTTTCTCGGCAACATTCAGAAGGAGAGAGATCTAATTTTTACAATTGATGGAGGATAGTTCAACTAGCTTCGGTAAAAAGTTCAGTTATACAGGATGTTTCGTTCCGAAGCTATTAAACGTCAAAGTCGAAATTTCCACAGGTCGCAAAAGTGTATTAAATCGATGTTAATTTTCGGAGGTTGTAGAGGACCCGGAGGTTCAGAACTCTACTGAAACTGGTGAGGATCAGAAAATGTCAAGTAATTCATTTGAATTTTTTTAGGTCGAAAAATGCCATTTGCAGACTCCTCTGACCCAAATATTTCACGGTTTTTAATTTTTTGTGTGGTCAAAATGGTTCAAATTAAAATCCCATATACGTCATCGGAAAGAGCTCGTCGAAGTTTATGATATCCATATTTTTTAGTTTCTTCATTCTCTATAGGAAGGGAGCAATCGCCGATTAAATTTCGATTTTTTTACTTTTTTGCCCTCGACATCGGTATATTTGAATCACTCTGTATTTTTCCTATCTGTTTTTTCCCAATTTTTCAGCACTATCTAATAAAGGCATCATCACACTTTAAACTGAATACCGAATGATTCATCCAGGAGCATATTTAAGGGGTAAAAATAGGATTTTCTTGATTTTTTTCCGACAAATCCTATTTTTAACCGACATTATTCCACACTATTTACCTTATTTAGTGATTCTTTTTGGGTTTATTTTATCCGTTAATTATCTAAGAATACATCCTATAAATTTAAATCGCTTATGTTTTCGTTAAAGTTATAAATAAATAGTTTTATTTGCATCGGGGACATCTAAAATTTGAAAATTTTTGAATTTCCGAAGATTGCCATGAAAACAAAGAATTGTAGTTTATTTACTCGAAATTATTAAGATTATATGTCAAAATTTCGCAGAAATGCCAATTTTTGTTGCAAAGTTGGAAGGTTCCTGGACCGATTTCGGCTTGAAGTATACATGAATAAGATTTTAGGAACTTTCTACCTTAATTGCAGTGATATTTCATTGGATGAGTTACTCATTAAATGTCATTTTTATTAAGTGTTCGATGACTCTACAACACTGGAATTCGCCATATACTCATGATGAGTCATAAGTTCACTTTTGACGACAGCCACAGGGATCACGTTTTACGTTTCGAAATTCGCGCGAAAATTTGCAGTATAATATTTTTTTTTTTTTTTAATAAAGACCAAAATAAATGGATAACTGCAACCGCCATAAACATTTAATTTATGTAGAGAATATAAAAAAATATATTTCAGATTTATTTAGGTTATATGCATATTCCCTGTTGTGTCTTGAATGCTTACTTTTGTAGTACACTAACAACTGTCAGGAAATATTATTTTTCACTTCCGTACATAATCGTTGCCTAATATACTATTCCTTACAGTACAGAAATAAATATTTCCTAACAGTTATTTTTCGTTGCCTAGCAAAGACTGTATTGTAATAGTGGCTTTTATACAAAATATCTTGTTAAGATTTTTGAATGATCTGTAGTCTATCAATTACAAACAATCTACCAGTATGCCGTGATTTCTTTAATTTTAATGTTAAATTAATAACAAGTTAAAGGTTTATGAAAAACATAAATTATTTGATTTGGTATGTATATGTTACTGGTAAAGTTGGTTTATAGGCTAAACCTAGGATTACCCGTATAAACTCACTATTACCCGCGAGATATGGATAAAGTCCTAAATATTTTTTAATAAACGCACATTTCGGTCTTTACCCGGGTAAATTTAGGAAAAATCACGTAGAAATTGTTCAATGTTTTTTTTATTTAAAAGCGATTAAAAAAGTTAAAAAATCAGTTGAAGCTAACAGTAAGCATGCATATTATAATAGCTACCATGCACAGCAAGACAAGCTACCATGACACTCTAAGTTACAAATATTTCCAGCAGCTTTGCAGTGACATTTTTTGCATATAAATTAAATCTACCTTACAATGACTGTTCATTTCTGAGAAAACCATATGTTTCACCTGAGCATACCCGTATTTAATGTATTTAAACGACATAAAGACTAGTTTTTAAATAATATTCCTTTAGAAATTTAATGTTTTAGTTAAGTGTTCTCCCTTACACACGCCACAAATAAAAACATCAATAAACCATACTAAAATAGGTTAAAACAACGAGGTTTTGTAATTGACAATAAAAAAATGTTAGCTTATTTCATGTTTATGACGTCTATTAACTAAAAGATTTATGATTTATTCACTATTCGGTCTGATATAGGGGTTGAAACTATTTTTACACTTGAAAATCTGTTACGTCGAAAAAAAATTTCATAAGCTGACATCCAATAAAAGCCTATAATTTAAAATCATATGATTGAAAACAACCAAAAAATTAATTATGAATTTTCCTACAATTTTTTGCAGTAGATATTATTCCTTTTCAGTATAATTGCCACGTCTGTCCCTTTTTTATTTTCTATAATTATTATTTGTCCAAAACCACATAATACAGAACAGACGCTTGCCAGCTACTCGACCGTTTCCGATTGCCCACATGTAAACGCCGATGTTAAGCGATGTCTTTTTAACGCAGCCGTTTGTTAATTTTAGTAAAATCATAGGTAACTCGACAGAAATTTACCACTGTATTAAAATAACACGGTAATCCCGAATTAAACACACCCTCTGTAAGTCTCCCGTTTTAGGCACATTTTCCCTGTATTCTCCGTACGTGGGATAATAAGTCCAGCGTCTCGGAATGAAAAAAAAAACACTTGGAATAAAAGTATATCTTTATTTTTCTACATAATCTCTTCTTAACTCAGTGCACTTGGTACATCGATGTGGCAACTTCTAAAGAGCTCTGAAGTAATTTTCTTCAAGGCCCTCAAAATACGTATTTACAGTAATCATTACTTTCTCATCTGTATAGAAAACCTTTGTCAAGCTAGGCATTTTTGGAGATTGGGAAAGAGGTAACAGTCAGATAGTGCTAGGTCGGGAGAGTAAGATGGCTAACTAAATCAAACCTCAGTTCATCCAGTTTTAAGTGACACCACTCGAATGAACTGGTGCGTTGTCATGATTGTAAAGAATGTTTTACTTCGATAAACCTGAACGTTTTGCTGTATAGCAACATTTAATCGATCAAGTAGGTTAGTGTAGTATGTGCCATTTATTGTTTCACCCTTGCTCAGGTACTCAATTACTAATACGTCTTGAGAATCCCAAAACACGGAAGCCATCTGTGTGGCAACTTCTAAAGACCGTCTCTGAGGTAATTTTCCTCAAGGCCCTCAAAATACGTATTTACAGTAATCATTACTTCCTCAACTGTAAAAAACCTTTTTACAGGTAGGTACTTTTTGAGATTGGGGAAGAGATAATAGTCAGACGGTGCTAGGTCAGGAGAATATGGTGGCTAACTAAACCAAAACTCAGTTCTTCCAATTTTTGAGTGACAACACCGCTCGAATGAACGGGTGCGTTGTCATGATGATCAAGGATGTTTTTCTTCGATAAATCTGGACTTTTTGCCTGTATAGAAACATTTAGACGATCAAGTAGGTAAGTGTCGTATTTGCCATTAATAGTTTCACCCTTGCTTAGATAAATAATCAATTAAAAATACTCCCCTAAAATCCCAAAACACGGAAGCCACACCATAAACCCACGTTTGCCTTTCTTGGTGGCGGAGAACCACGATGGACCTATTGTTTCGATTGTTTTTTCATTTCGGGTCTGTAATAATGCGCCAAAGATTCGCCCATTATCAATAATAACGCAAAAGGCGACAGAATACTTGTTAAACCTATCCTAACCAGCCTGAGAAAGTTGACATCGGATCCATTTTTTTTTCTCCGCAGAAAGCAAACGCGGCACTCTTCACTCCAATATTCATTTTTACCGACAAGTTTCGAATCAAGAGTTGGATAATAGACGCAGATCCATGTACCTATCCCTTTCCCAAGATCTTCAATTAATCTTAGACTGGGGTGCCAAGAATCTTGTTCAGTTCAGCGCCTTCAAAACCCAGTCTTGTTCCCTGTCACGTAAAAGATCTGGCAATCAAACCCAATCAAACCCAGTTAAACACGATATTCTGACTTTTCCATTTTGGAATACACGGTCACGTTACCGAGCTCACTTTAACGATGCACCAAAATCACCAGTCAGACTACAATAAAACTTGACAACTAATAATATGTCAAAACTACGTAGAATTGAGCGCTAAATATTAAAAATGTTTGACGCCATCTACGGGTATCAGTTCGCAGTACTTATCATCTCAGATCTCTTACATTTTTCTATGTGTCGTCACCGAGAAGCTATTGGTTTTTTAGAGTAAATAACTGAGCAACAACAATGTCAAAAGCAAAAACACCTATTAGGGATGAGAGCTCTTCACTCCTTTTAAGACATATTTCGTATTAATCAGTAAATAGTAAGATTGTAGCTTTTTTTACACGAGCTAATCTAAAAAATAAGCGCTTTAAAATAGCCACGCGTTAAATGCATCAAAAAGTTTTTGATTTTATTTTGGGAATTAAGTTTTCAACTGTTAAAACATAATAAAAGTAGAAACATTTGCAATGTCTATTAATTTTTAACAGTCTCGCAAAGTGCCGTAAATTTCTTAATCAACTTAATCACTCAATCATTTTATTTTACGTATAAATCGAAAGCTCCTAGTGTTTCATAACCGCAACTTCCGAGAAAAAGTTTTCTGAAGCTATATTTATTGCTTTAAGTAGCTCGCTTAAGTTGTATAATTTAATTGAAAACGTAAGTTTCGTACTGCTACAAACAAACCATGAATTTAAAAGGTTGAAGTTCTTACCTGAGGGTTTTCTATACGTATACATTTCAATTCTAGATGTTATCCAAGAAGCTAAACTGCATAAATTTCGCTACAGCAATAAAATAACAATGCAAATGTGCCTGAGTCATATTTTATGGTTTCAAAGAAAAACGAGTTCATAAATTATATTTCTGACTGAAAATATTATGCTAAAGGATATGATGCTAGTTTTCTCCTTAAGATACTTCATAGTTTTTGAAACATAACACCACTATGTTTAATAAATAAAATTAATTAAAAAAGAAATATTAAAAAATAAAATTTCTTAAAAACCTCCCTTTAAGGATTCTATTGTACAAATATGCAAAAATAACACTGCAAGTCCCCGAGCACTTTTATTTCTTCTTTTGCAGGAAGAACCGAAGTTAGAAGAAAGCAGTGCAAAGTAAATAAAAAATTTAACATGAATATTATTAAATGTTCGAATCGCTAAATTCAAGAAAGGGTATTTTGTTATTCATTTACTTTTATAGTATGATAAATCCTAACGAAAGTTTAAAGACAAATGTTTAGGTTATGATTTACCACTGCTCAAAGTAAAGCGTAAGATAAATAAAAAGAAAAAACGTATTTGAAACTTATTGGCACACAACAGTTAATATTTGTTAAACACGCACCTTTAAGCATTTACTTGTTTAATTTCTGCAGATGTAGGTAAAGTCAGGTTTTGTATAAAAATAAGCAGTCATTATAAATAAATTAATTGGTAGCGACGAAGAAAATAGAATAGGTTTGTTAGCCCACAAGTTATCCTATTCTCCCTGCGGTCATTGTTGATCACTTGTTTTAATTAAATATTATGTTTCTCAACCACCAAATCTCCTAATCTTCGGAAACTATTAAGAATAGTATATTATACAGTGTGCAACTAAAATATGGAAACCTCGAAATATCTTGCAAACTATTCATCCGATTTTTATGAAATTTTGTATACTTAGGTACGAAATTACGCCCGTTGTTGTCAAGTTTACCGTTTTTCTGAAATCGACAGGAATTTGTTTTTTTAAACGCTCTCTATTTTATTCGATTTTTTAATTCAGCTTAAAATTCTGACTACTTTTTATTGGGAACATTTTATCCTAAGGTTAACAGTTTTTGAGGAAATTGTGCTGAAAAATCGATATTTTATTGTATTTTACCCTCGATTTTATCTTAAAATACCTGTACACGAAAGTTTACCTAAAATGTCTGACATTGTTAGTTTCGTTTATTTACAAAAAATGGATCATTTAACAGAAACCCAAAGAATTGACATTTTAATAATACTGGGTTATGGGGACAGAATGCGAACGCAACAAGAAGTTTGTAATATTTTTAATAACAAATATCCTAACAGAAATCCATTAACTATCTACCGCAAGTAAAGTTTATTATTATTATTATTATTATTATTATTATTATTATTAAACAAAGATACCACATGATTGCTTTTAGTTTATTCGGATGATAGATATTGCACTGAATTCATTAAAATGTAAAGGTTTGTCCATTTACCAACTTTTAATGACATACTTTAAGTGTTTGAAGTTTACTTTGAAGTTAACAGGGTAACTCAATTTCGAGCGACGAAATTGTTTAACTATTTAACGATTCGTTTTATTTGCACGATCAAAGCAGCTATTTCGGAAACTATTTTTGGCTTTTTTGATCTAAAAAGTGAACAATTTTATTGGGGAACATTTTTTTGGATCTAAAATGTGAACAATTTTATTGGGGAACATTTTTTTAAATTTTTTTTTGTATGTTTATGTTCTACATTGTGTGACAAAAATATGGAAACCTCGTACTATCTAGCAAACCGTTCATCCGATTTTTATGAACTTTAGTACACTTAGGTACGAAATTATGCCCGCTCCAAAGGTCAGTTCCGCATTGTTTTTTTACAGAACGCTCTATATTTTATTCGATTTTCGAATTCATCTTAAAATGCTGAATACATGTTATTGGGAATATTTTTTCCTAAAATGAACCGTTATTGAGAAAATGGTGGTCAAAAATCGTTAGTTTATTGTATTTTGCCTTAAAATTCCTGTACACGAAAGTTTACTTCAAATGTCTGACATTGTCAGCTTCGTTTATTTACAAAACATGGATCATTTAACAGAACTCCAAAGAATTGAAATTTTAATAATACAGGGTTATGGGGACAGAATGCGAAAGTTTGAAATATTTTTAATGACAAATATCTTGACAGAAATCCATTAACTAAATCTACTGCAAGTAAAGTTTTAAAAAACTTTCGTCACACTGGAAACGTAAAAATCGCTATACTATTTGGATATTTAGCACAAGAATAAATAATACAGGAGGAAATAATTTAAAAGTTGATGAAGAGAACTAAATAAAATGTTAAAATGTTGTCCATCTACTTCTTGGCAGTAAGCCAAATACTGCGGAAAATCATGCTAAACATTAAGAAGAATGTCAGTTTTCTCGATTCTTCTGAATTCTATTTATATCCTTAATTTTAAATCATCGAGGTCATTTGACTTACTTCTGAAAATATCATTTTTGTGGTGGCCTCACAAGAAGTAGCCGAGTGCGTCAAGTTCGGAGACCGAGCTGGCCACTCGATTGTACCCCTACGTCCTATCCACCTTCTAAAAAAACACCATCGAGATATTGCCGAGCATTATAGGCATAGTGCGGTGGGGCACCATTCTTCTGAAATCATATTTCATCATTTGGTGCTTGGTTATTGCCTAAATTGATATTGAAATATTCAGTATAACAGGTAAAATGAAATAACAACACTTACTTACCATTATTTGGAAATGGTTGTGCAAGAGCCGGGACCATTTTATTTCTTAGAAGATACAATTATCTTTCCCCATTTAATGTCTCTTGCATGAAGAAGGGGCCGACTATTCTCGGACCTATTATACCAGCCCAAACATTTACCTTCTGTGGGAACTGTGGGAACCCAATCAAAACTGGTTATGATTTTCGCATATCAAGTTAGGATTTTCCCTGGCGCAATATCGACAATTATGCCTATTAACTTTTCCATTTAAAAATTAATATTGATTCATCATAGAAAATTAGTCGGTGGAATCTGAATTAGCGTTGCAACGTTCCATCACGGTTTTGAAAAATTCCAAGCGCCTGTCGCAATCATCTTCTCAGAGCTCTTGGGCAAGTCTTATTTTGCTCGGATGAAACTTTTCGGTTTTCAGAGGGCGGTCTACGGACATTTGTGACAAGTTGTTTCCTTTTCCCAGTGTTCTGGTAAAAAGATGAGGAATTTCCTCTAAACAGAGAAAACATTCTGAGCCTTATCACCATGCACTTTTAGGTCAGCCCGAGCGCATAGCGTTTTTTACGTTTTCAGTTTGACGAAATTTTTTTAAAACTTTACTTCCAGTAGATTAAATGAACGGATTTCTGTCAGGATATTTGTCATAAAAATATTACAAACTTCATCTTGTTGCGTTCGCATTCTGTCCCAAAACGAAGAATTATCAAAGTTTCAGCTGTTTGGGTTTTTGATAAACGATCACTTTTTTGTAAATAAAGGAAAGGACAATGTCAGACATCTCAGGTAAACTTTCGTGTACAGGTATTTTAAGGTAAAATACAATAAATTAACGATTTTTGATCATCATTTTTTCAGAAACTGTTAACCTTAGGATAAAATGCTCTCAATAAGAAGCAGGTATTCAGAATGTTAATCTGAATTTAAAAATCGAATAGAATATAGAGCGGTCAATTTAAGAAAAAGTTCCTGTCGATTTCAGGAAAACGTCAAACTTGACAACCACGCGGAGCTTACCATTGAATCGGGCGTAATTTTGTACCTAAGTGCACAGAAGTTCATAAAAATTGGATGAACGGTTTTCAAGATATTTCGAGGTTCACATATGGTTGTTATACACTGTATATTTCACATTAAGTTGTTAGTTAAATTTAAATTCCTGCTTTTGTATAATTCTGTTTGGTTTTTTTGGAGCTTAGCTAAATTAAAATAAAAGAACAGACGGATAAGCTAAATGCTAAAATGTGACATGATGTATTAAAAAGAAAAGATACGATTTTTGACATGGATGCTAATAATTCCTTACTTTTGTTTATTGCAACTTTAGCGCTGCATCATCAGACTATAGAATAGCCGGTATTGAAAAGAGGTATGTTTAAAACAGCGATTCTGCTAGTGACATTGCCAACAAAAGACCTAGTTAAAACGTCAAACAGTGTATCTTGGAGAAATAAATTGAGTGATACAATCTTGTTCTAACAGGGATCCTTCAGCGATCCTTTTTTTGCATTTGCGTAAGACTGACGAAAATACGAAGAACCAGGCAAATGCACATCAAGACAAATATCAATAGAAATATGTATTGATTTTACGTTTATTTCTTATTGTGATCACAAAGCAAATACAACAACTATTAAAAATAAATATATTATTATAGTTTAAGAGATAGCGATGTCAGAACCTTCATAATTTTTTAATACAAATTTTGCGATTCTTTTAATTGTAAATCCAATGTCGGGCACTCGTTGCACACTTTTTTTTATTCGCTTATTAGAATTTAGGGTCAAAATGAAGCGAAAAAATATATTTTTTAAAATTTTTTGGGAAGCGGGAAATGCCATAAAAATCGAATTAAGCTTTGGCGAGTTTTGTAATCGATCGTCGCTCGATCTGGCATCAACCGAAGATATAAAATCAATCTAATATAAAAACCTTTCTGCCTTAAAATAAATTTGCTTCTTGCGAAAAAAGTATTCCTAGGAATTATAGATAATTATAGAGAACAATGTGAGAAGCATTGCTTTTTGTATTTATTTACCGTTTTAATTTCACATTTTTTCGTATGCAGCGCTAACAATTTGAAAGTAAATATTTATAATAATATATAGTGTCGAAAGTAACCTTGGGCCAATTGCTCGAATCAGCTTTTTTAAAGTCTTGATCCATTTTTCACTGAATAAGCTATCACTGATGGTGGAGACACTTATACAAATGAATACATTTTCTTTCAAAATCAACGAAAACAACGAACACAGAGTTCAAAAGGTTTGTTAGTTTATATTGTTTTACAACTGTCACCTTACCTGGCAGAAATGGTTTGTTACAAGATTACATTGATTGCAGACTTCTCGATTCCCGATAACGGTGTTAAGTTATCCTTTTCTAATGAGTAATATTGAAGGACTCGGACATAAATCTTTGATTATATCAGAACTTTATGTTGATTATTAACAGCTATGAAACAGTTTCATATCGAATCCTTTGAACCTGCTACCACTGATACGGACTTTGCATTATATGTCAGACGTTATGACACCAGAGCAAATCGATGTATTATTGTATTGGCGTGAAATATGACGTGTTTTTAATTCTTTTTAAATTTTCACGTTCGGTATATTACCGAGGACTTATTTAAGAAAAATCTAATTTCATTTTAATAAGCTGCACCTTACCCACTTTGTTTCACTTATAAATAATGTTTAAATTTCATTGAGTGAAACAGACCCATTCGGTCAGTCTGGCGAGAACCGTTACGCCTCTAGAGGGTGATCCAAGAAGTTTGGAAAAGGTGTGATTTTTTTTATTAATGAATTTATCGAAGTGCTACGAAAAATGATGCATACTTAAAATCCCGATTAACAGTAATCAGAATCGTGAAACGTCAACTAGCATACACGGAAAAACGAAAATATGGAAATCGCTTAGGAGTAAAGTAACTATTTTTTGAGATAGAAGACCATTAATTTATATTTCATCGTAGCTCTTAATTTTAAACAAATTTTCCTAATAATTTGAAGTTGTTTAAAAAAAATAAGGGTACGTACTTCAACCCTTGGGTGATTTTCGTATTTGTAATTCTCCCTTGTAGTCTCCCTTTTAAATATGCATCAACTTTTCGTACTACTTTCATTTCAGTAAACTCGTAAATCAAATAATAATCTTTTTGGACCACAACAGGAGGGGAGTCCAAGGTTAACGAGTACTCGTCTAGACGTATACCTTTAATTCCGAAGTGAAGCTCGGATTCCGAGAACTACCTTCCGATTTAAGTGACTGAGACTGGATTTACGACGCAAAGGGACTCAAAATTTTTATTAAAAGATTTATTTAGGTTTTGAGGTCGCTATCTCCTAGACAATGTCATAGTTAACTACTAATAGAACCAATAATGATAATAATTAAAGTAAAATAATAAGTTGCTAGGCTAACTTTCTCAAAAATTGATTTACGTCAACTAAATCATTTAAATTTGTTTAAAAATTGCCCACTAACAATAACAAGAATTGAGCTTTTAAATTGCTGCACATATGTTTTAAATTATTTATAGAAGCGGTTTTTAATTAGAAATAAAAATCTAGGCAATTTCATTTTTGCCTTTGCTCATAACAGGTGTGAAGTGCTTTTTTCGTAAACGTCATTCTCATTTAATCAGCCGTAAAATGTTAATATTTTAAATTTAGCACTTTTGGCATTCAGGGATTTCAGCGAATAATGACACATCTACATGTCGATTAGGGTTCGAAATGCTTTTAGCGAATTTCCGACAAAAATAGTTAATGGTTTGCGTCCCGCAAACAGATTATTTGAAAAAAGTCCATATCCAAATGGAAACAAGATGCAAGCTCATTTACACTGAAAATTTCACACGTCACTTTTTTAGTCAATCAGAATATTGTTTTTGGTTTCGTTACTATGGCAACCCAAAAAATTTCCGAAAATTTTCATCCTTTAGGGTACTCTGGGCGAAATTAATAAGTGGAAATTTTTCTTTCAAATTATTGACATATGATCATATTGGACAGTTTGCTTTTCTATAAAAATGGAATTTTAGTTTTCATAATAAACTAGGTGGGTCTCCGGTGGCCGAGTTTGTACGGCGCCAGCTTTGCAACCGAGAGGCGCGGGTTTGAATCCCTCTTCGACCATGGATATTTTGTGATTGTTGTTGGAAGGTGGTAGAGGAATTCTTCCTCGACCGAGGTGGTACCATCCCACACATCCTTTTAAAGGGCTGGTGAAATCCCTAGGGATGTTTCCGGCTCTGGATGTGTGAGTCGACTCCCCAGTACACCCACGGTACATAGTACTTCGGTCTTCGTGGGCTGTCAGAAGATAAAAATAATAATAATAATAATAATAATAATAAACGAGATAATTATAAAAAAATCATTGGGATTGTGAAACAACATTTTATTTCATGTTTAATTATAATCTTTATATTAATTAAATTGACTACATAAATATAATGTTTTGAAACAATTTTATTTAAATTTCTTGAAAACTTGGTGGAAAGTTCCAGTAGCTTTCTTTGTACCACGATGAATAACTTCTTATTTTGGTTTTCCTCCATATTATTATTATACTTCTTAATCAGGTATGATAAGTGTTTCAATTTTGGGTGGCTTTTTTTAACTTCACAAAGTTCTTTGCAATATGGCCATAATATATATTTCTGTTCTTCCATTCTCTATAATCTCGAAAACAATTTTAACAATAAAAATATCGAGCTTAAACTGGTTAAACTATCAATGAAATAATGATAAATAACTAATGACGCTTTGTTTCAAAGCCATCTCTGTTAAGCTATAATGTGTTGAAACTTAGCTATACCATGTGTATAAAACTTCTTCAATTAATCTTAGACTGGGGTGTCAAGAACCTTGTTCAGTTCAACGCCTCCAAAACCCAGTCTTGCCCCCCCCCCGTCACGCAAAAAATCTGGCAATGCTCACCCCATCAACATGAATAGGGCCAAGTCCTACAGAACAATGAAACGTTCGATCTTGTTGGCATCGCTTTCGAACATGATCTCAGCTGGCACAAGCACATTACTTCAATATCCACAACAGCAGCTGAAAGATTGGTTTTCTCTTTCGAGCCAGAAAATACTTCTCCCCTTCCAACTTATACACCCTCTATGTTGCCCAAATAAGACCTAACCTAGAGTATTGCTCCCACATCTGGGGAGCGGCGTCACCTGCGACACTTAGCATCCTTGTTTCTAACCAAAAAGAGAGCCGTTCGACTCATCAATGACCCAGTCCTCACAAGAAAACTCCTTTCTCTCGCTCATCACCGCGCTGTTGGGGATTTATTCCTTTTCCACCGGTACTTCCACGGCTTTTGCTCTAAAGAACTAGCCAGTATTATTCCCCCCTTGACTGTTCCTAACAGAACAACAAGAGGTGCGTTACGTATGCATCTTCTAGAAAAGTCTAGAATAGACCACTTCTCTCGCTCATTTATACCTAGGGTCTCTAGATTATGGAACAAATTGCCTGCAGATGTTTTTCCTTCCCATCCCAACCTCCAATTCTTTAAATTTCGTCTCAAAGACTACATTTGTCTTCGCTTCAGTTGCCCACGGTACGTTAGTACTTAGGCTGACGTCTACGTGGGATGTCTTAAAGCGCGTACATATACAGCGAACGAAAGCGAACGCCTTCGGTCGAATGCAGTCTCAGGCGTTCGATAGGAAATTTTCTTTGCTGTCCACATACAACAAACAAATGCACGAATACACATTAAGCAAAAGCCGAACGAATTTTTCCTGAATTTCATTCTGATGTACCGCCTAGTGAGCGAAGCCTAGCGAAGGCAAACCAATTCGTGCGATGGCATTTGTTAGTAAATTCACATTAACCAAACGAATTCGTTTGCATCTGTTCGTTCGCTGTATTTGCACGCGCCTTTAGATGATAAAAAACATGAAAGTATATTAAAAAACCGCTTTCAACCTATTTTAGTGAACAAAACTTATGTCATAAGACACAAATAGAGTTGTCTTAAACAATTTTCAGTAATTTCTTGAACCTAAAAAGGGTGGAAAGGATAATACTTTTTGTATTATAGGTATTCTGGTTCACCCAAACTGTTGCAACATTAAAAATATAAGAAAAACAGGATTCCACCAATTTTAGTGAAGAAATCATAAATAAAACATTACAGTAGATATATATTATCCCCTAATAAGTAGTTTTTTGCAACTAAAATAGGTGGAAAGATTTTTTTACACTGTATATAGATAATCTACAACTATATAGGTATCTACTGTGACTTGTGACATTTTCTTACCGAAGTCCCCGCATGTTCGAATTAATTGCGGGCAATTTTTCTCGTACATGAATTTTTAAGAAAATTACCCTCGTCGCTGCGTGACTCGGGATAATTTTCAAAATATTCATATACTCGAAAAATTTCCGGCTGTAATTCAAGCACTTGGGAGATTATAAGTGAAAATATTCTATCGACTAACGAATTTAGGTTTTTTCCATTTATTTATACGGGAGGCCTTAAAAGTTTACTTGCGAAGCCGTTTTAGTAAATGGTTCACCAAGTACAGAAATAGTTTTAAGAGACAACTAATGAGACCAAGAAATTTTGAGCATGAGTATTATTTGATCGTGTTTTAAGAAGCCATAGACCTTTATTTTCATCTATCGATGAATAAATAATCGCAGCCTATATGGCACGGCGTCATGGTCAGCTAAGTCGTACAGAATTCACATTCTAAACGTTTCTTTAGGCATACTCTTAGGGGACTTGCATGTAGACTGAATAGTATATGCATGTTTTTTTTTTGTCCACGGTTGCATTAGTTTTATTTTTCGACTGAGCAAGTGTACAATTGCGTGAAATTGGATACATATTCTAGACATATGATACTCATTTGTTAATACAGACTTGTTGATATATGATACGCACGTGTTAATATACGACAAAGACTTGTTGATGTATGATACACATTTATTGATATCAATATGATGATGACACACTGGTTGATATGATATGCGACGAGCAGCAGGCGCCTTCGTTCGCACTAGCATATGTAAAGTCGCTCGGCGTTAGTACCTAAATCAGCCTATTCCCTCAATAATGGCGTGGCACAAACTTTAAACCATTGTTGCTCCATAAATTACACAGGTCTGCAAAAAAAGATGTTTGAATTGTTCTAAGAAAGTGAAGGGTCATCTCGAAGTAATTGTTCATGTAGAATCCGAATCCGGGGTCCGAATTGCTCTATCACGTCAGGATTTTGAGATATCCTACCCTAAAAGTGCAAAAATCGCGATTTTTGGCTATATTTGAAGTTATGTAGTATCATCATATTCTTTTTTCTCAAAAAACAACCAACAGCACCTTAAAGTGTAAGTCTTGTTCTATTAACTGCCGTTGAGTTTGCTAAAATAGCTTGTTTCTGCATTGAGATATTCCGTTTTGAAGTTTTTGAGTTTCATCAATTTCGTTATTCTCAAAATTCACATGATTCTGTAGTCTTTGACGTCCAAATTCTACACTTATCTTCAATTTTTAGTTTTCACATTTGTATCAAGTTTTTTTTTGCGACAATAGGTTCTTTAAAACTAAAATTTAATGTGCATCAAGTTTTACGACCCAAAACCAAGCCCTAAGTACTTTGAAGGGTTTTGGGTCGTAAAACTTGAAGCACATTAAATTTTAGTTTTAAAGAACCTATTGTCGCAAAAAAAACTTGATACAAATGTGAAAACTAAAAATTGAAGATAAGTGTCGAATTTGGACGTCAAAGACTACAGAATCATGTGACTTTTGAGAATAACGAAATTGACGAAACTCGAAAACTTCAAAATGAAATATCTCAATGCAAACATAAGCTATTTGAGCAAACTCAACGGCATGTGAAAGACAAAGACTTACACTTTAAGGTGCCATTGGTTGTTTTTTGAGAAAAAAGAATATGATGATGCTACATAACCCCAAATATATTCAAAAATCGCGATTTTTGCACTTTAGCTTAGGATATCTGAACATTCTGACGTGATAGAGCAATTCGGACCCCGGATTCGGATTCTACATGAAAAATTACTTAATTAATTATCGCATTTTAATAAAACTAAGAACATTTTGTTTGTAACAACAATAGGAAGTGGTCTTATGTATTATTTTTTTTTAAAGTTTGCATAAACCTATTGTAGGTGTACAGATATTTTAGTGGTCGTATAGAAGGGGAGACAACGGAGAAAGAAAGAAATAGAAAAGTGAGTGTCACTTTCATTCCACAAAATTTTCCAATCTAATGAGCTCGATTTCTTTCCTTATTTTTGCTATTTTAAAATTTTTAGAATCAGGAAAGCACGTAAACTAGTTCGCTGTTTGTCTGATTCTCCTTGGTACCTTTATACAGTGTGGTCCATAAGTAATGGTACACAGAGCAACCGCTGATTCCTTATTAAATAATGCGATTTATTTCAACATGCCTATTTTAAAACTTGATAAATGCCAAGATACAGGGAATCAGAATTTTCGTTGTTCTCGATTTTTCCAATAATTTTCCAACAAAATGACATAGTGGCACGAAATTAGGGATTTGAAGTTTATTTGGGGCGACGAATTAAAATTTGTCCACACTGTTGATGTCACTAGCAGAGGGCGCCACCTACCACACACCGCACCTCTTTTAAATGATGCAAATTTTTTTAAGCTTAGTATATCGATCGATCTGACTATTCACAAAATCGATTGTCCTACTTCCTCTACGTCAAAAAGGTATACTTTATTGAAGTCGCTATAGGAGTAACTGTTTTCGAGATAATCGCATTTGAAATTTCCTATGCTATGTATGTAGTGGTACATAGTGCAACAGCATACTCTCCAGGTCAAAACAATGCGATTTTGTTAAACTTACCCAATCCATGGATTGATAATAATCAAGATACACTGTGTCAGTATTTTGATTTTGTTTTCGATTTTTTCGAATAATTTCTGAACAAATCCAGATAACGGCGCGAAATTAGGGATTCAGGGGCTTCTTTGGGTGAGAAATCCAAAATCCAAATTTGAAAGCGTCATTCAACTTAAATACGACTATTTCTTGCATTGGAAATTTCAAATGCGATTGCCTTGAAAACGGTTCATCCCAGCGACCCCAACAAGCTATAACTTTTTACTTAAAAAAGTAGAAGAATAAATTTTTTCTGTAGTAAAATCGATTCAATAAGCCGTAAGAAATTTTTGTCATTTCAAAGAAGTGCGATGTGCCGCATGTGGCTCTCTCTACTGGCGAGATAGAACCTATGGATGAATTTCCATTTCTCGCCCCAAGAAACCCCCGAATCCCTAATTTATCGCCGTTATCTGGATTTATTTAGAAATTATTCGAAAAAATCGAAAACAAAATCAAAATTCTGACACCCTGTATCTGTTATTATCAACCCTTGGATTGGATAAATTTAACAAAATCGCATTGTATTGGTCTGCGGAGTCTGCTGTTGCACTATGTACCATTACACAACATTGTATAGAAAATTTCGAAAACGGTCACTCCTAGCGTTCAATAAATCATACCTTTTTGACGTAAAAGACGAAGGATAATCGATTTTTTCAATGGTCAGATCGAAATTCTATGCTTAAAAAGAGATATGTTATTTAGAAGAAGTGCGGCAAGCCGTAGGTGGCGCCCCCTACAAGTGACATCAAAAGTATGGACGAGTTTAAATTCCTCACCTCAAATAACCCACATATCCGTAATTTCGTGCCGCTATATCGTTTTCTTGAGAAATTATTGGAAAAAATTGACAAAATTAAAATTTTGATATCTTGGATATTATCAACTTTGGTATTAGGCAAGTTTGAATAAATCGCATTATTTTGACATAAGAAATCTGATGTTGCTCTGTGTACCACTTATGGACCACCCTGTATAAATCCCTGACAAGGCAACCTACATCAAATCAAATTTATCTACGCGCATGTTTCTGTGTTTTCTTTTACGCCAGAATGCTTGTGGTGCACTACAATAGAGGAGTCAGGCTAGTGTTAAAAAATTGCCACCTTGCCAGTAAAAAAATATTTCGTCTAAAAACTTATATTTAACTTTCTGAAATACTTATAATTGCAATGTGCCCTAGTTTACAAATAGTTTTTAGCATTATAGTGTTCTTTTTTGTTTCCTTTATGTCTGTCTTATTTTGTGATCAATATTTAATTAGTAAGTTGGACATTGTTCTTACAGGATTTTCTAAAAATGTATTTCAAGAATAACATATCGCCTAAGTATATATAACGTCAGAATTTATGTGAGCACTTTGTCTGTAACTGCCAGTGTAACTTTATGGCTACCATTTATCAGGACATAAAAGTTTATTGTACCTTCAATTGCTTTTGACTGCTTTAGGTTTATTTTATATGTATGTAGTATAGCATATCGACTTCGAATTGATGATAAAATAGAAAGGACGAATTCAAATCGATTTTGCATTAAACAGCGTTACCAAAGAGAGCACCCGTGGCGATAAAATTAAAATATCTACAGCAGGATAAAGAAAGTGTGCATACATACAGCCAATGTACTATTTTTTATGTGTCTGCTATTAATTCTAGCTCGAAATACTTTTTTTATACAGGCATGTATATTTTTGCTCTGGACTTTTTTGCGTTAGGTTATATTCAAAGTAAAACGGTTTGTTACTGCACCCTAACTAGTAAGCATCACTTGCGTAAACATCCTATTTTGTCACTTTTTGTCATAATGACTTAAAATGAGAATCATACTTGAATCAGTATCTAACTAATCTCACTCTAACTCAAGCCTAGCTTGATACGTCTAAAAACAGAACAAATTAAGTACTGTTGCCAAAAATAAATTGTAAAGAAGAGTAGTAAACTTTTATGTATTACATAATAATATAATTTTTATTCGTCTTTACCCGCTTAATTAAAAAAAATGTATGCCTGTTTTTATGGTCACGACAATTAGGCCTTCTAGTTCGCCACTTCTATTTCGATGACTTTTTTGTTGCAAAAATAAAGTTTTTCTAATTTTGACATATAATGCGGCAGTTTTCAAAACCGATGAGAGTTTTGGAACATGTTACCTTTCGTAACTAGTTACGAAAAGTAAAATATTTCCTAACTAGTGATGAAATAATAATTTCATAACTATTTATGAAAAAATGAATCACAAAAATATAACGTTCAGATTCACTAAGAAGTTTTAAGATTTAGTACTGGTTTAAATTAAGATCTTATAGTTGATCAGTTATGTTTTGACAGGTTTTTGTCCTGACATTGTTAATAAATCGTCATTAAAAACTTATGAATTATTCTGATATTTCTGCGATTTGCTTGGTTTCCAAATGATTTTCATCTTGGAACGAGTTGCTGTAATGAATTTAGTTCTATTATTGTCGAAAATACGTACTAAAATTGCCCTTTTCTATATAAATTTGCGAAAAAGCTCAGAAATAAATTCACAGTATAAAATTTAGTTGTCTTATTCGCACACTTGTCAGTTTAAAACTTTTGGTAGTCAAATTAGACCGGACTAGCGTTGGAGAATCTGGCTGTAAATGTTTGGTGTTTCTCTCTTGACTTCTCGGGTAGGTACATCAAAAAATATCGTGTTTGAGCAGCCTCTTCAAGATTACTTGGAGTCTCGGAATCGGACATATTAAATAATTTTAAAAGAAAAAAATTATTTATGATAGGACACTTCTTTACAAATGAAACGTTAAAACGACTTCACGACAACTCCGACAACTCTTTACTAGGTACGTACTACTAAATTTTGCGTCTGAGGCCTACTAAATGTTTTGATACAATACTTAAAATTAATAATTTGATTTAGATATTTTTGTTAAAATTAGAAAAAATCTTATATGAAATGCAATTCTGTTTAACTCGTATAATTTTGTGGGTTCTTGCTTCGCTCGTTCCTCAAACGTTACACTCGCTAAACAAAGTAAAGCATTTCCTAACCGGTTACATAAAGAGCTATTTTTCAAAAACAACATAAACTGCTCGGATAGGTTCGGATAATGGAATTTTTAGCCCCAAATTTGGAACGCTGTAATTTAAAGAATAATTGATCGATTTTGATGTGCTTGGCAACAATAGAAAGCTTTGTTCTTTCCTATTTGTAATTTTGGAAAGAACTTAGAAAATATGAAAAACTACATATATGTGCAGGGTGAAAAAACAAACGATGAAAAACATCGGGAAATTTCGCTAGTAGCAATTTAGATATCAAAATAGGTTTACGAGATCTGAACATGGATTATTAGAGCTTTCTATCATATCTTCAGATGTATCTGTCAGAATTTTGATATCTTAGTTTTTAATGGAAATTTTTCATTTTTCTGCTTTTATTGATTTTTACTCTTATGAAAGAAGATAAATGAAGGTAAGCGCACCGAGTAGCTCAGTTTTCACTACAAACTTATTCGGGTAGTATTCAGTGAATAAGTTTTTTTTATCAAACTGAATCAAGAGTTTAACGAATTTATACAGGGAGAACCAAATGAATAAAAAATTTTACTTTTACCGATTAAGCTAATTTTGTTTCTCTTTATAGGTATATAAAATTGATTTAGGCAGTGTTGAGCAAAAAAGCTTTATTTTGAATGTTAACACAATCCCAAAGAGTTTTACAGGGTGAAAAAATTAACAAGGACTAAAACGTGTTCAATTTATTTAGCTTTATTGTGAGAAAATAGACTTAAGATCAAAAACAAGCTCACTGAAATGCCATAGTTTAAAAACAAAAACGGAAACAAAACTGCAGACCGGTACGATTTCGAAAACAAAATTCAATCAAGAATACGTTTTAATTATCGCCTTTTTCACGGAAACTATACTGCCGTGCTAAGAAAAAAAAAACGTAACTTAAAAAAAGTCGAAAATGGGTTTTTGTCGATTTCAGAATATACATTTAAGGTTTTGTCACGTGTCAAATTTTTTTCTGAACATTTCGACTTTTTTATGTGCAAAAAATAGGTTTGAAAATACACCCTATTGTAAATCCATGCGTGATTAAAGTATAAAGCATAATATAAACAACGTATCTCACTAATCCATAGCACAAACAACGTATCTTTCTTTCATCATTTTATGTTACATAACATAAACATCGTATCTTTTTGGATACGTTGTTTATGTTAAGTAAATTCTCATTAAAAGCTGGTCATATTACAATAAGACTATTCAACGCGACGCACTGCGTTGTTTATGTTATGTAATGGGAATCGAAGAGCTCCCTCTATTGCACTGGCTGACCGTAAATGAATCACGTTTTTTTATCTTCTGATAGCCCACGAAGACCAAAGTCTTAAGTATTATGTACCGTGGGTGTACTGGGGAATCGACTAACACATCCAGGGCTGGAAACATCCGTAAGGATTTCACCAGCCCTTTAAGAGGATGTGTGGGGTGGTACCACCTCAATTGAGGAAGAACTCCTCTACCACCTTCCAATTCCTCTACCACTTTCCGCGAATAAAGAATTTAACGGTCATTCTACAGCTAAGGGCGTGTGGGCGTTATAAATTGTATTCTGTTTTAAATATTTTGTTTTGTGGTAAATTTATTAATTTTTTAGGTAAGTTCAACAAATTCTGATTTGACACCATCCTGAAAATCTCTACCAATCGACTTTTTAAGTCCTTTTATTTATGTAAGTTGCTGAGGTTGCTAGTTCGAATTACATAATAGAAACAACTTAGGGCTGGATACGTTGTTTATGCCTTGTATGTTGATAACCTACAGATAATATTTTACAATACGTATTTAGTTTTTTTGCTGTAGATTTTTGAAAAACAAAAATTTAAACTTTTTTTTAGAGTAGAATTGTGCAGAAAGGCATTTTCTTTGTTTTTAGCAAAGTCATGGCATGCTTTATTGCTACATGTAAAAATTACAAACACTCTAAAGTCACGAAAACTTTAAATTCGATTTTCTCAAAACTTGTAAAATTGTAGTTACGTTGTTTTTAATTGGGACGGCAGTATAGCCTGTCTCAAATCGAATTCATAAATCATGGTTACTACGTACTGAACTGGACTGTGTATCACTCAGGGTTTCTGGGGTTTCTATATCTAGCTAGTTTGGACTGCTAGACCACGCATAACCAATATCCATGCACACAGTCTCTATAACATTAACATAAATTAACAAACCGAAAAAAAAGTGAAAAAAACAAATAATCCCTAATATCCCTCGGAGGTATTTTTTAAAACATATTCTTGATTGAATTTTGTGTTTGAAATGTGATGGTCTGCAGTTGTGTTCCCGTCGTTTTGTTTAAACTATGGCATTTTTAGTGAGCTTGTTTTTGATCTTATCATTATAAATCTATTTTTCACAATAAAGCTAAATAAGTTGAACATATTTAAGTCCTTGTTAATTTTTCCACCCTGTACAACCCTTTAGGATTTTGTTATCATTCCTTATAAAACTTTTTCACTCAACACTGCCTAAATAAAATTTATATAAAGTAAAATAAAATTAAGCTTAATTGATAAAAGTAAATTTTTTTATTAATTTGCTCCTCCCTGACCTCCCTGTATAAAATCGTTACGCTCTTGACTCAGTTTGATAAAAAACGAGAAGTGAAAATCAATAAAACTGGAAAAATGGAAAATCTCCATTAAAAAATGAGATAACAAAATTCTGACACATACGTCTGGAGATATAATAGGAAGCTCTAATAATCCATAATCAGATCTTGTGAACCTATTTTGATATATAAATTGCCACTAGCGAAAGTTTCCGACGTTACCTATCTTTTGTTTTTCCACCCTGTACATCATCGGGTTTGTCATATTTTCTAAGTTCTTTCTAAAATTACAAATTTGAAAGAAAAAAGCTTTTCATTGTTGGTAAGCACATCAAAATCAATCAATTATTGCTTAAATTACACCGTTCCAATACTGACGAGCAATTTATTTCAAATATTTTTTCTTTGTGAATTTAAAGTAATACAAAAAATTTGTGATATTTTCAAGTTAAACTCACTACTAACCGAAAAAAAGATTTTATAGTAAGGCTTCTTCTTCTTATTGTTTTAAAACTTAATGTTAAATATGTAGAATATCTAAGCGTGAAATCAGTTTCTTTACCGTATTTTTTTATATTATCAATAAGAGAATATACCTAAAAAATTAAACTGTGATTGCACTGTACTAAGATGCAGCAATATAGCAAGCAAATGTTATTATGCTCATGTACCTGTTTTATGTATTTATAAAAAATTAATTCCTATTAATTTTAACAACCTATAGCACTTACCCTTTTAAATATGCCTACGAACCGAACTGTACTGTATATCATTTTGCTTAAATACTTTTAGGATGTTAAGAGTTTCTGGGGCTGCTATATCTAGCTAGTTTGGACTGCCAGACCACGCACTTCATTTTAGTGAGACCTCAAGAATGCCGAAAAATAATAAGTAAATCAAATACAGGTTTTCAGTTTTGGTCGAACCACTACGCAGTTCGAACATAAACGCCCGTCTACTTATTTCGTTTCGACCTTAGACTTTTAATTAAAGGAACTAAAGTCGAACACGAATACGCGCTTGGGAAAGTAAAGAGGAAACTATTCCATAATAATATTTGTATTAGTTATTGAATTAAGTTTTGAAACATTTTAAAAGCGGTCAGAAAATCGTATGTCCTGATTCCTTCACATATCAAAATTATCCATGTCTGTGAATTTGTTAGTCAAGTTAAGTCAAACTACCTAACCGTTTGACTTCGTCGGACTCATGTAAACGCGCCTTAATGTGGTTTACATGAATGAATTTATTAAGGGATTGGTTCTAAAATAAAAATAAAATGGTGAAACGCTGCAATTTTTAAACTTGGTCAGTAATATAAATTATTAAGAAATGTAAAACCTTTGTCACGAGGATGTAAATAATTACCAAGTGGCCTAACTAGATCGTTTAAAGCATGGAAAAAAGCAATTTACTTAATTAAAATCCTGTTTCTAACCGAAGGAAAAATCAATCGGAAAGAATTTATAAAAGGTTGCAAATACCAGGAATTGCTTTTTAATTTTAAAAACGAGGTTGACATAGATATTACTAAACTTATTCGTTAGCTGAAAATACTCATAAAAGCCTGTTTACATTACTTGCAATTTATAGCATGAAAGTTATAGCAAGGCAATTGATTGCATTGCATGGCCGTTTACACATGAAGCAATTTTTGTATGCAAGTATTCTGACAAGAAATGTCGCCAACTTTAAAAATATATCTAACGCAGCAGATTAAAAAATAGGTTTTTATTGTACATACTTATCTGCCACATTCTTCTTTTTGGGACATATCGGCCCTATTTTTTATAAAGATAAACAATAAAAAATATATTAAATTCGCAAAATAAACCGCTCAAACGCCAATCAAAACAAAATCGATATTTTTTGGGGTAATGTTTATTTTTATATGGTTGGTGCTTCGAAATATTACTAGAAAAGTTACTAAAAATGCATGCTACTTGCAATTAAATTAGAACAAGTCCTAATTTCATGCAATGCTAGTAAAATTGCATCAGCTGATCGAAAAGCCACCAACGCGCATGCTTGGAGGTCATTTTTTTTTGCATGGCACCAACTTGCATGTAATGTAAACAGGATTTAAGTTTAAAATGTTGAACGTAAGGTTAAATCTAATTTCAATAATTTATATTATTTAATTAATCAATAAAATTAACGCATACTGATTTTTTGCTTGGTTTCGATTTATTTAAAATCAAAGTCAGTTGTTCGCGTATGAGTGGATTTAAAAACTTAAATCCTGAGACTCACTATCGCTGAGACCGCTTTAATTTGACAGTCAAGGTTTTAAAGTGACAAGAATAAGAATAAAACAGTTAACTCTTCTACTATGAATTTATTTCCGAGTCTCTTAGAAATTTATAAAATAACAACCAATTAAGTATGTATTTTGCCCAATACTTAATTTATTTTGTGTTCAATTTCCTTATAAAGTACTGTGTATGGTACAGCTTTGCGGCGATACTGTGGCTTATTATTGTACTAGTACAATACAATTTCTCTGTTGCCGTTGAAGTATGCCAGTATATTCCGTGGCGTTTAGTGAGATTTCAAAGTTGTATATCTCTATTCCTACTCACAGGTCTCGTACCAAATTTAGGGGTTTTAATAGGGAGCTCACTGGGAATGTTTTGATGACGAACGACAACATTTTGTAATTTGCGAAAAAAAGTTGAATTTTTGCTCAACATCCACTGGGAAAAAAATGAACACGTTTAGATATTTTATTTATTATTTTTTCCAAACAAATTTTAGTAGAAAATTTTGAAATTTGAACGGAAAGAAATTTTAGTAGAAAATTATAGTCATTTGAATTTTTTTTTAATTATGTTTTTGGTTTAAAAAAACTTAAATGATTATAACTTCCTACTAACACATTTTTTTCTATTAAAATTTAAAAATTCACGACAAAGTAATGCAAAACTTGTTAATAAAAACGAATTAATACAATACCTAAACGTGTTCATTTTTTTTTTCAGTGGAAGCTGAGCAAAAATTCAACTTTTTTTCGCAAATTACAAAATGTTTTTTTTTTATCAAAACACTATTAAAAACCCTATATGTGGTACGGCTCCTGTAAGTAGGAACCCAGATATACAACTCTGAAATTTCACCAACCGCCACTGGAATACTGTCTTCAGAAGATTGATGTTTTTTCATATTAATAACTGGAGCTCCAAAAACCATGAATGTCAAGCGGACAGGAGCGGAGAGGAGCGCCGGCAACGGCGGTAACGTTGTGCAGGCAGTATTTTTCAATTGATTCTACGGTTAGCAAACGGGACCGGGAATCGATTGATGTAATGCAGGTACATTATGCCGCGATATTTATGGTGAGGATGACGTTGGGGCGCGAAAAAAATAGAGAATAAAATTCGGCGTGAAGTGAAGGGTAAAAATTGTGGCTAACTACAGATGAATCAACAGATTTAAAGAAAAATTCAGTGGTCAATGTTGCAGTTCGAACATTAGATCCACGTAAATCTTCAGTTCTTGATTTAATAGCCAGTAAAAGACTTCTCAGCTGTACTGGAGATTTGGTATTAACCATTCTACAAACTTTCAAATTTCAGCAAACCAGATGCTAACGTTTGTTACTGATGGGGGATCATCTATGCTTCGTGCGGGCCGTTTGCTGAAACAAGTTTGCCCTCATGTCTATATTATGTTACGTGTATCTTCTTACATGCATTACATCTGGTAGCACAAACCATTCGCTCCTGTTACCCAGGTGTGGATAAATTTATTGCAGGCGCGGATCCAGAACTTCGTTGGGGAGGGGGTCATTCAGGGAAGAGTAATATAGGGGGGGTTGAAGCTTCGTTCTATTATTGTCAACATTTTCAGGAAGTACGGTCACTTGTCTTGCAATTTAACGCGAAAGAAGCTACCTCGATCAAAGAAAGTCAGTTAAAATTTCAAGATCCTCAAATGGAAATTCATCCACAAACAATTTTTAATAACTACAAAGAAATAACCAACGCCATCACAGCATTACAAAAGTCGTCGTTGTCCTTAGCCGAATCACTACAAATATTAGATAACGTACAAGCAGTACTACAAACTTTAAGTGACGAAAAACATGTCCTTATTCGAGAAAAATTTAATAGTGTGCTACAAAACAATCTAGATTTGGCTAGACTAGATTTTTAACACTAGTGTTTTACAGATTAGTGTTTCAAGGACCATTTTAGGTATGCAAATATTATATCTTTAAATGTCGAACGGTCGTTTTCCATATATAAATACATTTTTTCATGGCGGCGAACATGTCTCAAAGAAACGACTGTGTGGAAACATGCGCTATGCTGCAAGTGTTTAGCCGTGCACATTCAGATGTATATTCCTAGCAGTGATGTCAGGTGGGTGGAAATAATAATTCCTAGACGATGTTGCAAGTTTTGCCTAGTATTCCCTAGATTATTTTCCTCAACTAACGTCAGAATTCTCCAATTTGAAGAGTAAGGAGAGCGGATGTTTCCAGCTCTGGATGTGTAAGTCGGATTTCCCCAGTACCTACATCCCAGTACATAGTACTTAGACTTCGGTCTTCGTGGGCTGTCAGAAGATAAAAAATGCCCTAGTAATAAATTAAACTGTATAATATTGAGTTTCAACTTTTGTTTCACGCAAAATCACAGGTTATTTTTCATAAACATTAAAAAAATCGTAAAATCGTAAATTAAGTTCATAATAAAATCATCATAACCTCAAACTTCCAAACATAACCTCTTCAGACCCCAGGTAACATATATGATACCTGTGGTTCATATTTTTTTGAATGTTTTGTATATAGTGTGTCTTTTATATAGTGGTCGTTTTACTATTGTCCCGCATATTTATCAACAGTAGGGCATTAGTATTACGAATCCATAAATCAAAATTCCAAGAGTACATAAACCTAAATCGAAAAGGTAGTTTAGGCGATCTAAAAACCGCAATCGAGTATATAAGAATGGGAAAATACTGGCAGGATGCTTTTGAAAAATTTTAAATACCAATATTCACATTATCTAAATATCGAAATCAGCCACCTGATTCCATAAAATCAATAGGAGCAGGAGGGAGAAAAACCAACTCATTTTGTATGTCTCTCACATCACTTGACTCAATTACTTATACCGAGTTTTATTTTTGTAATTAATGATAAAATAATATAATACACATTATAAAACTATTTATTGCTCGAAAATTCTTTCTACCAAGAAAAATCCCTAGATAATCACAAAAATTCCCTATATACCTGAGAGACTGAAAAATACCTATTACATCTAAGAAAAATTCCCTAGAACTAACATTACTGAATCCTACTAAGTAAGTATTTTTTTTTAGTATGATGCATGTTATTATCACTTACTTACATGCATTTGCGTATTTACGTTTCCGTGCCTATGGTGGGGAAGCGTGGTTTTCTGCTCTTATAATAGGATACTTCTGAAGGAACATAAAGTTGTGGGGTTACCGTACTTATTTTTATTTCCATCACTAATACTCAACACAGACACTAATTCATGACACAAATAAAAACAAAACATTAAACACAAACAAGAAATTTATTGTCGATGGGCTTTTAATCTATTTTTTGACAATCAAATAATGGGTAAGTTAACAGAGTACAAAAAAGTTTTGAATGTAAACAGCTAGGTAATCTAAATATTTAATTATGGTCCTTGTAAAACTCGGTTGTATAAATATCGTTCGTTTGATAAGCAATCAAAAGCCACATGTCATGCACCCTGTTGAAGTCTGATATATTTTGCGTTTAGAGGTTGGCTGAAAGACAGGACCGGACTTATACTCACCGTTCAACTTAAACAATAAACACCAAGGAAATCTAGTCTCTAAAATCTATAAAGTCCACAAGTAAAATTTTTAAAAAACACACCATACAAAGACGGAGATCTTTTATTTAAAATCCGACAGCTCGTATTTACCTACTTTCCGTTTTTTTTTAGATTTTATGTAAAAAAGTTTATTAAAGTTTTTTCAATAGTCGGATCGATATACTAAACTTAAAAAAGTTATTTGAACGAAGGGCGGTATGCCATAGGTGGCACCCTCTACTAATGACATCAAAAGTATGGACGAATTTAAATTCCTCGCCTTAAAAATCCCCTAAATCCCCAATTTTGTGCTGCAATGTCATTTTGTTGCCAAATTATTGGAAAAATTCGGAAATGAAATTAAAATTTTGACACCCTGTATCTCGGTTATTATCAACTTTGGAATTAGGCAAGTTAGAATAAATCACATTACCTCGACATAGGGAATCTGCTGTTGCTCTGTGACTCATTACTTTTGAACCACCCTGCATAATAAAAGAAGAAACTGATTAGCTGACACATCAACCCATAGCCCACACCGCTGGCTCTAGAAACTTGAAATTTAGAGTTTTCTTTTATAACTTAGGCATCTACTAAGGAAGGGGTTTTCAAAGTTCAACCCCTAAGGAGTTCAAACTTTGTATGTGGAAAAATATTAGATGGTCCTATTAACTCGAAACTTCATAGAAGTACTCTAAATAATAACGTTCAGATTCACTAAGAAGGTTTAAAATTTAGTACTTGTTTAAATTGAGATCTTATAGTTGATCAGTTAGGTTTTGACAGGTTTTTGCCCTGTCATTGCTAATAAGTCGTCATTAAAAACTTATGAATTAATCTGATATTTCAGCGATTTGCTTGGTTTTCAAATGATTTTCATCTTGGAACGAGTGGATGTAATTAATTTAGTTTTATTATTGTCCAAAGTACGTACTAAAATTGCCGTTTTCTTTATAAATTTGCGAAAAAGCTCAGAAATAAATTCATAGTATAAAACTTAGTTGTCTTATTCTCACACTTGTCAGTTTAAAACTTTTGGTTGTCAAATTAGACTGGACTAGCGTTGGGGAATCTGACTGTTTAAACACGTGTTTTACAGTTTTTAATAAATCAACCACTTAGGGGGTGAAATGGGGGTTCAAAGTTTGTGATGAAGTAACATTGTTGTGCGGACGAGGTCGCGGGCGATAGTTAGTTACCAAATAATAATAATCTTAGAACCAATCCTAACTGTAACATTTATTTTTCATATCAAGCTGCAGCGAAGAAAAGTTGCCTGTCAAAGATATAATAACGAATCTGTGAGGGCTGTGTGCACTTTTTCAGTATGAATGACACAAAGATTTGTATTAAGTGCAAAATTTTTTTATTTATTAGCAGAGCGCTTTCGACCTTATAGGTCATCATCAGTGCTTCCTGAAAGTAAGGAATAAACAGGTTTAGATACAAAGTAAGAGTTTAATTTGGAGTTTAGTTTTATTTTCAAATTTATGGGTGAGAATTTTTTAATTTTAATTTACTCAGTAAGTAAATTAAAATTTAAAAAAATTTCAAAATTTTCACCCATAAATTTCAAAATAAAACTTAACTCTAAATTAAACTCCTAATCTGTATTTAAACCTGTTTAGTCCTTACTTTCAGGAAGCACTGAAGATGACCTATAAGGCCGAAAGCGCTCTGCTAATAAATTAAAAATTTTTCACTTCATACAAAGCTTTGTTTCATTCAAAGATATAATATACAGTCACGGACTTTTTTGTACAGTATATTATGCCCAACAAATGTACCAAACTTTGCATTCATATATTTATCTCCAAGGGTGTAGAGTTGTACAAACACTTGGCCGCGCCTGCCTCCACATTTCAAAACTTTATTATAGGTCCGTTTCGTCTGGCGCGTGCCATCCAAAATTCATCTAGCCACTTGCAACGTTTTGAACTACGGCATGTCGCCATTAGTAAGGAAATACCAGATATTGAAATATACCTCTTCTTAATTATTAGGAAATAGGGGTCATACAATGTTTTGTTGCTTAAAATGTGAACGCTAAATTGTAATATATTTTTATTTGATGAAAATATCATTGCATGTTATTATTAAATAAAATCAATATGTAGGTCAAATAATTTTTTTAATAAAACCACTCATTTCATTAAAATAATTAGGCAATGGCCTTTGTTTTTTGCCCGCATTCTTCCACTGATACAGATAAATGTGTTAAACTATAGATAGCGTATGCCAAGAAAGCCTCCTCTCGGAAGTTGTTTGTCGACTTGCTTAGGTGAAACGTCACTGATAATTTTCTATGTTACCTAGCGTAACAAAATATAGACTAAAACCTGTCCAGACAACGTACCTATAAAGTCAAAATAATGCATCTATGTCTATATTGGATCAGTGGTTCTTTATAAGCGCACAAACGGACAGACAGCGTTTGCGTTTTATGATATGTAGAGATACGTTTCAAAATAAAAATCAGTACCTCCGCTTGCTAGGTAAATATTTTAGGATATTCTGAGAAAACCCGTCAATTCTCTAAGACTATTATAATTTTTTTAAGTTGTGCTGTTAAAATATAATTAAATTTTTCCATTATAAACACATCAAAAGCCGGTGGTGTAAACCTCCGCTCTTAATTTATTTTTAAACAAAACATTTGCTGAGCTTTAACACCGAAGGTTAGGCTCGATTTTGCTTTAAAATAGAAGCCAAGCAAATAACCCTACAGCTGTTAATAATTCCTGCTTGGCAATCAATCATTTTAAAGCAGTCAGTATCTAAAATTATTTTAAAATAAAGGAAAATTTAATGCAGAAAAATCATTTGCTCGTTAAATATTTTTTTGTTTTTAAAAAAATTATTACGTATATACCAAATTATGTACAAAATTACCTATAACGTAATCCTCTCTCCTTTAGCAAAATACAGGTTGTTCGAAAAGTCTTAGTATCGGCAAATATCATGGGCAAATGTCAGGCAAAATATCGGTAAAGATAAAGACACTAAATTTTAGGTGTATCTTATTGGTTAATAAATCTACTTTTTTATGCAATTTAAGTTTTTTAACGCATTTAAGAAGTGAGATCAAAATTTTTAAATCCAACTCTTTGCCGTGTGGCACCTTATTTTAATTAATATTTTTTATTAAATATTTAATTCGTTTTTAAATGGTAGTTCGTTTTTAAAATTAAAAATTGTAAAAAATAAGAATTTAGGTTCCATTATTTCTCTTACTATATTAAAAGTTGCTGAAAATGACCACCAATTTCTTGGCAGTAATAAAATCGATTTGGGACTCTGTCAAGAAGTAACACCTGCCATTCTCGAAAATGTGAAAGTGAGTTCCAAAATGGACTTTATTACTGCCGAGAAGTTCATGATGGTCATTTTGAATAACTTTAAAGTAATAAGAGAAATAAGGGTATTAAATTTTTTTTTCACGATTTTTAATTTTTAAAGGCTTGCCATTTAAAAACGAATTAAGATATTGTTGAGGTAAAATTCTGTCTTGAATATCTTTAAAATAGGGTATCACACGGTATAGGGTTGAGTTAAAAAAATTTGACCTTAACTCCCTAGTGTCACCCATTCCACAAAAAGTCCAATTACATAAAAAATTAGATTTAATAACCAGTAAGATACACCTAAAATTTGATGTCTCTATCCTTAGGTACTAATACCAAAGATATTTGCCCATACTAAGACTTTTCGGACACCTTGAATATTCCGTATAGATACGTAGAGAGACAAATCATCCATTGTATGTTGATACGCGAAAGACATGAAATCTTCTTCTAAGAACTGAATAGAATCAAGGACACATGGTTTCAAAGATGGTGCCGGTTTTCAGATATTGGAAATGTATTCTAGGTTTTATCTATGTACTAGACATAGACGCCATACAGATTGGAAGCGGAAAATATATTTTTTAGCTAGAAATTGTCTGTGTGCCATCTTAGAGTCAGCTGAATAATGATGACAATAACATATGTACCTAAATAATCAACCTAATTAAAATGGAGGGTATTAAATATAAAGTAATGGCAACAACAAACCTGAATCAGCAACGCAAAAACTAACAGTTCATGGTGTTGCTGATGCTAAAATTGCCTAATTAGTGTTTATTTATTTAAATCAAATGTATTTTTCTAGTCACACTCTAAAGAAATATACACAGAATTAACATAGTACGTAATATTCTTGTTTATACAGTATTCCACTCAACGCTGTGTAAACTTTCCTCAGACAAATACATACGCTGCTGCTGCAGGCGATGATGAAAGTTTAATTCTAAAAATTGGAATTTTCAAAACAACTGTGTCAAAAGCACGAAATAGCTTTTAGATGGAAGCGTGCGGCGTTGCTATTAAATTATTACCTACTTTTTAAGTTAGTCTTCCGGCGTGATAACAAATTTTCATAGTACTTTCACACGTATGTATTGAATCGTTAAGGTCGCAATACTTTATTTGTTCTTGGACTTTCTAAATATGTACGAACAAATAATATACCTGGCTCTTGCCAGATGATGTAGTGTTTGAGTAAAACCATTTGCTACCTCAATTTTAACACAAGAATATTAATGTTTGGAACATACAGCTGAAATCTTAGTTACAATCTGTCATGTTGTATTTAACGAGAAACATGTGTAAAGTAGAGAAAACGCCGTTACCTCAGTGTCACAGGTAAGACGCTATATTTCAGTTTGTTTAGCGATTTTTAATATTGACTGTGAAAGATATAATAAGGGATTTCTATTATGCTTGATGTTATAAGTTTATTTGGACCTCAAATAGGGCCAAATAGGGCTTAGCGATTCGACCCTTCAGCCCCAGGGCGCTTTCGAAATGGGGGCGCTCAACCTGAACGTCGACAGTTTAGTTTGGGAAAGATTTGCGAGACAAGTCAACAACTTAATTTCGGGAAGTTTGTTCCAAAAAAGGTCGACATGTTTCCCTTTACTTCACTCTACCTTATACATAGTCCTTTCGTTACGCCCGGAAGCGTTGGGGGCACTTCACACCTTTGTGTCCTAGGCGCTGGGACACTGGTTTAAGAGTTTGTTTGTCCACCATCATATACTCGTATACATGTAGATACGTAGTATAATGTTTACCTACCGTTTAGAAATTTAGATAACCTTTCCCTGAATTTATTTCTATTCCAAACCGACACCTTTGTCGGTGGAACTTCAAAATCTTAGTTCCGTTAGAAAACCTCTTATTATCACTTTTATTGCTTTAGCGTTCTAAAAATATACTTCTTTAAATGCACAAAAAAAGGTCAAACATGGCTAACAGAATATATCCTACCCCTGTCTCTTTGTCTAGTCCTACTAAGGCATCAACAATCCGCCCCTATCATCTTTCTAACAAATAAAATAATATCTGCTCAAACATAATTCGCCTAATAATATTTGCGTCATCGCTAATCTTACTATAATTGGCCAACCCTTCCTGGCGGGTTCCGCGAGGGGTGGCAACCTTTTAGCTCATCTTTAAGTTGCCGTCGGAGCAACAAGTTGGTTATTAAGTAACTCATCGGGAAGGAAGTCGTGGTCGCGGAAAGTCGGTCAAGTGTCTGACCAGACACACGTTCACACAAAGTCAGTGTAAAAGTGCGGGAAAAAGTCCTGTTTCTCTCTCTGGTCTAGTTCCCCCCATTTCTAAAGGCAAAATAAAGTCCTTAATCTTTTTCCAACATGGCAAAGTAAAGTCCTTATCTTCCGAGCCATCAGAGCTCAAAGAACTCTCGGCCCAGTGCCAATCGGGTCACAGAACCCCCCATCTCTCTTTCGAGCCTCAAAGAACTCTCGGCTCAGTGCCATGCGGGTCACAGCACCCCCTCATTAACAAGGCAAAGTCCTGTTAAACTCTTCCGGGTCATTATTATCCCGGAACCTCTTATTTCTCCAGGCAGAACCCTGTTAGATTCTTTCGGGTCGTAGTGCCCCGTTATCTTAATGCTTCGCAGGCCATCAGAATCGTCACCGAATTCATAATCATCGTTATAATAAGTACCTAGTCATACTAATACTACCTACGTTATAATAACTTATGACAAAGTGGCATGCAAGAAATAACATCTCGTAACAAAGTGTTATATAAAAATGAATATTCTTATTACAACTGTCAAAATCAAGAGTTGTGTAATTATGCAAATAGATGCATATACATAGCGTTTAGCGAAATTAGTGTCTTTTAATGTCAACAAAAAGCAACTTAGAGATTGCGCAGAAAGATGAAATGAACCAGCACCCATGGACATAGGTTACAGTAAGATGAAGGTAAGGTTTTGGTAGAATGCCCCTTATCCAACCAACTACATCTTTCTTTCTTTCGGGAGAAATACCAGGCGGTGCGACAGGAGAGAGAAAAACAAGTGAATCTTGCGTTTTTATTATTTGGAATCTCGCTAGATTGGAATTATACAGCCAGATTCTCAAAAGCTAGTTCGGTCACCTAATTTGACAACCAAAATTTTTAAACTGACAAATGTAAGAATAAGACAACTATGATTTATACTATGAATTGGTTTCCGAGCTTTTTCGCAAATTTATAAAGAAAATGAAAATTTTAAGACGTACTTTCGACAATAATGGAACTAAATTCATTAAAGCCGCTCGTTGTAAGATGAAATTCATTTGGAAACCAAGCAAATCGCTGAAATAGAATAATTCATAAATTTTTAATGACAACTTATCAACAATGACAGGACAAAAGCCTGTCACGACATTACTGATTAACTATAATATCTTAATTTAAACCTGTACTAAATCTTAAACCTGCCTAGTGAATCTGAACGATAAAGCTTATAAATTAGATTAAAACCTCATTATTTTGCGTGTACTCTAATTTCACATATTGCTGAAAACCAAACTCAAATTTCTTTAGTCTTGGAGTTTTGTGACAGCTTCTATTTAGCGCTTTATAACAATTTTTTAACAAAGATACATGCAACCCAGTATCAAACAAAATATTAGTAAAGCAGACCGATCGTAGTCGTACGCGAGCAGTGTATTGATGCGAGTACCGGCGCGTGCCGACAGCCGTTACCTCCTTGGAAGGTATCCGCGCTTCATGCTCGGGCGCCCTACGTACAGACCATGTAATTCAATACATAAAATCAATATAAACTTCGAAGATTTCGTACATGTATAATTTTAAGGCTAATGAATACAAATACGTAGGTTTCAGGAAAAACCACTTAACTCGGGTTAAGGTGTTGTTGCATCCATTGCGTACGCCTCATCTATGGTTAAATGTCAATAGAAGACATATTTATCTACAACTTTACCAAGTTGCAGATAATTATCTGTTTTCATTATCTTTTTCTAACAATTTCTTTATAGCGATATTTTCATCTTTTTCCAGATAACTTCAAATTTGTGCTAATAATACTCACTGAAAAATTAAAGTAAATAAAAATTACAAAACACGCGAAAATGAATTTTTCGTAAAACAGACACATGACCATTTGCCGTATGAAAAAATAAGAAGCCTATGGATACACCCCTCACAGAATTCATGGATAGTGGTCTTAGGAAGAGATTATAATACTTAATTTTTAATTTTCAAAAATTTGTTTATAAAAACAGAGCTTGAATTAATATGGAAAATTTCACTTAAACAAGAATAATATATGATTGTTTGTCTTGGCGATTATTAATACATGCAATTTTGGTTCATTGAAATATCTTTAATTGATCAAAAGTTAAGCATTTGTTTATTTTTATTTATTCTTATTAAATACGGACGAATCTATTGGTCGTAGACAAAATTGCTCATAAGCAAAATTATGTATAATTGTCTTACCTTTTTGACGGTGCTAACGGCGCGTGGCGTTACCCTACTTTAATAAATAACTGACGTATGATAGAAAATTCGAAAAAGGCAAGAAAAACAAGCCTTTTCCGCAATAAATTGTTAATAAAAAAAATTAGCCAGACGATATTTTTATAAAGAGTTTCATACGTTCATTTGGGCACTTTTAGGTATCCATTTCAATTAGTTTCAATCATTGAATACTTTTTTTTCTTATTTCGACTCTTTAGGTCTAACTTGCCTCCTCTACATACATAATTTATTTAAATTGCTACATTTATTTGTCAGCGTCACTTTGGAATTATTGTTGCCAAACTTTATTGTTTTCATAACTACGATCACACTTACTAGGTATTTGTATAAAAATTTTAGCTCTGTTTTCAATGAATTAACATAACTTTTCTAATAATATTTTTGCTAAGATATAACAGCTGTGGAAAAAATGTTCTTTGCAACTTGTGCGATAAATCTCTTTGGTGCCTCGAATTAGTTTCTGACTTAGCTGGACCTCATTAAAAAGTTTCATTCTCGATCACCGAAGTAGGATTTCAAGCACTAGAGACAAAAAAATATTTCTCGGCCAATGCGTAAAAGGCTACCTATCAGGTTACCTATCGCTCAATATTATTGCGAAAAATAATTTTCCGTAACTTATTTACTATAGTTTTGTTTGTAAGTTTGGCAACATACTAATTTTTTGCTGCATTCTTTTAGTGGTCGAGTTTTCGTGTGTCGAATTATAACCTAAAGATAATTCGACACACGAAAACTCGACCACTAAAAGAATGCAGCAAAAAATTAGTATGTTGCCAAACTTACAAACAAAACTATAGTAAATAAGTTACGGAAAATTATTTTTCGCAATAATATTGAGCGATATGGTTTAATATATAAAATAATAATAAAAACCTTAATTATATTTATTATAGATAACAAATTATTATGGGTGCCCTTATATTATTCTATTTTAACATCAGAAGTCGCCAGTCGGAAACGTAAAATAATGCGAATCTTTGGAAAATAGGCAACGTTGTTAACAGGTGGCATCGTTCTTCTGGTGGATAGGTGAATAGGCTGGCGTCTAGAATAATAATGTCATATCTAGCTGCTTACTGAGTGGTGATTTGTATTTAAGCTCCGCTCACCTAATTTTTTATCGCTTCCTCACCCTTTCGTCGCATACAACTTACCATGTGCCGGACTATACCATGTTGGATTATCACTGGTTACCACTGAATTTTCCACTGGGATATTTGTTAGTAGGCCTAGGTTCATGCTTCGAAGAATTACGAAAAACAGACTTGGACATTTTTTGCTTTTAGACAGGCTTATCTACATGCCACACAGTTGAGCTATTGGCATGTGAGGTGACGTATTTTGCATATACTATATAATGTTTTTAGGCATAATTGAAGCTATCTTTATAATAAAAAAATACTCATATCTTATTAGTATTTGCGTCGTTCCCGTTCTTTTTGTTCGTTTTTTCCAATAAACTTACCTTTCAGCTCCACTAATCTTTGGAAATTGTTTCTGTTTTCTTTGTATGGTTTTCACGGCTACAATATCAATAAAATTTACATGAAGCTCACGCGTACTTATATTAAAAACATCTTTTTGCGCCTCGAGAAACGCGATAGCTCGTTGACGATGTGTTAATATCTTTTAGCTACGTATCCAAAAAGTTTTTTTGCAGTAATACCTTCTTCCTCGGTATTCTGAAAGTGATCCTACTTGATATCCACAAAATGTTTTTGTAACAAAATAAATTTTAAAAAAAGAACTATTTGATATTTTATTGTTCCAAGGGAATTGCGTTAATAAAAAATCCGGCTACAATTACCAGAAATTAAAAGAAAATTAATAAATCAAAATCAAACCAATATATTTTCTAATAGTAATTTCCGTTGGAACCTTACTTTTATGATTAATAATTATCAGCATAAGTTAAATTATAATATTCAAAGTATTTTCATAATATAAATTAATACCTTCATTTTCTTGACATTTGCGTTCAGATTCACTAGGAAGATTTACGATTTAGTACTGTTTTAAATTAATATCTTCTAGTTGATCAGTTATGTTTTGACATGTTTTTGTCCTGTCCTTGTTACTTTGGTGATATTACTTTTGTCAGTAGATTATGTGCACGTGAATGCCGCACATTAGTCCGAGTATCAGTTTAGTGTTACTTCTGGTGAATCCAGCGATTTGAAAGTTTTATTGAGACCAGCGATTTTCGTGATATATTTTTCCAGAAATATTAAGAGCAATCAAGCGCAACCGTGTCATGGATGCGAGCAATTGTTGGAGATGGTTTGCCTAGCAGAAAGTGGTTCGAGTATTACACAACCCTAGTAAATACCTGTGCGAAGTAGGGGATGGCGTAGATGGCAACATATTCCTGGTATCAGTGCCAAGCAAACTACATAAAAGACTCCTGTTATTAGGACATTTTCTTTTATATGAAGATGACGGTGGTAAGGTTAAAGCGAAAATGCTTAAAATATTAACAAATAACGTAGCAAAATGCTTAAAGGGAGAAAAAGCTTGGCATAAGAGATTTATGGAAGAACACAAAGAAAGTTCCGATGATGATCATTTTGTGAACCCAGATAGAGCAGTTTTTGATGAACATAGTGATTCTGATAGTTCTGAAGATAGTGACTGTCACTTCTGAGTACAGTAGTGATAATAATGACTACAGGTTATACGAATCTGATACCAACGAGTGTTCAGACAGTGAATAATGATGTGTTTAATTAGTATTTTTTTCTGAAATTACTAAACTGTCAAACTAGTGATAGTAGTTAAAATAGAAATGATAAATCTAATGAAGCTACGTGTACATAGTTCAAAAGTCAGAATATTTAATAAATATAGGTATTATAAAAAGTTATTTAGACCAATCTGAGCCCAATGAGTGATCAGACAGTGAAGAATGATCTGTTTAGTTAGTGTTTTTTTCAGAAAATAGTAAACTGATAAACTTGTGATAGTAGTTATAATAAAAATCATAAATCTAATGAAGCTACGTGTATATAGTTCAAAAGTCAGATTATTTTATAAATTTGTTAAAGAAAGTTATTCATTCAGTTTTATTTGCCACCCTTGTATGGTACAGGTTGACTCAGAAGGAAATTGCAACATTTCAGGTACATTTTTACAGACCTAAAATCAACATAACAGTTCCTATTACCATGGGTTTGATACGTAACCATTACAGATATACAAGGGGGTAACATTGTTAACGAACGTACAATGTTTGGCATAAAAAATTCCCCGGGGATTTACTACAAAGGCTTAAAACTGCACGTTCAGATTCACTGAGAATGTTTCAAGATTTAGAACTGGTTTAAATTAAGATCTTCTAGTTGACCAGTTATGTTTTGACAGGTTTTTGTCCTGTCATTGTTAATAAGTCGTCATTAAAAACTTATGAATTATTCTGATATTTCAGCGACTTGTTCGGTTTCCAAATGATCTTCATCTTGAAACGGGTTGCTAGAATGAATTTAGTTCTATTATTGTTCAAAGTACGTACTAAACCTTTGTTATAGAAATTTGAAAAAAAATTCAGAAACAAATTCATAGTATAAAACTTATTCTTACACTTGTCAGTTTAAAACTTTTGGTTGTCAAATTAGACCGGACTAGCCTTGGAGAATCTGGCCGTTATAGTCTGGTCGCAGGAGAATTCTTTATCACAAGTGCTCTTATTTTTAGGGTTAAAATCAAAGAGGAAACGTGCATTATATTAAACAGTGTACGCACTAGATCTATTTATTTCTGCAATAACACTTTGGACATCGTACACAGCATAAATCATAGGCATTAAATTGTAACTTTTGTTAACTTACATACAGTTTTAATTTAAGTAGCTAACATCCATATCTTTATGAAAATATTTTTTAGCTTTTGAGTTTTCAACTGATTAAAACAAGAATTTCTACATGAACATTGGTGTAATAAACTAAAAATTTATTAAAACTTCCATAAACGTGTATTCTATGTAAACTGACATAACACCATACACAAATAATAAGACCGGTCCTGTTCAATACTACAAAATGCTTTAACCTTCCAACTGCGCATGCGTCCCCGTGGCACTGCGCGCGGCCTGAGAAGGAGGCATTCTTGGTTCAAGCTATATTAGTCAAATTTCATTGACGTCATTGAAAAAGACCCCTTAACTTCAACCAAATTTTTTTTAAGTTGAACTTTTACGTATAAAAATTCTCATTAAGTATTTTAAGATATTTTTTATTGACTAGTCAATAACTCCCTGACTTTTACTCATAAATAAATGAACTGATTAATTATAAAAAAAAGTTCTTTGAAAAGATTCAAGACAAGTTTCCCATTCTAATCCTGTTTTGATTACGAAATTCTCCAATAATTTGTTAAATTGATTAATTATATCGAAAGAAAGTTATTTACACTTGAAGGAAAGTTTACAAAAGCTGTTGTTTCGCTGCCTTTTATATTTCATCAAAATTTGGTTTAACTTCAAGTCTTTTAGGCCATTTACTGATTTTATTTGGTAATTAGTTTAAGAAAGTTCTTTGAAAAATACACAATGTAAAAAAAAAGTCCTGTTTATTAGTTTAAACACGCAATAATTCAAATGATGTGTCATTGGGTATTATTTTTTAATCTGGGGCAGCTCGCATACACTTCAAGCCTAAATACTAAGAAGTACTAAGGTATTTCAAGAAAAGGGTAATACAATTTACTGATACGAGATTGCAAGGATTGCAGGTTAGGAGGAAAAGACAGGACCTCTGCAGCAGTTTATTCCATAATCTGATGACCCTAGGTATGAATGAGCTAGTGAAGTGAGGTGTTCTGTGTTTTTGTAGCTGGAAAATAGATGCATATGTGATGCACGTCTTGTTATTTTGTTAGGAACAGACAAAAAGGAAGAAAAGCTGGTTATTTTAAGCAAAATCGGTTTAAATATTTGTAGAAGAAAGACAGATAATAACAGCGCGACGATGAGCGAAAGGACAAGATGCAAGAACTGGGTGGGCCATTCATGGGTCGAATGGCTTGATTTTAAATACAATCAAGGATGATGAGTGTCAAAGGTGACGCAGCTTTTCAGGTATGGGAAAAATATTGTAGGTTTGGTATTATTTGGAAAACATATCCAATATACAAGCTGAAAGAGGAGAAATATTATCTGATTCGGAAGAGAAACCCAAGCTTTTTAGCTAAAGGGTGATAATCATAGTTAGTTGATGTCAACAAATGCTTGATTATTTTTTATGGGTTGTCTGTCTCGTCCTGTAGATTATACCAGCCATAACTGCGATTAACATTCACAACTAGACTATAGCCTCATCTGTTATTAACATTTTGTTTTTAATTAACTCTAATCTCTCAGTTATTGACAGAGCTACAAAGTTTCTTAAAGGATGACGTTTTTCACTTAATGTGCTTTGAAAGATATCATCAAATAAAAATTGCCGAATTAATTTTATTAACAAGATACAGTTATTATGTATTATAAACCAATAAAATTTAAAGTAACACATACAAGAACATAACCTCAACAGAATAAAGTTTAAATATTAAAAAGTAGAGGTATAATAACGGAAAATTAAACGGTTAAGATTCTAAAAACTAAAAACAGCATAAGCGTCAATAGCGAATATTAGCACCTTGACGTGTATAATATCTTGACACCGATGCACGCCTTATCTTATTACGTTTTGATCTAGTCCTAGTCCAATCCAGATTTTAACAAGTCTCTGCCCTACCTTTCCAAATTGTTTGATGAAATTTTTGAAGTTTCTAGCCACCTACCAAAGATGCTCCAGAGGTGTTCGATGGGATTTAAGTCCGGATATCCTGCAAGCCACACCATAACATTTACACCCACGCCACGTCGAAAGGCAATTTTTAGTTTTTGTTATTTTTTAAAATGCATTAAGCAAAAGCACTTTAAGAAACACTGTAGTCGTATCTCCTTCATTAACTGAGAGAATACTGAATACGAATCGCAGTTCTCTCAGGTCTAATCTACAGGGTGCAACAAACTTTAGGGAAAAAATAAAATTATTGTCAAGCCCCTGTGTACTGTACAAAATCGACTTTTTAAACAATACTGGCATACGGACTTTCCTAAGGAACGAACCTTCAACCTAAAAAAAGTTTTTACAGTCTTGTTAAGAGGTCAGAAGAAAATCGGTGCCAAAATTAGGATAAATTCGTTATGGTGCGTTAACTAATTGGATTAGTGTATTTATATTTAATATATTTTTTATGTTACGTCGTACCAAATGATAAATAGAATTTTAGGACTAATAAATTTCGAAGTTTTATATTAATAGAAGTGCTATAAATATAAATAACGTTATATAAATAAATTTGATTTCTAAATTCACTAGAAAATTTAGTTCCTTTTTGTGGAAATAACGTAAATGGAAAAGTTTGACGAATTATCGACGCAGCTGTTGCTGATGTGCCAGCCCTTGTAAGCGGTTCTTAAGCAGATATTAGTTTTCAGTGTAGAAACTACCAGATTTTATTTTCTGACTTTAATAATATGAATACTCGGCTTCAACGAAACCGAAAAGAAATTTTTAGTAATAAATAGATTTTTCGTTATAAGAAACATGCGACGAAAACTTGAAAAGTTTATTACCAAATGACTAAAACATGTCGTCGGTGACAAGACGAAGAAAATCTCAAAATTATTAAGTTTCCAGAATTTTTATTTTGAAGTAAATTAATGTTCTAGACGCTTGATGTATATTGACCATAATCCCCTATGCATTATAGAGTAATCGTTGTGCATGTTTTTAATATACTGTTGTACTTTTGGTCAATGACTAAAATTTTATTTCATTTATTAATTTTGAGATATACCCCTTTGTTTTGTCAGACGCAATGTAGGCACTGTTAATGGTTGGATACAGAAAATAACTTTTATCTACTCCTATTAAATTATATATTAATTATTCAACTAGTTTTGAACAATTAATAGTATCTATAAACAAACAACATGAGTTATAATAACTCACTGCTATAACTCACTATAATAAATCGGAAAGGATTTACCAACCGAATATCAAGGTGGCGCTGTAGAAGCCGATTGGCCGAAAGGAAACAGTCCATTATTGTTATTGAGGGAAGTAATGTCACTCGAATAATTTTGACGTTCTCAAATTAAGTTAATACCTAATTATTGTAAATTTTGTGCTAAAAAAGATGAATTCAGATAGTGAAGATGAATTGTTATGAATTATTATGTACCCAATCAAACCCCATCAAACTTTACCGTTAATTTTATTAATACACAAAATGAGTAATTACAATTAAAATTTTTATAGCTTTGTTATAGGTAACTATTAAGATTTGTGAATAAAGTTCTTTCTCTGTACTTATATCTTAGTATTTATTGTTATAGTCGTAGATAAAGTATAGTATTCAACTTGCGGTAATGGTCATAACTCACTTGATGAATTACAGCACTCGCCTGCGGCTCGTGCTGCAAACTTCATCTGCGTGAGTTATGACCTACATTACCGCTCGTTAAATAATATACTATTATTCAACTTTTTTATATATTAATAATGACACAGGAATTCGTATTATACATATTAAGGTAATTAGTGGAATTTCGTAATATCTTATCCCTGTTTAACAAAGAGAAACTTCTAAAGTTCCTGTTCCGTTAGGATGAAGAAATTGGTCACCCGACCAGTGAAAGATTAGTTTTAATACTCAGTTGCTAGCCTGTCACGTCCGTTAATTGATTGTTTTGGCAATCCTCAACGTTTGGAGATAAATGACGCTGTACAGGGTGTTTTCTATCTCTAACTATCTTTGTTTCCTTTGGTGGCTTCGATAGAACTTTCATTTTTAAAACATCTAAGGATGCGTAATTCGGCGTTATATGTAAGATAGAGTTGGGCAGCGTTCAAAAATATTAATTGAAGATGAGGCGTAAACTGAAACTAGATAAGCCAATTAAATGTAATTATTTCAAGTTTTAACTATTGCTGCTTTCTGATCATCTACATATTTGCAAAAAAAAATATTAATATTAAATCATTTTACTGCTTGGATGTTCTAACTTTCATGGATAATTTACAACCTAGCCCGTGTCACGTTTAATGTAGACTAAATATCCTGCGTTGTACATTATTTTTTTATATCTCAATTAGAGCCTATTAGGGAAACGGTTAAGCTTACGCTGACGTCTCTAATAAATAATTAATGTTACACGGATTTTATTTTAGAAATTAACGACGTTGTCAATAAATATATTATATCCATCGGAACCCGTATCAAACATAAAATTTCAAAAATTAAACTAATTACAAGCCATACGGATAATTGGTGCTAAAAAAAGACCAGGATTTTTGTAAATTCATACTTATTCAGGAAAGTTAGAATATCCAAGCAGTAAAATGGGTTAAGGTATGGTTTCAGTGGCGCGCACGGCTGTCGCGTTTTCACGCGGCGCGCGAACGCCGACCTGAGTTTCCAATGCATTTATATGGAAGTGGTTTCGTCGGCGCGGCACGCCTGCAGCTGTCGTCAACTCGTCGGCGCCGGCGTCAGCTGGACTGATAGATAGACCAGTCAAGCAGTCGCCGGCGCGGCGGCAGGTACATCGTGGCGCATGTAGAAAAATTACCCATTTTTCATCGAATGAGGATGAGATATCGGTGCTAGAAATTCAGAAATACCCTATTATTTTCAGTTGGAAGAAATAGCAAGTAGATACAAAATTAATTTGGGACAATGAAGGTAAATGAGGGGTGAGGAATTTCCACACTGGTGTACACATGTTGTTTTGAACCCCTTTATATATATATATATATATATATATATATATATATATATATATATATATATATATATATATATATATATATATATATATATAGGGTAAGGTTGCCCATATTGAACCAATTTTTACAAAAATCGCTGTAGCCCGGCGAAAAATGTTAAAATTGTCATTTCCATGTGTCAGAAATGTCTATTGGACATTTAGAAACATTTTGGTACCCATAAATAATATCTATAAAACCTATGAATATTTTTAATTCATTATAGAAAAATTAGTTGCAAGTGGTTCAATTTGGGAAACGTGTTGCTCAAATTGAACCACCAGTATCCCAAATTGAACCTGCACAATATTGTACAAGAGTAAGCACTGGATTTTATTAAATAATAGGATACGGGTTTATTTCGTGCATTAGGATAACCAAAAAAGGGTTGTAGGTTATAGTACTTATAGAAAAAAACAATACTTGTCACAAAAATAAATCTTTTATTGTAATGAAATTAAAGAAAAACTTAAAACATAACAACTGTGCCACTTGACTTATTAAAAAAATTAAAACACAACATAAAAAAACTTCTTTTCTAACTAAAACCGGTTTTACTTTTTCTTCTAAAATACAAAAGTGTCATTAACAAAATATTACATATCAATACCAAATACCGAAGTGAACCAGGGTACAATTTGGGATACCGTTTGAGGTTCAATATGAGCAACCGACAACAAAATTTGAATTATAGCCCTAAATTTAAAAACGAATAAATTTTAAACTGGTTTAATTATTCTAAAAAATGCCTTAAATAACATGTTATTTATTACTAATATCAATGTTGCCCTTACCTTACTTGTAGGTTCTAAATTTCCTTAAGAACAGATAGAAAATATTACATATCAGGTAGCAGTTTAACTTGTTAGAACATGAATGGAATTGTTTAGATCTATTGAAGTCACGTGGTAGAAAAATAAACTCGTCTGTGAGTGTTGATTCAACTATTACTAGTAGGTCGCGCTAGGTTTATTATAAATTGAAAATATCGAGGGGGTTCAATTTAGGAGCCGGTTCAATATGGGCAACCTTACCCTATATATATATATATATATATATATATATATATATATATATATATATATATATATATATATATATATATTTTGAAAGTAGGTCCTAAAATTTAAAAATGAATATTATTATTATTATTATTATATTTATTTTATTTAAAAATACTTTTTCTTCTGGAAAATCCGATTTTATAAATTTTAAGTAATCCGAATTTATTAAAATTTTTCGGAAAATTATATTGTAACTCTACCTACAACTTTAGTTTTATACCTGTGAGAAACGACATATGAACCAATATTAATATCGTTCAAATTATAAATGACTTCACTATATCATCCCAGCATTTTCTAAAATTTTTTCTCACTTTCCAGCATCTTTTCTTCGATATTACTTTTCAAGAGTCTTCGTAAGGCTGAAACTATGATTTGTGTTCACCTGTATGCATGTTTAATATGGCAAAATGAAAAAGTGAATCAAGATTTCATGTGACTTAACATTTATCATCGCCGATTGCGAGAAGAATAAAATCCACTTTGGAGGCAATCTTGAAAATTTATGGTAAAGCAGAAGTTTTTATATTGGTTATGGCTGTCAGAGTTTTATTAAAACCTCGTTTATTTTAAGTGCTATGTAAGGCGGGTTTAAAAGCGCGAAATAATGATAACAAAAAGGAAATTTTATTGTAAAATAAAGGGCTTTGACTAGACTAATATTTTGGTATTTCGTTTTCTCCCTCATTTTTGAAATATTTTGTTTGTCAGAAATAATAAAATATAACAGGACCCAAGAAGGGTCACCAAATGTTGAAAATTGTAAATATAGATTTTGCCCCTTCACCTTTAAAATACCGAAAAATGCTATATTCTCAGCAAAGGATTTTTTTAGTCCAGTGTTATGGGGATGGCCAAGTATCATATCGCTACATCATGGAACAATTATTTAGCGAGAAATTTATAATAATCCCAATAACTGAAATGACATTCTACAACACAATAAAAAAGAACTGGTTCGGTTTTGAAGATGAAATATGACCAAAACGACCCTGCCACTTAGTTTTTCAGCATGTTAGAGAAACTCCTGTGATATCTCTTAAAAATCGTGCTAAACATATTCTAGAAGTTGTGAAAAAACTCACATTCAGATGATCTTAAAAGAAAATAAATTATTTCCGTTTAAACTCCGCTTTCACCAAGCAGAGTAGAATACCTTAAAAATTTGTTATCTTTGGCATATAGCTTACATTGATTTGGGGCGTGGAACTTCATTTACCTCAAACGAGTTTCTAACCTATCTAAAATCTCGGGGAATAACTTCTAGATGAACTAAGTACCCCTTATAATCCTCAAAGAAATGGACATGTTAAACATTATAATAGTATAATATGGAAAGCGGATAATCTAGAACTTGGCTACCCTGCCTCCATATCAAAAGAGCATTCAAACTCTCTTTAATCGATTTCCATGTGTTTCTTTCTAGCCTTTCTTTTTCTTAAAGACCTTTTAGCATTCGTGACAATGTCGGAGGTAGGGTTAAGGTATTAAAAATGTCAACAAAGAGAAAATCGCTTCATATGTTCGAGTAGAAGGTAAAAGTGTTGACTGAATTTTTTTAAAGATACCTGGTAAGCGCAAGTGGTGTAGGTTTCCGTAAAGCACCAAAGGGCGAAAGGTAACTTTATTTACATGTTCTTATACAATAGACTACTGATCGGGAGATAAAAACGTGGTTGCAAGGCTCTCAATTTTTTTATGCAGCTTTATTATTAAGTTTTAAACTAACTTTTAATTAACATAGATTGTATTTTTTATCTTTACTTCCATACTGTATTACTTTCTGATCATATGGATCTATTAAAACTGCATTGCATTCATTTTGGCGTAACAAAAAAATACAAGATTAAATACGCAAAACGAAATAACGAGGATTTTATCAAACATATGCAGCATTATAACTGGGAACTGTTAATTGCTTGGCGCCGCATTTCCCACGAGTGGCTTTAGTATTAAAAGATAAATATGTAAAGCCAGAACCAACCAACGCAACGATTAAAAGTGGGATTGTTTAATTCGGAAACATGATAAGTCTTTATTTTAACCGACGATTTATTTGTCAGGCAAATTAAAAATATAACTTCTGTACAGATAGGTTAAGTTGTCCAAACAATTTAGTTAAGAATTAAACTAGTTGGATAATAATTATAATGTGTCATGCACAATGTCATTACCAAAAATGACTCTAAACGCCAACTAAATTTAAACAAATTAAAATAAAAAGTTTATAGAATGACATGACACTAAAAATACGCAGTATATACGCATGTATATACTCATAAAATAAAAAAATCGTTTAACTATTTCTCACTCTAAGTAAGAATACCCTTAGAAATTTAATGGGCGATTGCTCCCTTTCTATAAAGAACGAAGAAACTAAAGAATTTGGAAATCATGTATTTCGACGAGCTCTTTCAGATGACGTATATGGGATTTTAATGTGAACCATTTCGACCCCACAAATTAAAAACCTTGAAATATTTGAATCAAAAATCGAAATTTCCCGTTTTTCCCAAATATATCCATTTTCCAGTGATTGGAGGTTGGGTAAATGTACTGCCAAAAAGAAAGTATTTAAGATTTTAAAGCTCACTTATGAATACGTTTTTCGATCCCGACGCGACGTTTTGTTCTCGAGTTATTAGGTACCAAAGAGGGGCCTTGCAAATGGCATTTTTCGACCTAAAAAAATTCAAAAGGATTACTTGCCATTTTCCGATCCTTATCAGTTTCAATAGAGTTCTGAAGCTCCGGGTCCTCTACAACCTCCGAAGATTTACATCGATTTAATTCACTTTTCCGACCTGCACCCGATTTCAACAGAAATCGCGGAAATTTCGAAACATCCTGTGTAACTGGATTTTTTTACCGAAGCTATAGTTGCACTATTCCTCTATCAACCCAAGAAATTCGATTGCTCTCCTTTTGACTGTTTCCGAGAAAAACAAACCTGTTCGACTTTAGGTTAAGGTTTACGTTAACATGTAGATGGACACTTATTTTTGCTAATCCCCTGACGGCATAATGCATGGACCAATGGCTGCTTCTTAAATTGTAATAAATTATACCAAAAAGTAGACATTTTTGAAGCCAAATTACCAAAAACCAAGTTTTCTTCAACATAATTTTTTTGGGTTTGGAATGACTTCCTTAAACGATTTATGCAATAAAAAATGTGCATATTCCTTATTACGCCGAAAATTAAACAAAATTTACGAATTTTTGAAATAAGTTTGAACAATCCTAACACGTTCTTCCATCGTAAAACGATCCATAATCATTACCTGGTCTATAGATGATACGTTTAAATATAAAATTTCTAGGTTAAGTTGATGAAAAATGGCGCCAAATTTAAAGCTCAAATTACTTTTTGCGACACCCGTTATAAGTGATACGCTTCTGGTTATTATCCAGCCAGTGAGATAGTTTAACCAAGAATTAAACTAATTGGACCCTTGTAATGTGACAGTTCTAATGTTAATGTTATTGCCAAAGGTTACTCTAAACGTTAATTAAATATACTAAGTACGTGATTAAAAGTGTTGAGTAATAGGCTGTTTAGTCCCAAAGATCAGTGTGTTCTGAAAAATGGTTCTATTAAAATAATGTCACAGTGATTCTTTTTGGTAGTCTATGTAAAATTCAGTTTTAATTTGCTGCTTGTTTACTGCTTTTCTATTAAAAGTGTACATGTAGTGTCTAAGAAGTAGTTTTCGATGACTTTGCAGCAAAACTCGGTCACTTTTTGGTTTTGCTTTAAATATTAACGGTGAAACTAAGAATAAGGTAAGTTAGAAAAAAATCACTGCTGCACAAAATGTTTCTAGCCAGATAATTATTGTGATTTCTGAATTTGTAGAATGAACTATGTTACATGCCGACCTTCGACTTCTCTTTTTAAATTGACATAATTTTTTCCTAACGACCGACCTACACGCGTGCTGATACGAGTGTCTGTCACCCATGATAACATGGGTACAGATCATTGATTTCTAATATGGATAAGCAAACAATAATCGCGAAAGTGGCAAATTTCTGGCCTCGCGCATGTAAACAAAGCTGATCGGCCATGGGCATGCGCACTGCAAAATTTGTCAGCTGTGATGGTCGATCCCACTCTGATTGTCATGGAACATAAAGGGGTTTTGCTGATTGTTTTCCAGCTGGTTATGCAACACGTGTAGCAATAGAAATATGACCGGTGGTCGTGCGTAGAAACACAATATTTCACCCTGCTAACTTAACTTTTGTTTGCGCACGCTGTCAGTTGTACGGGTCTATATATAGAAGTCAATGGTACAGATAGGTCGAATACGCGATGATGAGTGGGAATCGTCGGAGGGTTCCGCATGCTCGCCCGCCTTCGGTGTTGTGAGCAAAGCGAACTAGAGCACATTCAATGTTGTTCGGAACATGAGGGCGTCATAACGAAGACGTCATTGTCGCTAGTGCCGTATTGGTTAATTAAAATAATCAAAAATGTGAGAGATGTCGTCGATGAGTAAGTCCACACCGCATTCGCTTGCTCGATCTACTTTTCTGTGCGCGAGTGCACGCAATTGTTTGTGCTCGCTTGCTTTCGGCAAACGTTCACGTTGCTCGTTAATGATCGTTCGCTTTTGTTCGCTCTGTCTGTACCCGGCCTTACAGTTATGTATTATGTATAGGTATAGGTAGACCCTATGAAAATCCCTCCATAAGAAAAGAACTGTATAAGCATTTCATTTTATTAACCAATAACGAACAACCTGTAACAATAATTTTATTGTATTCAGTATATACCCAGGTTGAGAAAGGCAAAATCTGGACTTTAATATTTTTTTCTGTTTTACTTATTTGCTGAAATAAAAAGTATTAGCATTATTGGCAATTAATTCCGAAATAAATATTTGGAGTTTTTTATTTATTCGAAAAAAGCAATGAAAAGAGAAGTTTATTTTTATTTAATACCAAAGTAAATTTGAAAATCAGATTCAATGGTCCGCTTGACTCTAATTTAATATAAAATAAGGGCATGCTTTTGGACAAAAATAATAGAATTTATAGCCAGCTCAAAAATACTTGAAATTCATTAGTTGTTAAAAGTTTTAGCTTGAAATGCATGACTTTTTGTTTAAAATATTTGGTTACTATGAATGTGTTTATAAATAAGTATTTGCCCTCTAATATTATTCAGAAATCTGAAAAAGGTCATAGGTACCTAATGAAACAAACCTTCAAACTTTTGATATATTATGGTGTTTCAAATAAATATTTTACTGTGCAGTTCCTGGGAAGTTAACAGAAATACAATATGGTAAAGTTTCTTCTTTTTTAAATCATCTTTACAGTATTCAGAGGTAATTTTCTCAAAATTTACATTTACATTTTTCCACTCTTTGATACATTCAAGATGTTAAACATGACAAATTTTATTATAATTTAGCTTTTTAAGCTTTTTCTAATTAAGCTCTTTAGTGATTAAACACCTAATATGTATATCGAAGTATAACTGCGAAATGAGCAACTTCAAAGTTATAAGCAGGTGCATCTGGGCTGTTTTCCATTTGCAGTTTTAGGAGCTCCATGGCTTCGCGAAACCGAGTTAATTAGAGCTGCTTAAACTCCTTTGAAATCAAACACACTTCCTTGACAATATCTCATAGAGTTTAAACCGAAAACTTCTCACATGCACAAAGGCCAAGTATGTAATGGGGTCTACTACCTAAAGTTTAACCCCTTATAAAAAGGAAAGTAATTAATGGTAATAAATAAAATTTATATTTTATTACCTATTGGGAATACTACTACTGATAGAAACTACCTGGATCCTTTTTTATTAATATCAAAGTTTACATTTGTATCCAGCTAGGTTATCCCAATCGATCACTGTGCGCCTGTAGATTTTTTTCGACGTTGTCAATGGAACGGGCTTTTGATCAGCATTCAGGCATCTCTGAATCGATTTGGCCGAAGCTTTCTCATACCCAAGTCGTGATTAATGATGTGAAACAGACGTTCATACAAAATGTTCTGCCTCTTTTCAATTCTTCATCCCAGTTGGGTTTGTTTGGGTAATAGTAGCATATGAAGGACACTGATCATCTAAGGTTTCTATTATATCCGCAAAAATTTTAAAAATCCGCAAAAATTTCTCAGACATGCTGTTTTGAAAAATTCATAGTTTTGTCACCGTTCGACTTATGGATTTTAAAATTTAACAATATATTTATAAAACACTATAGTTGTAATCGTAGCAACCATACTCAATTTTGTCTACTAGAAACTTACCAGGCCAACTAGATATCAATATCTCCACGTACATCATAAGAATGATTATATTAAGTAATATGTTCCAATGTTCTTCTTTTCTGTCCACTATTAAGTCCAGAGCTTCAAATAATTTTAATTTGGTAAGCTAATAATAAAACAATAAAATAAAAATTCTTACTAACTTTCAAACAAATATAAATTCGATTCATTTTTTAAGGTTTTGCGTTGTTATATAAAAGTTTTAAGGCGGAAAAACCACAGAATATTTTTACTTATTATTAATTCAAGAAAAGTTTAGCTATTTCAGTTCCTTTATTTGTATCCGTTACAAAAAAAAGTAACACAAAACCTAATATCGGAGAGTTTTATTTCAGTAAACTTTATTAGGCTAAGTTGGGGTTACTGCACAAGAAATTGAAACAAAGTCGTTTTAAATTAAATAATTGTTTAAACGTTTAATTCCTTTTAATTCGAATTTACTTAAACGATGTAAGACTAAACTCGTAAATAAAACACACTAACTTAATTTTAACTAGTCCTAAAACACTAATCGCTAAAATAAAAAATAATTCTGATTTCAAAATTGTTCTTAACAATAGTTTTAAGTTACCTTCAATCGAATTTGGTAAAAATCTTGGCGTAATTTTTGATCAGCATCTTAATTTTAATGAACATATAAAAAATATAATTAAAAAAGCATACTACAAACTAAGAATTTTATATAACTTTAAGGACTACTTAAATACCGATACTAAACTTAGACTGGTTGATTCAATTATTCTAAGTGGATTAGATTACTGTGATAACATTTATCACAAAAATATCAATAACGAAGATAAACAGAAATTACAAATTCTTCAAAATAATTGTGTTCGTTTTTCGTTTATATGATCACGTATCACCTAGTTTTAACCAACATAATTTAATTAAATTAGAAAAAAGACGCGAAATCCACATATCCTGTTTTATATATAAAATAATTTTAACTCAGAAACCAAGATATTTATTTGAAAAAATTTAAATCAGGAATAATATTCATAATGTTAATACTGGAAATCAGAACGCAATAGAAATACCGAAACATCATACTGAAAAATGTAAGTATTCATTTAAATATACCTCTTCTGTAATTTATAATAATATTCCTTCTAGTCTAAGCTATATAGCTTTAAAAAAAATATAAAAAATTATTTAGTAAGGGTAGGATTGGAAGAATGATTTTTTATAAATCAAAATCCTACCTATTTATGCCAACTAGTATACTACTGTCATTTTTTGGTTTTCTTTTTTACATTTATCAATTTTATATTTATATTTTTAATTGTTTTATTGGCATAAATAAACAGCTTTATTATTATTATTATTATTTTGAGAATTCCGAAACCTAATAAGGTTAATCGTGATCTTCATGCTAAAACTCCACTGTTAGTCTGTCTGTCTGTATGTAGGTCATAGCTGATTATTTTCGGAGTTGTTTATATTTTTGACGTATTATTGAAAATTGTTGTAGATTTTAGTTATATTATCTTATTGTTGCTGATGTAGATCACTTATCTGGTTTTACTCACAAACAACACCACATTTGCTTAGCTTACTTCGCTTCAGTAGTTCATTTGCTTGATATAAATTGAATTGAATTTTTCACTATTAGACATATTTTACGTTATATTATGTGCTATTTTGCACAGGTTTGTTAAACTGTCAGCCAGTTTGAGTAATGAGAAACATTTTTAGTATTGCTTCCTGCAAGCGGAGAATTTTAAACAAGTCTTGCTTCTTGTAACGAACTGGAGTTACCGGAATTTTGTATTGTTAAAGACCACGAAAATAAATCAAAACCTGTCAATACATTTTCTCCTCTCTGCAGTGCCTGAAACGTGCAAAAAAGCCTGACCTAGAATATTGTTCCCATATAAAACCTGAGCATTCTTGATAGGTTTTAAGAGAATCTGCAGCATCAGTGACATCGGCTTATACAAGAACTTATCCTTTATTGCTCACTAATTGCTGTATGTGACCTGTTTTCTTCTACAGATATTGGCTATAGTATTTGCTTCAAAGATCTAGCTATTATAAATAGCCACACATAAATAGTAGTAAAATATTGCACTCTGCCTAGTCTGGCTTCCGTGCTTTCCATAGCACAACAACTGCTCTGCTCAACGTTTCTGATGCCATATTGAGAGAGCTAGACGCCGATCGTAATACTTGTCTCGTCTCGCTAGATTATAGCAAGGCCTTCGGAGCTCCACAGGGTAGTGCTTTGGGACCTTTGTTCTTTACTCTGTACACTGCTGATTTTTTTATTCACCCACAATACTGCTCTACACACAAATATGCTGAGGACATGCAGCTTTATTTGTATGTTTCATCAGTCCTCTCGACAGATGCTATTCGTAGAATCAACACAGACTGGCCAATGATCTCACAAATCTCAAGTACTAAATAGTGCGAAAACCAAAATGCTGGCTATTAGGTAAAAACAAAAATCTTTTCCTAAACAATAGTGATGCGAGGGTTGAACTGGATGGGATGCAGCTAGAATCGTCGGATATAAGCAAAAATCTAGGCATCATTATGGATGTTAACTTACGTTTTTTTGGTAAGGTCAGTGCAAGTGGGTATTTCTGTTTTAACTTTAAATTTCACTGAAAAAAAGCACTAATTCTTTTTTCTTAGATATCTAGTTGATAAGGTCCCTAAACTTTTTGTTTTACCATAAAATTATCAAAAGCAATGAGGAAAGTTGGGTTGTTCGAAAATTTTTATAGGCAAGGCAAAGGCAAAATCATCAAACCTCCTAAGATTGTCACCTCTGTTCCCTTTCGATATTTTGTATACCAAGATACTTAAACCAATAAACATAGATTATTTGGTCAAAATATTTATCATATAGAACAGTTTTATAGAAATTTTAGTAAATCAGAGTAAAATATTTAAGAAAATCCATATTTTTCTATAAATTTCTTTATATTTCCAATTTTGCAATAGGCTTTTGTCTTTATTAAAATAATATAATTGCAATCTTATTGCAGTTAATATTATAAATACAGTTTCTATCAATAAATGATTGCAGTGAAAAAACTGAAAACGTAATAGTTTTGACGCAAAAAAGGAAAGGGGACAGAAGTGACCAAAACGGGACAGTACAGAAAAAAATGTTCCATGAAATCCTCATTCTTTATTTCAAATTAAATTACACGCGAAAGTAATCGTGAAAGAGTAATGCATAAATGAGGGAAGGATAAACCGGTAAAAAAAGAAACATACTCGTATATTTAAACCATTTATAATAATAAAACGATAAAAAAGCTGATAGTCAATTTATCTATCTCAGTTAGCTTTAGCGAATAGGAATTTTACAGTGAAAACTGTTACAGCATTTTGCCCTTTGCATTTGAAAAGACTTTATTGATTTCAATTTTGTTCAAATTTTCTATACTGGCTGTACTTCAAATTGAATCTGAACAAAAACTGTTTTCATTATGGTTATTTTAAAATCTAGACCCTTTTCCATAAAATGATTCTGATAAACTGGATGAAAGTAAAATAAAAATGTGATTACTTTTAAATCATTTAAAAATAACTTAGGATGAGTTAGTGTTTTTTATATTATTCAGAATTAAGTTACTACTTTACAAATTTAAATAAAAATGTTTTAGCTAGTTTAGAAAAGTACAATATACTGTAGCGTGTGCGTGAATTTGCTTTTGGAAAACTTCTTTACTACTAATTTTTGGGAAAAAAGTTAATCTTCATGAAAAGTTTAGCTTTTAAAAATATTAGGATTGGCGTAAGCGCTTGTTTTTAATATTGCACAGAGTGTATAAAAAAATAAACTTAAATTTTGATTGGGAAACAACTTTATACCAGTATTATTAACCGACAAATTGAAGAGAGACAAAAGTGCATTAAATCGTTAACTAATTTGTATTATACATTTAATGATAAATGATAATGTCATTATTTAAATAGTTGCTTAAAACTTTTAAAATAAAATATGGATGAATATCTATTACACTGGGGGAAATCATCTAATAAAACAGTACTGCTGAGAATTATTTTGTACGGATAACAATATTTTAGTAACCATTATTATTTAAACTATTGGTGTAGTAACACAGGTTAACAACTACAGCAATCCCTGAACTGCTAGAACGTCATTTATAAAGAGTATGCATTAATAACATTACCAATACAATTCTGTCTTATGCCGTCCAGCCCTAATAAAACTTTCATATAAGGGTAAAAATATCATTTCATTCAGCTACACGTGAATAACTATAATACAACGCTTTATTACCTTTGCAAAATTGTCATCCAACTGTAAAAAATTTTTTTGTATCTGTTATTATTTAAAATCCCCGAAGAGGGCGGGATTACCATTTCCACACAATATAATTGTCCATCTTTGGTTTATTATTTTAGTATTGTACTAGGGGATGACCAGACATGAGCTTTTTGTGTTTCAGTGTGTACCTATTTCATCTTTTTAAAATGGAAGCCATTTTGGCGGATTGGGGATTTCATGATGTGTGTGTTTTTTTAGTGGGTTTGTGTTTTTTGTTGTTGTCTTAGTTGTTTGTGCAAATCACTGGAACAGGAGAAATATTTTTATGCCAAAGTCTTAGTTATCGGTGTACCATATTTTAAAAAATACCCTTAATTAAACGAGGTCTATGAAAAAATCCAAATTAATTTCGTGAATAATCTATTATAACGACTATACAACGGAATTTCAGTGGCTAATAACGGTACGAAAAAAAGGTTATTATGATTGTTGTCCAGTTTTATTACAACTGTAAGTTACATTATTACAGTTACAAAACTACATAATAGTCCCAATATTACTGGTTGGTTACCGTAAAAGTCTAGGGGATTAATGACTATTAGAAAGCTGCATTTTAGTTATGATTTCAATTTTTTACAGGCTGAGTCACTATATCGCTATCACAGTAAGACGGTCTAGCAATTTTCGTTGTATTGAAGTAGAAAAGCGCGTTGCTGTCCCATATAGTATTAAACAGTTGCATAAGAAGTGTAAGAATTCTTATAAGGAATAGTTGGCGTTTTTCTTAATTAATTATACCAACTTTAATTGGACATCTGTTTGCCTTTATGATCATTCAAAAATGTTTTTATTAAACTTTTGTCACATTTAAAATTTAATAGTTTCCTCTTTTGAGAGACCCTGTATAAACTATAAAAAAAAGTTCTTTGTCGATCTTAATATTTTTGGAATCAAAACTTTTTATGAAGAGTACCTTTTCCCAAATATTAATAATAAAGAAGTTTTTCATTAGGCAAGCAACTTCACGGACACGCTGTATATCCATCGACCAGTTCTGTCTCAACCAAACCTGAAAGAAAAGAAGGGGTTTTTAGCTTTAAAGTTATGTTGTTGCTTTCAACAACAAAATATATCAAAAATAAAACACTTTAGAAAATTTGATGTTGTTTATCTCTGTAATTTGTTGTAATATGTGTCTGTAATTAACTCAGCGCCCAAACTGAAAATGAGGTAGAAAATCTGAAAAATCCCTAAATATTATTCATGTTCTGTTTTGATTTAAGTAATGTCAAACAATATGTATGTATTTATTTTTCTTAGCTTATTTTTATTTAAGAAAAAACTTTTATTAAAAATATATCTTTGTAAATAAATAACAAAAAAATCACATAAAAAAAACTTATTTTGGTTTAGTATAGCAAATTTCGATGGATATCCTTGTATATAGTGTCAACTTGAGGTTTATTTCACATCTTGGAATATTAAATTTTAAAAATTTTAAATTTTTAAAATTTTTTGTTTTGTTGTTTTTAACCCATATGATGCATATCTTATTTTAACTTTTTTTATTTATTTATCAGTCGTGCAACCGTAAAGAACTCGTATTCTCATTGTTAAGCATAACAATTTTTGCATTGTATTATAGGTGTTTTTGTATATATCGTGGGTAGGTATACGACTACGTTTGAACTTTTAAGCCTTAAACCCTGAAAAATAAATGTTGATTAACAATAATGTTGTTAGCCCTTACACAAGATAACAAAAGAGACCCTTTGCTGAAAGTATTCGAGTTAAAACTAATTTTATTTAGAATAAAGGTTCGTAAAATAGCTCTTTGTGAAGTTACCCTAAGTGTAAATAACTTCCACTTGACAATCAATCACTGTTTAGAATTATTTAATATTTTATTATCAAAACAGAATTAAGAGTCGAAAATGGCCATAAGGTCTTCGAAAATATTTTCGGTATTTCGCTTTGATCGGGTTTGTTATTATTGACTACAAAATTAATAGACCCATACAGAATTGTTTATAATGATGGTATGTAATTTGCCTTAGGGATGCAGTATTGTGAACAGAGACAGGCTCTTTTTATTATTGAATAAAAGCAAAAAAATATTGGATATAAAAGGTTTTGTTGATTCTTGAGGTTAATATACACTCCAAGTAATAATACGAGTATAAAGCAACATAATCCCAAAATAGCACTAATTGTTAAGATATATCCCACAATAAATGACTTTAATGTGAGGATATAATTTGCAATCTATATTTAGACCAATTTATTAATAATATCTTAACAAATTGGTAAGTTTTTTGGGATTACATTGCTTTATATTATTCTTTGAATATTAAGCGTACTCTTAATAACATAAAAGAACAACAAAACACGTGAAACAAAACGTAAAGTAAGAATCAAGCAAGGAATAGCCACGAGCGTCATAACTGACAGACAAGCAATGATTTCCTTCTCTATCACCTTTTGCAAAGTGGGCATCAGAGGCGTGTTATGGATTATTCTTTATTATTGCAACGCTGCACGATTTTCGCTTTGGCCAAATTAGAATCGAAATAAAATCCGTCCCATCAATATGCTAAGAGATGCATTGCGAATGCCTCTCCGATGTTGCCAAATGTGGAATATGGTCAAATTGTAGTGTGATGACAGAGTATCAGAGGACGAACTGGGATGTTCGCAACTTAATGCAGGTAGCTGATAGCAATTATTTTATTTAGCTGATAGTAATTTTTTATTTTAAAGTGTAAGATGCTTGGATGGATAAGGGGCATTCTACTAAGACCTTACCTCCATCTTACTGTAAACTATTTCCATGGGTACCAGGTCATTTCATCTTTTTGCGCAATCTCAGGCAGTTTCTTTTTGTAGACATTAAAAGACATCAATTGTCACTAAACACAATGTATATTTATCTATTTGCTTAATTACATAACTCTTGATTTTGGAATAAAAACATCCATTTTTACATGACACTTTCTTACGAGATGATATTTCTTGCTTGTCACTTCGTCGAAAGTTATTATAACGTAAGTAGTTTAAGGACCAAAAATGGTTAATCTCCGGCTCTGATGGCCTGCGGAAGTAATAAAAGGGTACTACAGCCCGAGAAAGAGATTTACAGGACTCTGCCTGAAGAAATAAGGGGTTCCGGGACTGTGTTGACTCGGAAGAGTTTAACAGGAATTTACCTTGTTATCACTTACTTCTGGCCCTAGTATTGAGATAAGAGGGCGCTGTGACCCGAATGGCACTGAGCTGGGAGTTCTTGAGCTCTGATGGCTCGAAAGAAAATAAGGACGATACTTTGCCTTGTTGGGATTGAACTCTGAAGGCTCAAAAGAGATTAAGCACATTATATTGCCTTAATGGGGGGGGGGGGGGGGGTTCTGTGACTCAAGCAGAAACTGGACTATGTCTTGTTTAGAAATGGGTACTGCTGACCCGAGACCAATGGAACTTGTTCCCGCACTTACTACTTCTCTACCCCAATGTGTGTCACTTTACGAACTTTGGTGACGTCGCGCTTGACGCGACGCGACCACTACTCTACACCGCTGAGTTACTGGGATAACTAAACTGCCGCTCTGACAGCAAAGAAGTTGAAATGAAAATTACCACCCATTATTAACATTATGTTTTAGGAGACAGGTTCGTTACGCAAAAATTTCTTAATAATGCTTAAAAAAGACTTAAAACGTACTTTAATAATAATGTGTGGTATACTGTTGAATTCAGAATAAAAGGACTTCTAAAATTTGATATTAAGAAATCAGGAGCGTATTTTAAAAAATAAAGTATATGGTCGTTATCCAAGGACGAAACGTCGAATAAAAATTTTAGTTTTTTCAAAATAACTAGAAAATGAAAAATGAACAGAAAAATTTCGGAACGTCATTTTATCAGTTCTTTAATTACACAACTTTTTTCCCATTTAACCAATTTTGTATTTCTAACTATTAAAAAGTTCCTAATCTTATCTTGGACACCGTGTATCTAAGACAACTGTAAAGAAGTTCTCAACAAACCAAAATATGTAATATTTGGAAAGTTCGAGGTAGTTATAAATTATGTTAAATTATAGCTTTAGCATTCTTTTAATTAAAAGAAGACAATAGAAGTCAATCATCTCTTATGTCTAAAATCATTAAACACACACATATGTACATTGTTAGTTTTACAACGAATTTTCCCTGATCTAAATTAATGCCAGTAGCATTCTGTGAGTATAACAAAAGTACTTACTTGACAAAATATATGACCACCTCTAAAAAGGGTGGTCATTGCGTTGTTTAAAAGGGTTAATACGCTGACCCTCGATCTCTAGCCGACCCCATCGTTTCAGCTAATAGGGCAAAACCGCTGTATCTTTTAATTAAATAAAAACGTATTTAATTACGTTACAGTTGCGTTCATTAATTTACCTTACCTTTTAGAGCCTTCATTAATAAGTGTATTTTTCTTCCTTTTTTTACGTTAGTATTATGTATTCAGGACTTCCTGGATAATGAACATATTTAGTGGAAAGAAAAAAAGCTCTAAAAATCAAAAATTTTAAGGTTCCATTAACGTATACTGAAGATGTTAGTAATTCTAGATGGGTTTATTGCGGGAGCCTCAATACGGTTAATCTAGCCCGATGTGCTCACACCAATATATACTTCTCCCAGAAGGCTCAGCTATTTATTGAATCTAACCAGTCTCTTTTTAAGAAGTTCAATGTGGATAGGCCCCCTCTGGTTTTCCCAGCTTTATACACTGGAAAAATCGTTTGGACTTTTCTTCACACAAAATTGTAGCAAAGTCTTTGTAGAGCAATTTACTCTAATTGGATTATTAGTTACAACAGTTTTTATACATTTTCATACAATTGTAGCAAATTTTGCTACAAATTGGTCTTGGACGTTTTTGAGAACAAATTGTTGGAAAAAGGTACCTACACAATTGTAGTGAAATGTCCCACAATGATTTTTCAGTGTAGGTATTTATTTTGGTGCCTCTGCTCAAGACTTTTTAGTCACTTGATCTGTCATGTTTGATTGGGTTTGATTGGATTTGATTTGGACTTACTGAAAGGCAAAATGAACACACCTACCAAAAATTAGCTCAGAATTCTAAAAATAAATAATTTGGACCCTAATGGGTTAAAAAGCAAAAAACATTTAAAACTCGTCATAGTTCCTTAATAAATGAGGTAAAATAGAATAACAAAGAAAAGTAGAGGCTATGAAGGAGGCAGATATGGAGGAGATTCACCTGCAAACAAAAAAAAATCAGACTTGAACTCGGCCATTAATCGCGGTTTGAGATTAAGTGAGACTTCATAAATGAAAAACTTTTTAAAATGTTAAAAATGTCAGTTAGAACATATTTTTTGGCTTTTACGCAAAAATTACTTAATATATAACAATTAGAAAAGACAAAGAAAAAATTCTGTCGTTAGTATTGGAAGAACTATATCTGTTCCTACACAATACTTTAGACATTAATTGCTTACTAAAGAAAAAATCTTTATGAACGTCTAAGAAAATCTAAATGTACATAGCAAAAATTGAATTTAATGAAGTAGCAAGAAAAATAAAATCTTTTAAAATATAGGACGGATAAGACATTCAAAAAATTAGATTTCGAAGTTGACTTTCACGCGCTCATTCGTCACATATTAAAATTTTAATTCAATATTTAAAAATGTTTTTCTCCGTGCCGTACTTTTATTTCATTAATTCAGCTCGGCGTACTTGTCGTGCTATTTACGCTATTTTATTAAATTTACTTGTATATAAACGTTCCGCATAGGAAATTAATCCCATAAATTCTTGAAATAAATTAATTCCTATGTTCAGAAAATGTAAATAGTATGTAAATGTAGACATCCCCATCCTGTTGACTTTTATTTAAGATAAAACTTGGGAAAACTTCTCCCTTACTTTTAGATACAGACACCAAAATACTATTTTAGAGCCAATTTTGGACAGAATATTAAATTCCGTTGAAAGCGGTTCTGTTTCTTTTAAATTGCAGCCTAAAAAGGCCTAAAATAAAAGTTTTTTGATTTTATCTTAAAAACTTAGTCAGGTCACCTTAAGCTTTGTATTTAAACTAACATTAGGAAAAAGTTTATGTTGGTAAAAGATAAGATTGAAAACTACTGAATCGATTTGAGAAATGGTTGTTTTCTCTAAAAAAACTTGGTTTGTGGTATATAAATAAAAATGTATATCGACGGATGGGGTAGACAAGAGGACAAATGAAACAAAAAGTGAAAGATTCAAAAAAAGATCATTTTTCATAAATGTTTTTGCCAAAAATTAGTTGTTTTCGTACAGGGTATGCAAAAAAATACAAGAACGTTAAATTTGGTTGAGAGTAAAGTTGCCTTTTTAAAATTAAAAATAAGTTAAATAAAAAAGTTGTTTAAATTTTAGAAGAATTCTTATTCCAAATTTTCAAGTAAAAACTTAGAAATTTCTAACTTATCTTTTATAATTAAAATTTTCTAAACATTGTCACCTTTTTTCTTTGATAACACCTTTGATTTACTGTGACGTATTTGTCAAAATAATGAAGATGATGTCTTTAGATCAAGTAAAAATTATAATCCAAAATTACAGTCTCATACAGGTTAAAGAAAATTACTAATAGAATATTAAGTAATAATTTTTTGGTATTCGACAAAAATTTATCATTTGAGGGTAAGCAGAGTTAGTTTGATTTCCAATATGAGAATGGGAAAAGGAAACAGGTTGACTGTGAGCCAATCTAGGGATTTTGATCAACTTGTTCAAATTTGTCACAGTCTGGCATCCAATTAACATATTCTTATGGGTCAAGGTTCCTAGATTTCCTTCAAATCGACAGATACTGCGTGGAGGGTAATATACCGGGGATAGCATACAAAGAGAAACCCTCCTGAACGATTGTGCTATGAGCTACTAACAAGAGCTGCCGTGCCCAGGTCAGAACATCTAGATGGTAAAGATGTAAAGAGAAGACCCGTAGAGAAAATGGTATATATGGTATCATACACGAAATATGACAGAAATCATTCGCAGAATTCGAAACTGAAATAAAAAAGAGGATTTTATTTAAACAAATTAAGTGTGACACGATATTTTTTGTATCACCCTGTATACCTCAAATTTAGTTTAAATAATGCGCACCTAAAATCAAAATTTAACGTGTCAGAGCTTTTTTATAAGAAAAAAATGCCTGCATTTTAAACGAAATTATTCCAACCTTTACGTTCTCATTGTATACCCGTAGTAATTAAAAAGGAAATGGTCTGTAAATAAGTAAAATAGATAATGAATTACCATTTTTTTCATACAAAGCATGTATACACATTGTGAATCAATAAATGCAAAAGTTGGTAATACACTGTTTATTATTTTATTATAACTATAAATTCATAAAACAAAATTGCACTAAAACTTTTTTGTTAAGCCTAAATTATGGAACAAATATTATTCAGAATTTTGAAATAATTTTATTAATTATTTTTACGAAAATATGTATGTATTTAAATGGACGACATAATTTGTTTCGTACAAAAACCGATGTCATAAAAGGCTATAATAATAACAATAGTTATTGGATATTATTTTAAATTTATATAAAATTACTTTGATAAAGCAAATTCGAACAATTTATTTTTTGTTTTGTAAGCAACACCGCCATTGCAAGGAAAAGTTGCACCAACGACACAACAAAAAATGTCAAAGAATAAATTTTATGCTGCACTGTAGGAGTTCCATACCTATTTCAAGGTAAAACACATACTATTATTACTTACTCAACGTATTGATGGTAAGCGTAATTGTAGATAAGTAGCCGGCATTAGAAATATTTGCTTTTTTGCTGATTACAAGTATCTGAATAGTAGATAGATAGTCAACAATAGTATTTTTCTCTCTTGCTACTCATGACAAATTTAATGGTCTAACCCCCGTTTGCACCAACAGTTTTAGGGGATCCTTAGTACAAAGAGATCTCTAACTTTAGGCTAAGTATCGATTTCGTTTGCAGCATTCCGTACCTAAGATGGTTTAATATCCTAAATAGGTATGTATGGTCAATGGTCAATGACAATTTAAACTTTTAGTTCCAAATGGTCCAAATTCAATGCACATATAAATGTTTCAATTATCAATGTCTATATAGGCACATCTGTACGTGTCATAGTTTAAGTGCGTCTGGAAAAATTCAATTAAAATCTTAATACAAACTTAGCCAAACCTGAATAAACCGAATATAATATGTATATACATAAGAAGCCATAATAATACCAATAATGATTAGAAATTCTTTTAAATTTATACAGGGTGACGCGGATCTAAATGTACATACGATACCATAAGATAGAGACCACCTTGGGGGTTCTAAATCACCCGCATTTAGTAGTCCAATCTCTAACCTTTACCGAGATACAGGGTGTTTTATAAGTTTTGCCTAAAATTTATTTTTGTAATATTTCTGTAAGCACTTGAAATAAAAATTCATAATGGGTAAGAATATTTTGTACAATTTGTGGGTTTAAAATGCCATATGCAAAAGTTCTAAAATCCAGGTCCGTACTTAAAATAAAATTAGTTTTTAATTTTTTTTAAATTCAACACCCTGTATATCGGATTTTTGAAACTTGTAATTTCTACTCCAAACAAGCATAAACATATGATTCTATTGACATGATTTTCAAAGTTGCCGCACTTACCACGAAGTCATAAAAAATAGGCGTTTTTAAGAAATCAATGAGAAAGTACATTTCAAATAAACCAAATCTGCTAAAAAATAGTTGGTAGCCTTAGAAAAGTGTCCATATTGACTAGAAATATTATGCACTACTTGTCGGATTAAAATGACATACGAAAGTGATAGAATCCAGGTCCTCACTTAAATAATAGGCCCATTTGTAATTTTCGAAATTTGACACCCTGTACATCAAATTTTTGAAAAAAAATGCATTTGGAACGAGCATAAATCTGAAATTATTGACATGATGTTCGAAGTTGCCACACTTATTACTTTATCGTAGAAAATAGGACTTTTGCAAATCTACATTTAGGTAAATTGTTTTATTAACAGTATTAATGGTTAAAAACAATAAGGATTGAATTCGAAAAATTGGGAATAAATATTAATACCTAGAACAACTTAAAATAAACCTAAATCACCAACAACTAATTAAAATAACACAAAGATAATCATACATAGTACAAGGCATACTGTTCCTCAAAAACACATAATTTAACAATAAAATAAATTATTTTTGAAGATTTTCAAAATGACCGCCATTGACTTCTTCACACTTCTAGGTATTAATATTTATTCCCAATTTTTTGAATTCAATCCTTATTGTTTTTAACCATTAATACTGTTAATAAAACAATTTACCTAAATGTAGATTTTCAAAAGTACTATTTTCTACGATAAAGTAATAAGTGTGGCAACTTTGAATATCATGTCAATAATTTCAGTTTTTATGCTCGTTCCAAATGCAATTGTTTTTCAAAATTTGATGTACAGGGTGTCAAATTTCGAAAATTACAAATGGGCCTATTATTTAAGTGAGGACCTGGATTCTATCACTTTCGTATGTCATTTTAATCCGACAAGTAGTGCATAATATTTCTAGTCAATATGGACACTTTTCTAAGGCTACCAACTATTTTTTAGCAGATTTTGTTTATTTGAAATGTACTTTCTCATTGATTTCTTAAAAACGCCTATTTTTTATGACTTCGTGGTAAGTGCGGCAACTGTGAAAACCATGTCAATAGAATCATATGTTTATGCTTGTTTGGAGAAGAAATTACAAGTTTCAAAAATCCGATATACAGGGTGTTGAATTTAAAAAAAAACTAAAAACTAATTTTATTTTAAGTACGGACCTGGATTTTAGAACTTTTGCATATGGCATTTTAAACCCACAAATTGTACAAAATATTCTTACCCATTATGAATTTTTTATTTCAAGTGCTTACAGAAATATTACAAAAATAAATTTTAGGCAAAACTTATAAAACACCCTGTATCTCGGTAAAGGTTAGAGATTGGACTACTAAATGTGGGTGATTTAGAACCCCCAAGGTGGTCTCTATCTTATGGTATCGTATGTACATTTAGATCCGCGTCACCCTGTATAAAAATACTTTAATAAAGGAATTATTACCAGAATAAAACTTATTTTCTGCTTCGTTAGCAGCAGCCACTGTAACATAAAGTTGCACAAGCGATAGAATAAATTATGATCCTGATTGGTTCAAAGAACCGTGAATAATAAAGATGCTTTGTTGTGATTGGTCATAGACCGTGAATAATAAATCATTATTCACTACTCGTAAATACTGACTAAAATTATTTTTTTTTAAATTGCATGAGAATGATGGTTTTATTAAATAAGAAAATAGGAAAAAAATGCCTGCATTTTAAACGAAATTATTCCAACCTTTACATTCTCATTGTATACCCGTAGTAATTAAAAATGACATGGTCTGTAAATAAATAAAATAGACAATGAATTACCATTTTTTTCATACAAAGCATGTATACACATTGTGAATCAATAAATGCAAAAGTTGGTAATACACTGTTTATTATTTTATTATAACTATAAATTCATAAAACAAAATTGCACTAAAACTTAGATAGAAATAGAAAGAAGAAAAAATATTTGCTTCCTTAATAATAATAATAATAATAATAAAGATGTTTATTTATGCCAATACAAAAAATTTAAATATAAATATAAAATTGATAAAAGTAAAAAAGAAAACCAAAAAATGACAGTAGTATACTAGTTGGCATAAATAGGTAGGATTTTGATTTATAAGAAATCATTCTTCCAATCCTACCCCTATTAAATAATTTTTTATATTATTTTTAAAAGTTATATAGCTTAAGCCCCTTAGACTAGAAGGAATATTATTAAAAATTATAGAAGATGTATATTTAAACGAAGACTTATATTTTTCAGTATGATGTTGAGGTATTTCTATTGCGTTCTGATTTCCAGTATTAACATTATGAATATTATTCCTGAATTCAATTTTTTCAAATAGATATCTAGGTTTCCGAGTTAAAATTATTTTATATATAAAACAGGATAAGTGGATTTCGCGTCTTTTTTCTAATTTAATTATATTATGTTTGTTAAAGGTAGGTGATATGTGATCATATTTTTTTAGTCCTATTGAAAAACGAACACAGATATTTTGAAGAATTTGTAATTTCTGTTTATCTTCGTTACTGATATTTTTGTGATAAATTATATCACAATAATCTAATCCACTTAGAATAATTGAATCAACCAGCCTAAGTTTAGTATCGGTATTTAAGTAGTCCTTAAATTTATATAAAATTCTTAGTTTGTAGTATGCTTTTTTAATTATATTTTTTTATGTTCATTAAAATTTAGATACTGATCAAAAATTACTCCAAGATTTTTACCATATTCGATTGAAGTAATCTTAAAATTACTGTTAAGGACAATTTTGAAATCAGAATTATTTTTTATTTTAGTGATTAGTGTTTTAGGACCAGTTAAAATTAAGTTAGTTTTATTTTCATTTATTTTTAATCCATGATCTGTTATAGTTTTTGAAATATTTAAAAGATCCTTATTGATTAAAGAAATACTATTTTTTAAATCTGTGTATTTGATTGAGTGGTATATTTGAGTATCATCTGCAAAAGCTAATAGATTGCCATGTTTAATTTATAAATAAAAATCAAAAGTGTATATAATAAACAATAAAGGGCCTAATACTGATCCTTGTGGCACACCTCTAGAAATCGGCAGTGAATTTGAAATGTCACAAATGTATTCGTTTGCAATTTTTGTTACTTGTTTTCTGTTAGATAAATAATGTTTGAACTACTGACAAGATTTTTGACTAAAACCTATATATTTAAGCTTTGCTACTAACATTTCATGATTTAGAGAATCGAGGCTTTAGCCAAATCGAGAAAGACTATATTAGTAGCAAAACCTGAATCCCAATTTGCTAAAATATCATCTTTAAGTTTACAGAGTAAAGTAGATGTACTAAAGTTTTCTCTAAAACCTGATTGGTTCTCTGGTAAAATATCATATTTTTTTAAATACTCTATTACTTGGTCAAAAACTATACGTTCTAAAATTTTAGATATTATAGAAAGTAGAGAAATGGGTCTAAAATCATCTACATTTGCTGCGTTGTGAATTTTAGGAATCGGTATAACTAAACTAGTTTTCCAGATATTAGAAAAATAATTATTTAAAATAGAACAATTTATTATATGTTTAATAGTATTTAAAAAATTATTACTTATACACAGATTTAACATGCGTAAAGTAATACCATCTGTTCCACATGATTCTGTTTTAATTTTTGATAATATTTTAACAATATCATAATTCGTAATTGGTTTTAAATTTAGAAACACATCTTTATCAATTTTAGAAAACTTATTATTCAAATAAAAAGATAGTAAATTTTGATTTGGTGATCCACTTTTTACATAATTTATAAAATGATTATTTAATACCTGTGCACAAGGATATTCATTTACTGATTTAGATTCTTTTAAATTAATATTAAATTGTTTCAAGTTTTTCCAAAAAAGTGTCGGATTATTTGGATTTATATTATTCTTTATAAATGTTTGCTTTTCTTTCTTTATAAATTTAGATAGAAAGTTTCTTATTTCTACATAATCTTTCCAGTTTGATTCAGATTTATTTTTACAATATTTATTGAAAGCTTTTTTTTTCAATTTTGCAAAATTTTTTATATTTGAATTAATCCATGAATTTGTTTTTTTATTTTTATTTATTTGAACTGCTGCATGTCTATTAAATAAATTTAGGATATTATTGTTAAATATTTCAATTTTAGTATCAAAATTATGAATGTTTTCAATTGCATTCCAATCAATTTGCGCTAAATCTTCATTAAATAAATCAAAATTAATATTTTTAAAATTTCTGTAGTACCTTAATGAACTAGGAGATTTATTTTCTAATAAAAGTTTACAAAATACCATTGAATGATCAGTTAGAGAAATTCCCGAAGAATTTTTTATTAATTGTGTTTTGAATATACCAGAATCTGTGATATTGATATTTTCATCTATATATAGATGATCAATTATTTTTGGTGACGTTTCTATTCTTGTAGGCTCTGAAATAATTTGTTTCAAACTGAAAGTGGCAAATAAATTTTCAAGAAGATAACCATCTTGATTTTTATTGTACAGATCAACATTAAAATCACCTGTTATGATCAGTCTATCAACCGATAAGTAAACTTGTGGAATTACCTGGTTAAGAATAAGAAATGAATTGAAACGTTTGGTGGTTTATAAATGATTCCAAAACCTACTTTTTTCTTATTAATTAGAATATTAAGCCAAAATGTTTCCAAAGGTCTAGTGTCAAGAACATTTATTACTTTGACTTGTAAATAATTTTTAACGTAAACGCTAGTTCCACCACCTTTAGTATTCCTATCCAATCTAAAAAACTTATAGCCAAAAATCTCAAAATAAGTAGATGAATCATTATGATTTAACCAAGATTCAGTTACAGCTAAAATATCAGGATTTATATCTAAAACAAATTCTTTAAATTCAAAAAAAGAAGATTTTAATGATCGTATATTAACGTGTGCCACTAGTATACTACCGTCATTATTTAGTTTTTTGTACTAGAATTAGAACTGCTTCTTTCTTGAAAACATTTTTTTGGAGGAAAATACTGGTTAACGTAAATTCCCATTGGCCAAACATCTTCACACAAGAATTCATCCTTCATTAGGATTGGTATACCAATTTTGTACGCATTTGAGTATGTATTCTTTGATGAAACTCTTTCGCAACTGTATTCAATGTTTTTCTGTTGTTTCAGATAATTAATAATATCAGCTTCCGTTGTTATTTTAGAATAACCAGACGTATATATCCAAAATTTCTTAGTAGACAATAAACAATTTGTCTTTTTTGATAGTTTTATTTTTTGGTAGTTTTATTTATGACTTTTTGTTGAGAATTTTTTACAACTTCCGAAAATGATAGTTTTACATTATTTGATGGTGTTGGAGCTGGAATTTTTTCGAAGTTCTGAAATTTAGCTATTTTAATGTAATCATCTGAAGAAAGAAATTTAACCAAATCAATATTCGACTCTCTAAGGTTAGTTATTTCATTTCTAATAACTTCCAAGTAATCAGAAACTTTCTTCATTTCTTCATCAAAATTTTGTTTTTTTATGTATTCTTGTGTATCATTAACTATATTCTGGCTTTCACATGTTAAATCTTGTGTAGGAAACAGGTCTTGTGAGAAAATGATATCGTTATTTTCACAAATAGGGCAATGGAATTTAAGTTTTCTTGTTGATATAATAGCACAGTTATATTCTACCACTGTAAGTTTAGAACAATGTTTGCAAATTTTCTTCAAACAAGAATCACAAATGGCTAAATTCTTGAATTCTTTCCAACATATTGAACATGAAAATTTTGACATTTTTGCTGTCAAATTTACTAATATTTTAAAAACTAAAAATGTTAGGATTTTCTTGGTTTAGACCAGGAACTTCTTGTTTTTGTATAATTTTATTTTTCTTTCTAAACTATTGCTCAATATTTATTATTGTATAAAACTTATATAAATTGAGAAAAATTATGCAGCAAAATGTAAAACGTCAGTAAATCAGGTATCAGGTATCACTACCTTGCTATTCTGACAAATTTCATATCTCTGAGATCATAATATACAGTATGATTGCGAATGGGGTTTAAAGAGGACAAATGGACCAAGTTTTGCAAAATACGTAAAAATGTCACTTCTTATAAATTTTCTGCTTGTCAAATAAATAAGATTCACGGTAAGAAAAATTCAATTTTCTTGCGTAAGAGTAAACAATAGTAAACATACCTTGTTTATCATTTTCTACCAAAAGACCAAAAAAATGTGAAATATGTTTTAAATTAAACCCTTCGCCGAAGTAAAAGATTTCAATGAACGATTTAAACATTAACAGCCAGATTCTCCAACGCAAGTCCGGTCTAAACCAAATTTTAGACTGGCAAGTGTAAGAATAAGACAACTAAGTTTTAGACTATTACATTATTTCTGAGCTTTTTCGCAAATTTATAAATAAAAGGGTAATTTTAGTACGTACTTTCGACAATAATAGCACTAAATTCACTACAGCAACTCTTTCCAAGATGAAAATTATTTGGAAACCAAGCAAATCGCTGAAATATCACAATAATTCATAAATTTTTAATGACGACTTATTAACAGTGCCAGGACAAAAACCTGTCAAAACATAACTGATCAACTATAAGATCTTAATTTAAACCAGTACTAAATCTTAAACCTTCTTAGTGAATCTGAACGTAAAAGTAACAAGTTTTATCACATTATTTTTTAAAGTCCCAACTATTCTCTCTGACATCTTTAACCAGAGTACTAGTTTCTCCATATTAAACAATAATGACACCTATGGACATGTTTGTCAATGTCTTTATTAAATGAGGCAATTACTTAATTCAAAATACTTCTTATCCAACTGCAAATTTTTAAATAATACAACCTTATATTAAACTCAAAAGAATGTGATATAAACTGAGCACTAAGCAATACAATAAGGATATCAAAATTTAAAAACTTCACTCCCATTTTCTACACATTTTTCAAATTGCTTCCTTATATATCTGAAGGGATTTTTTATTTCTTCCTGGGATATTGAACCAACAGCCTGGGTAATTCTGCCTTTTAGCACGTCAATATTATTTGGTATTGGAGTGGCATAAACAATTTGTTTTAAACGGCCCCATAGAAACATATCAGCCAACGTTAAGTCGGAGCTCCTTGCAGGCCACAATACAGGGCCATTTCTACCAATCCACCTTATACCAAATCTGCGGTAAAGCCATTCTATTATCTCGCGAGCACAATGTTCTGGACAACCATCTTGTTAAAAATACATTTTTGGCAAAAATTTAATGGCAAATTTTCGAGTGTATCGCTAAAAAACGTATCTAGCATTTCTAAGTAAGGTATTCTATGGCAGTATTATTAAAAAAATATGGGCCTATAATGCCATGGACAGATATCGCGCACCACACGTTCAATTTTGGAAAATATTGTCTTCGCCTCATTACTTTAAATTCGGGAAGTTCTCGAGTAGAAAATGTACATTCAGCAGAAGACATAATAAACTTCCAAAGATGGGTATTTCTACTTAAAATTTGGTCTTCCACTCATAGACAAAAATCTAGTCTTTTTGCTTCATCTCCCTCTTCCAATATTTGGTTAAAGTGAGGTTTGAACGGAAATAATTTATTTTCTTTTAAGAGCATCTAAATATGAGGTTTTTTCACAGCCTCTAGAGTTCTAGAAGATATTTAGAACGATTTCTAAGGGACATTACAGTAGTTTCTCTAACAGACTAAAGAACTAGAACTGTGCCGGCATCGTTTTAGTCATGTTTCTTCTTCTTCTTCTTGATAATAAAATTCAAACCAAACCAGTTCTTTAGAACTTTTTTATTGTGTCTGTCATTTCAGTTATTGGGATTTCTAGAAATTTTTCGCTTAATTGTTCTATGATGTAGCGGTATGACACTTGGCTATCCCCATAGATAACACTGGACCATAAAAACAATTTGTTCAGTAGATTGCATTTTACGAGAATAATTTTAAATTAAATAGTTATTGCTTTATTTACCCATGACGTTGACGAACATGTCTATAGGTGCCATTATTGTTTAATATGTAGAAACTATAGTACTCTGGTTAAAGGTGTAAGAGAGAATAGTCAGAGAAAAATAAGACATAGAGAATAATATTATCTCTTCTTCCCGCCAGCTCGACAACGCGAAATTAAAACGTTAACACCACTGAAGTCGCTTGCATTTGCACAGCTCTAGTTATCAGATATAAAAAGGTTTTTTTTAGTAAGCATGACTGGATTAATACCACAAAAAAAATTGGTTTGTCCCAGTCTCCCGGCAAATCACTTTAAAAATCGTCTTTTCATCGAGTACAAGGAAAAAAACCAACAAAACAATAAATGCGACAACTTTGACAACCAGATTACCTGGTTAAAGAATATAGAGTGTAAGATTTGAATAGTCAGAAAGATCAAATATAGATAAAAGAGATGCAAAAAGCGATGTTGCCAATTATCGTAATCCTAATGATTATTGCAAAAATTATCATGTATTTTGAAATGGGACAAGAACAACAAACCTAAGCAAACCGGTTGTTATTTATGTTTTCTTCTATTAGTTCAATGCAATACTAGTTTACGCTTTTTAAAAATAATTATCAAGCAATCAGTACAAAAATAAATAAAACGATATTTTGATATTGCTACCTCAATTTAAATGCCATCGTTTAAAAGTAAATCTCAAATCTTGGTTATAACAAAAGCTGTGATTTATATTCGGAAATAAATCATTTTTATTTGGAACCAATGTTTTAATATTTATAGCTTTTATTGGAAACATATCCGAATTGTTATGTCATGTAAAAACCACCATGTTGAATTTATAGAAACTATGGAACACAGCACCGTATTAATTTTAAATTTATGTGTGAAATCGTTAAAATTATACACCCTTACAATATGAACGTATATTAGTATCCACACAAAACACTAAATCAGACCGAGTGTTTTGTTCTTAGACCTGCAATATTACCGTTAACACCTTTCAGGTCATCTGTCGTGTAAGTTAAACCCTTTTTCTTTTGTAGGAGTAACAATCCTTATATAAGAGGTAACGAGAACACTATAATATGCATAGTCTGTATTTGAGCGGCAATCAGTCTGTCGTTCTCCTGGCGTAAGAACGTGATGCTATCTGGTCAGAATATTATTGAATCATTGGAATGATGACTATTTATAAAGTGACGAAGTTACATGAGGCATCTTTCCACAGGGTGGTCCATAAGTAATGATACACAGAGCTACAGCAGATTCCTTATGTCAAAATAATGCGATTTATTCAAACTTGCCTAATTCCAAAGTTGATAATAACCAAGATTGATTAATTTTAATTTTGTTTTCAATTTTTTCCAAAAATTTCTCAACAAAATGACATAGCGACACGACGAAATTAAAGATTTGGGGGCTATTTGAGGCGAGGAATTCAGATGCGTCCATACTTTTGATGTCACTAGCAGAGCACGCCACCTACGGCATACCGCACTCCTTTTAATGTCATAACTTTTTTTTAGGCTTAGTATTTATATCTGACTATTGAAAAAATCGATTATCGTACTTTTTTTGCGTCAAAATGGTATACTTTGCTGAGTGTTTGTCGAGAGTAACCGTTTTAGAGATAATCGCATTTGAAATTTCCTATGCAATGAATGTAATGGTACATAGTGCAACAGTATACTCCCCAGGTCAATACAATGCGACTTTGTTAAACTTACTCAATCCAAGGGTTGATAATAACCAAGATACAGGATGTCAGAATTTTTATTTTGTTTTGATTTTTTCGAATAATTCTAAATAAAACCTGATAACGTCGCGAAATTGGGGATTCGGTGGCTTCTTGGGGCGAGAAATGCAAATTCATCCATAGTTTATATCTCACCAGTACAGAGCGCCACATGCGGCACATCGCGCTTCTCTAAAATGACAGAACTTTTTTGTGGCTGATTGTATCGATTTTACTATAGAAAAAATCAATTCTCCTTCTTTTTTAAGTAAAAAAGTCACATTTTATATTTCGAATATACTTAACAAATAGCCCTACCTACTAAGTTGAATGACGCTTTCAAATTTGGATGAATTTGCATTTATTGCCCCAAGAAGCCCCCGAATCCCGAATTTCAGGCCGTTATCTGGATTTATCCAGAAATTATTCGAAAACAAAATCAAAATTCTGACACCGTGTATCTTGGTTATTATCAACCCTTGGATCGGGTAAGTTTAACAAAATTGCATTATTTTGACCTGAGGAGTCGGCTGTTGCACTATGTACCGTTACATAAATTGCATAGGAAGTTTCAAATGCGACTCTCTCGAAATCGGTTTCTCCAAGCGACCTCAATAAAGTACACCTATTTGACGTAAAGGAAGTAGGAAAATCGATTTTTTCAATAGTCAGGTCGATATACCAAGCTTAAAAAAAGTTACGTCATTTAAACGAGGTGTGGTATGCAGTAGGAGGCACCCTCTACTAGTGACATCAAAAGTAAGGACAAATTTGAATTCCTCGCCTCAAATAGCCCACGAATTAATAATGTCTTGCCAATGTCGAGCTATGACGTTTTGTTGGGAAATTATTGGACACAATCGTAAACAAAATGAAAGGTTTGATACCCTGTATCTTAGTTATTATCAACTTTGGAATAAGGTAAGTTTGAAGAAATCACATTATTTTGACATAAGTTATCAGCTGTTACTCTGTGACCATTACTTATGGACCACCCTCTATATATAGGTATGCATTGGCAGCTTAACTGCGAACACGTCCAACAATACGGCTGTGAAGCTGGTTTCCAAGATGGCATACCACACCAAAAATTTTATTTGCAGATTTGACATTGCCTTTAAATCTAACTCCAAAGCGCTTTGTACAGTGTTAGTATAGAAACTATCAGTGCCTTTGATCTCAGAGCTGGAAAAACTGAAATATTTATTGTCATCCATAACTTTGTTAGAAAAATGAATATGTCTCGATGCACGGCAACATTTGGCAATTTTTTTCAACTCAGCTTCCGTATACTTTTCCTTCGTTTTCGGAATTTTAAATTATTTCTTGAGAATGTTCTACTTATTTGGAAAACGTGGTATCTTCGGGATAACTGGCGCAGTGCATTTTCCACCTCGTCTTTTGCACTTTTAACAAATCTCCTTTCATTAGCACCACTCAGTACTGCCTGTCTTCCACTTTTTGGCAAATTTATGCATGGTGTGCGTTCTTTGTCTGGTTTTTCCGAAAATTTTTGGGACATCCGTTACGTTATAGTTATCCCTTTATGTTTAAAAGTAAGCCTTCGTAAAATTGGATATCATTTGCGAGAAAAACTATTTCAAACACGCTGCGCAATCCATTATTAACAACAGCCGGTAAAAACAAATAGGAGTCATTAAGGATTATTATTGGAAACGCTTTTGGACAAATATGACAGCACCTGTTTAAATGAGATATCGTGTATTTATAATTGATACATTCGATTAAAATAGAGAACCAATAAAATTATATTATTTACTATTATTATTGTATATTATTCAATATAATTAATTTGGAAATTTTCTAATTGACGTATATAGGGCATTGCATATAAAAACGAGAATATACATAAATAATAAATAGTATATTCAAGATTCATGAGGAATTTTTAGTATATAGGTAACTGAACAGATGTAATTAAAAATATGTACCGCCAACCCGTTTGGCAAAAATGTTTAAAACAAATTAATTGTTTTTTGGAAGTACATGTTACAGGTGAGTTTTTTAAAGGGTTACAAGGCGAAATCTCCAAAAGCGTTTAAAATATTTTTATGAAATTTTCATGAGTTAATACAGACATATTTAAACATATTTGTGACATTTACTCCTCTCAATTTTGAGGGGGGGGGGCTTTGAAATGTTAAACGGGATGATGCACTTTTGTTTATTAAATTCAAATTTATTTAAAAAACTACGTATGTGTACAAAACAGTTTTTGGTTACGGAATTACGGTTAATTAAATTTTGATTTAATTTAAAAAATTAATAAATTTTACCAATAAATCAAGTTCACTTAATTCAGAATTATTGTTCGTTTTCATGGAAATGCGATATTTTTACTTAAGTTAGTTAAGAATTTTAAAAAACAGCTGAATTGGACGAGCTGGTAGGGTCAACTGGCCTGCCAGATCTCCGGATTTGACCCCCCTTGACCTTTTCTTGTGGGGTTTTATAAAGGACAAATTGATGGCGACTGCACTTACAACTTTAGATGATAATAATAAAGATCGAGTCCGCTTTGCTTGCTTATTAGTGACACCTGAAGTGTTACAGCGGGTACGAAATTCATTTAGAAAAGAGTGAGAAAATGTTTGGAAGTTGAAGGGGGATAACGACAAATAAGTTGCAATTAAATAGTAAATGTTTTTTTAAATTTTATTACTTAATAAATCATAATTCCGTAACCGAAAGAGCAAATCAAAAAAACATTGTACCAATACGTAGTTTTTTACGTAGATTCGAATTTTATAAACAAAAGTACATCATCCCACTTAAAATTACACAGTTAGCCCCAACCCCTCAAAATAGAGAGGGGGTAAATGTCAAAAATATGTTTAAAGATGTCCCCCCAGCTCCCTTCTCACCCCAGCCTCCTAAACCACCTAAATTTCATAAAAATATTTTAAACCCTTTTCCAGATATCGCCTATATCGTTTTTCGCATAATAAGCTGCTGAAAAGAAAACCTAGTAACTGGACTGAACAAACCTAGTTTATGTGTACTGTAAAACTGATGCCACCAAAAATATACATGTAAAAAACAGGCCAAGTTCTCGTCAGGGCTGTGTGTTTTGTTATCTGAAAAATAACTGAAATGTAAAAATTAGTCATAGTTCCTTGCCTACACGTTATTAGCAGTGTTTTGATAAGCACAGAAAAATATTGTGTGAATTGATAAATTTACAGACCAAACTTGGTAAGTTTTCAAGGGTCTCAATATTGCTCAAGAAAACTTGACAAGCTTGGTCTGTAAATTTATCGATTCACACAATATTTTTCTGTGCTTATAGAAACACTGCCAATAACTTGCAGGCAAGGAACTTGGCATAATTTTTACATTTCAGATATTTTTATCAGATAACAAAACAGTCCTGACGAGAACTTGACCTATTTTTTACATGTATGTTTTTGGTAGGATTTCATAACTTTTTCTTCAGATACCAAATGATGATCATAAAATAGAGATATTTAAAAGTAAATCAGAAAAAAAATCTGTTTCCGCCCGGGATCGAACCGGGGATCTTCCGCGTGTTAGGCGGATGAGATAACCACTACACTACGTACACACGTAACTTTCTAAAGCCGAAGCCGCGACCTATTTTGTGTCAGAATCCGCCATCTTGGATTTTTATTGATTGTTGATTTTTGTCGAAATTATCACCTTTAACACTATTTATGTTTCCAAAATTCCAGTTCTAGCTTGATTGAAAGTACCCTAGATTTATGATGATCTATCCGTCAGTCAGTGAGTGCCAGAAATTGTGATTTTTGGACACTCGTATCTGGGAAACTATTCCACTTAGACGTATGAAATTTGGAATACTGCTTCTTTTTTATAACCTTAACCCCCCTCCTGTAACGCAACTAGCCTCGAAGATATAGGGGGGTCAAAGAGTGCTCGAAATGGTTCGTGTAAATATTGCACAGTGCGCGCGCGGTCGGTTTTGCGAGAACTGCACTCTGTGCGCTTTGATTATATTTATATAAAATATGATTTTGTCAGGAAAACACCTTGCTTTAATGTTTGCTTTATTTTTAATAACAGTTATTAAAAACATAGTTAGGTACTATATTCTACTCACAAAGACCACAGTGTAAGTACATATAACAATTATATATAGTTTCAATATGTCGTGATTATGTAATTATATATTTGGAGTCTTTACAGAAAACTTACCTAGGTTTGTTTTATTACATTATAAAGAGTGATTAACAAACTATTTACTTAGGGTGACCAGATGTATACTTTTTTAGGAGTATTGTACTCTTTTCGAACCAGAGTACTACTCTATAGTCTTGCTTTTTTTCGTTATTTTGCGTACATAATTGTTTTCTCTTTACTACGAGCTTCGAAGAAAAACGCTCCACTAAAGTTTAAAATAGTGAGGAATGGATAAAAAAGAAAACTTTAGGGGCCCCGTGACTATTTTTATTATTTTTTTTATCAACAATTAAAGACCGGCTAAAAGGCTCAACGCTACGGCAAGCATTTTGCCGTAGCTCTAAGATTTGAGTATAGTCCAATAAACAAATGTCTAAAAAAGAAAATTTAGGTGGGCGGCTGTTTTTTCATAGGTAGATTTTGTCGTTAGTACTACTTTCTTCCGAACCCTTTGAAAAGGGCGAAAAAATCGTTTTATAAATCGTTTTTGACTAGAACTTGTAAAGCAAAAAATTATTTGCTTAAACGTTGTAGACAAATAAATCTGCATACAAAAGGCAATAAACACTTTGCCAGCTAAGAAGCTCCAACTAAACTGCTGGACACTCGAAACGCACCGATCGATTTTTCTTGCATTTTTTGATAGTAGATTTCGCACAAACTATACAATATTTTGAAATGTGGTTTTCAGTACCTTGAAGTCGTATCCCTTTGTGTTTCTGTCGAAGCCGCGGGAAATTTTAACACTTCATAAACAACTTATACAGGGTGGATAATAACAGACTGAAAATTTTGCTAATTTTCATTCTTAGCGCGAATTTTATTCAGCTGATATTTTTTTCACATTTACTGACCATACGAATCCTTATTTTAAACGTCAAAAACAACTTTGCCCGATTTTACTTTTCTTCTCTGTTTTTGAAGATACAGGGTGATTTCTAATTTGTCGTCAATATTTTGAATATGTGAGTGTTAATTAACATCTGATGATTAATTTACAAGTTTTTTGATACTAAACGACTTTAGATCAAAAACCATAGGACATTACGCACTTGATATTTAAGATACACAGGTCTTCAATCGGCCATTTAGATTTAAATTTCCAAAGGTAATGTTAATTTTTTATTTTCCGCTTTCGAATTGGCTGTATTGGATGGTAAAAAATCTATCCGTGATTTATGTATAGTACAATCATTAGGATGACGATACGAATCCTTGTTTTAAACGTCAAAAAGATTTTACTTTTCTTCTCTGTTTTTGAAGATACAGGGTGATTTCTAATTTGTCGTCAATATTTTGAATATGTGAGTGTCAATTAACATCTGATGATTAATTTACAAGTTTTTTGATACTAAACGACTTAGTTTAGATCAAAAAACATAGGACGTTACGCACTTGATATTTAAGATATACAGGTTGCCTTCAATCGGCCATTTAGATTTAAATTTCCAAAGGTAATATAAATTTTTTATTTTCCGCTTTCGAACTGGCTGTATAGGATGATAAAACATCTATCCGTGATTTATGTATACTGGTACAATCATTAGGATTATATACTGAAAGAGTTTTTTTAATTTTCTGATTCTTGAAAGTTTCTAGACGCTACAGGGTGATACATATTTAGGTATTGTTTATGAGTTCTAATTACCAATAGTAAGTGATGTATTCTTTTACTTTTTGGATTTGTATAATTTATTTAGGAAAATTCAGGTTCGTACTACATTTTATACAGGGTAATTCAAATTTGGTGGTTGGTGGTAAGATTCATTAATGACCGAAAACCTAAAGTTGCTCAAATACCGTGTGGCACCTCATTTAAAGGTATTTGCAAAAGAAACATTTTAACGCAAATCCAAGGTCCGTATCTTAATTCGATTTTAAATGGCAATCCTTTAAAAATTAAAAAATCGTGAAAAAAGGTAAAAATTTGGGTCTTATCTTTATTTCTCTTATTACTCTAGAACTTATTCAAAATGGCCACCATGTAGGTACTTCTTGGCAATAATAAAGTCTATTTTGGAACTCACTTTTCACATTTTCTCACAAATGTGACAAATGTGATAACTGAGTTCCAAAATCGACATTATTTCTGTCAAGAAGTTCATGCTGGTCATTTTGAACAATTTTTAAAGTAATAAGAGAAATAAAAGTATTTAAATTTTTACTTTTTTCAAGATTCATAAACGAATTAAGATACGGACATTGGGATTTCGTTAAAATGTTCCTTTTTTGAAGATTTTTAAAATGAGGTACCAGACGGCATAGGCCTGCATTTAAAATCAACTTCCTAGCGTCGCCCTCAAGGGGGTTGAAAATGTTGAATTGCATGAAAGAGTGCATTTATTAACCAATAAGATGCACCTGAAATTTGGTGTCTATCTTTAATAATAGCAATGATATTTGCCCATACTAAAACCCTGAAATTTGGTGTCTATCTTTAATAATAGCAATGATATTTGCCCATACTAAAACTTTTCGGACACCCAGTATAGAGTGTTAGGGCTGTTAGGATTTTTCGTATGCAGATTTTAATGCTCTGCAACTTTTATCTCAAACTTTTTTTTATTTTGCATTTTCGAACGGCCAAAACCACTTTCCAACATCGGTCTTCTTTTGTTTGTTGTTTGTTTTTCTTGTCTTTTTAAAAGGGCTCTGTACAAAGTTATACGGTGAATTTTTTTCGATTGACAAAAAATTACCTTTTTTCAAAAAAGCAACAATAACATAAATTTAATTTTAAGGCCTTCGTTTATTGCTAGTTTTCTGATCATATTTGTCTGCAGTCTGTATATAACCTATTGTCTAAAAAATCCGATCACCCTTTAATAATTCTGTTTTATGAAGTATAACATAAAAAGAAAACCGCATTTTATGTACAAATTATTTTACTTTTATCATTTTACCAATTTTTTTTTGCAAACTCAACCCTCAATGACCACGTCTCCAACGTAAAATGTCGATGTTGTTAAAAACGAACCCCGTATTTATCGTCTATTTTTACAGCGGATCGACTAATCCAGATTTCAGTTCTCTAAAATTAAATAGGGAAAGACCATAAAATGAAAGAAATAAATATATTCTTATTTACCTTTAAAGGGAACGAAAATCGCGAAACTAATGAACAATATTCTTTCACGAGATAACAGAATACAAGTTAAGTTAGGTTTGATACTTACATTTACAATAATGTACAAAAAAAATTGAAATATTAAATACAACAAATTTAAAGGTTATGTTTATCCACAAAAAGAACATCTGCTGAAGTGCTAACTGTCAGTTGAATCCATTATTTATTCCAATTCCGTTTCTATCGCCGAAAATAATATTCCATCCACTTCAGACAACTCAAGACATAAAAGTTATAGAATTGACTTGAACCATCGCACCCGATCGAAAATTCAATTCTATCCGTTTATAACGCAATTTTCAAGTGGATGCAGTTCCATCCGATGCATTCGATCGCATCGAAACGTCCCGTTGGAAACGTGGTCTTATTTAACTCAAAGTACGAAACAATGTAGCTAATTAACTAAAATAAATAAAGTTTACCATAAGAAATAAATACATATTTCGTAAAGGCTAATCAGTACTGCCTGTTTACGTTGTATCAGTGGACCTGGTTAGTTTTTCCACTGAATTAGCAAAGGGTTAGTTTGCAATACATAAAGTAATTTAAACAGTCCAGAGACCGTATTCTTCATCTTGATAAAATGCTTGCTGAAAGAATGTGGCTCGGTCAATCGTGACTGACCTACCTTGACAACGTGCTCTCTAAGGGCCGGTCTCTCAAAATGTAGAATACAGCCCCAGAAGTGGCCTTCTAGCCTCGTATTGACCTTTTTTTTCAAGTTGATATGCTCGTATGTGGACTTCTGGACATCTTACTGCAATTTTTACTGTACAGAAAGAAAACTAAAAAAGTATAACACATGGCGGTACCTACTATCATTTAAGTAAGGAAACTGTGACATTTTGCGTTAGACCCTTTATAATTAAAGCCGAGAAATGCCGCAATAGATAACACCAAACCCAAAAATGCCTATTACATAAAGAGCTGAAACCTATATTTTACAATTTCATTAAATTTCTATGCAACGTTTTTATTTTATTGTTTTTATGGTGTGGATCTAATTTTACGAGCCAATTGAAATATTTCCATGTTCGATGGTCAGAAATAACTGCTAAATTATACAAATGCCCTTACCATAAATTTTGTTTATCTAGAAAAACGGCACTTTGTTGTATAAATATTTAATAACCAAAAAAAGTTGTAGCTGTTATCGTAATTCAATGGCTAGATATATGACTCAATTTGTTAGAAAGGTTTTGGTAAAACAATTTTAATATTTTTTTTTGTTTTGCTGTATGAAGGAGCTGCGAACTTTTGTATTTTTGTAGTTGTAGAACCCAATAAAAGGAACTTTATTATTCATACTACAATATCTGTCCGTCCGTCAGTACAAGGGAATTGATTCCAAAACTACAAGGACAAAATAAAAATTGAAACTTAACAATCAAACATATGACCGCGGCTTAAATGTAATAAAAAATTTCCAACTAACAAAGGGTAGTAAAGAAAAAAAATGGAAACTTAACTACTCAAAATTATTAATACGGGAAAATGTTTCCTTCTTAATTTATAATAATTAAGATAGGTTAACTGCTTCTTTCGATTTCATTTGGTTTCTAAAGCATTATTAAATGCTTTAGTTTTAGTGTTTGTAATAGAGTTTCGAATATCTGTATTGTAATTTGTATGTTCTACAACTAACAAATTGGAATAAAAGGCTTTTGTCAAAAGATTGAAATTATTTGACTAGCAATTCCTTAAAAAAAAGTTAATAATTGTTTTTTACATAAATATATATTTCTTTCAATGGGTGCAAATTATATCAAACACATTAATTCATACTGCACTAGCCCTGTTTCAAAAACAGTCGAATACAAGTTCAAGAAATCCTACTACTACTAGTTTTATATTCTTGCCCCAACTATGCAAGGCAAGTGCGGAACGGAGCAATAAAAATATTTATTTTTATAAAAAATACGTTAATACCTTTTTTTTTGAACACCTCTACATTGTCTCATAGACATGTGATTAATGCCCTGGAAATAAAAAAAGGTATTACTTTTTTTTCAATCTTTACGATTAGAACTACTGAGATTCGATGCCGCACTTACCTTAACTTTGTGAAGAGTGGTTTTCTAGCGCTTGTTACAAGCTTCTTATTCTTCACATTAATGACCACCCTCTTCACATTAATGACTTTCTTCTTCACATTAATGACCTACTCTCTTCAACTACTAATCCCATCCACAGTTATGCTGACGATAGTACTCTTCGCTCCAATATTCATTTTTCCAGACAAGTTTCGAATCAGGAGTTGGATAATAGACGCAGATCTATGTACCTATCCCTTTCCCAAGATCTTCAATTAATCTTAGACTCCTTTCACACTATCAGGTTTGGCCGGTCCGGTTTCAAACCTGAAGAGAATCGGATAAGTAATGGAGCATGTGATTAAATATGGCCTTTCACACTATCAGGTTGCGCCTCGGCGACCGGCTACAGCCGGATGGGTCGACTGGAGCATCAGGTTCCCTGACGCCGGATAAAGTGGTGGTGGGGCATTGCAGCCAACGGGCGCTTTCACACTTGTCCGGTTTTTGTCTTCAGGTTTAGTCTGCGGTTTTGGTTTAGTCTTTGCTTCAACTCTGACGAGGAAGGTGCGAAGGTGATTTGCAAGACAATGTCCAGCGAAATTGATATTGAATTGTTAATTTCGGCGGTGGAGGCCCGACCGTGTCTTTGGGATAAATCAAGTGCAGAGTATAAAGATAAAAATAAGACAAACATGGGATGGAAGGAGGTGTGTAGCGTCTTAAAGGAAGAGAGAAGAGAAGTAAAGGGTGTACCCAAAGTATCCTATTACGATTACGTCGCTTTTTACGCTTTCTGTACAAACACCACAAAGCTATAACAACATTACGATCCATCGCCGAAATCATCTAAACGCAGACTAAAGTTTTTTAATAAACATAAAACCTGACCTGGTGTAAACCTGATCGCGTCCGGATATTTTTATTTTACTTCAGGATTCCGTCAGGTTCAAAACCTGACCGGCGAACCGGATAGTGTGAAAGGGCTCAAAGAGTCCTTTCACACTATCCTGGGGTGGCAAGAACCTTGTTCAGTCCAACGCCTCCAAAACCCAGTCTTGCTCCCAGTCACGCAAAACAATCCGGCAAGGCTTACCCCATCCACATGAATGGCCAAGCCCTACAAAACAACGAAACATTCGATCTCGTTGGCGTCGCTTTCGAACATGATCTCAGCTGGTACAAACACATTACTTCAGTAGCCACATCGGCAGCTAAAAACCTTGGTTTTCTCTTTCGAGCCAGAAAATACTTCTCCCCTTCCAACTTATACACCGTCTATGTTTCCAAAATAAGACCTAACCTAGAGTACTGCTCCCACATATTGGGAGCGGCATCACCTTCGACACTTAAGATCCTTGATTCTATCCAACATAGTCATTCGACTTATCAATGACCCAGCTCTCACGAGAAAGCTCCCTTATCTCGCTCATCGCCGCGCTGTAGGGTTTTATCCCTTTTCTACCGCTACTTCCACGGATTTTGCTCTGAAGAACTAGCCGGTATTATTCCCCCCTTGAATGTCCCTAACAGAACAACAAGAGACGCGTTACGTATGCATCCCTTTACTGTCCAGCTACAAAAGCCTAGAACAGACCACTTCTCTCGCTCGTTCATACCTATAGGGTCTCCAGATTATGGAACAAACTGCCTGTGGATGTTTTCCCTTCCCGTCCCAACCTCCAATCCTTCAACTCCCGTGTCAATAGACTACATTTCCCTTCTCTTCAGACACCCACAGTACGTTAGTACTTAGGCTTGACGTCTACGTGGGATGTCTCAGATAAAAAAAGCTGGTCTAGTAACCCAATAATTATAAGTAATCAGCTAACCACCTGTGATTAATATCCTCTATTCTTTGAAAAGGGAATTATGGGACGCAAGAAGAGATGTGAGTGATAGGTATGTGTTGAGCCTGGTCAATATTCACAAGAACAGCTGGTATATGTACGTTAGATTAAGAAGCAAATAACAAGGGTTATACGAAAAACAATTATGTATAATCCAAAAATATTTTTTGTCAAATTAAATATCATAAATAGGTTGAACACATATTTTTAATCGAAATTTATAATACACTATTTTATTGTTAATCTGGAAAAGGTCAAATAAAACACGATTGTACTAAAATAAATGAATTTTGAGACCCATACATATTCAGACTGCCTAAATTCAATTAAAAGCATATTCCAGTTCTGATTCCATTTAAACAAATGTTTTTATTTTTTTAAATAATATTTTAAATACCCACATAAAATCAATTTACTGAAATATTAAAATTTATTTTATCAGAGTTGTGTAATATTGATGAGGGTGAATTAAATAAAAAACTTTTTATTTAAATAAACAGGGTTCACGAAATTAAATAAGAGGCATATCTGATTGTGTATACTTTATTTTTTATTAAAACTTTATGATAATAACCATTATTACTTTATAACTTACACATTTTCCTATTTTTAGTAACTATTTTAAAAAGCTGTTTAACTTAAAAGAGCTATTGAACTTTTTAAGTAGTAATCTACTTACCTAATTATTTGTAACGTTAGTCAACTCTGTTGCATAGTAACCATTCGAGCCAGAAAATACTTCTCCCCTTCCAACTTATACACCGTCTATGTTTCCAAAATAAGACCTAACCTAGAGTACTGCTCCCACATATTGGGAGCGGCATCACCTTCGACACTTAAGATCCTTGATTATATCCAACATAGTCATTCGACTTATCAATGACCCAGCTCTCACGAGAAAGCTCCCTTATCTCGCTCATCGCCGCGCTGTAGGGTTTTATCCCTTTTCTACCGCTACTTCCACGGATTTTGCTCTGAAGAACTAGCCGGTATTATTCCCCCCTTGAATGTCCCTAACAGAACAACAAGAGACGCGTTACGTATGCATCCCTTTACTGTCCAGCTACAAAAGCCTAGAACAGACCACTTCTCTCGCTCGTTCATACCTATAGGGTCTCCAGATTATGGAACAAACTGCCTGTGGATGTTTTCCCTTCCCGTCCCAACCTCCAATCCTTCAACTCCCGTGTCAATAGACTACATTTCCCTTCTCTTCAGACACCCACAGTACGTTAGTACTAGGCTTGACGTCTACGTGGGATGTCTCAGATAAAAAAAAGCTGGTCTAGTAACCCAATAATTATAAGTAATCAGCTAACCACCTGTGATTAATATCCTCTATTCTTTGAAAAGGGAATTATGGGACGCAAGAAGAGATGTGAGTGATAGGTATGTGTTGAGCCTGGTCAATATTCACAAGAACAGCTGGTATATGTACGTTAGATTAAGAAGCAAATAACAAGAGTTATACGAAAAACAATTATGTATAATCCAAAAATATTTTTTGTCAAATTAAATATCATAAATAGGTTGAACACATATTTTTAATCGAAATTTATAATACACTATTTTATTGTTAATCTGGAAAAGGTCAAATAAAACACGATTGTACTAAAATAAATGAATTTTGAGACCCATACATATTCAGACTGCCTAAATTCAATTAAAAGCATATTCCAGTTCTGATTCCATTTAAACAAATGTTTTTATTTTTTTAAATAATATTTTAAATACCCACATAAAATCAATTTACTGAAATATTAAAATTTGTTTTATCAGAGTTGTGTAATATTGATGAGGGTGAATTAAATAAAAAACTTTTTATTTAAATAAACAGGGTTCACGAAAATGAATATTAAATAAGAGGCATATCTGATTGTGTATACTTTATTTTTTATTAAAACTTTATGATAATAACCATTATTACTTTATAACTTACACATTTTCCTATTTTTAGTAACTATTTTAAAAAGCTGTTTAACTTAAAAGAGCTATTGAACTTTTTAAGTAGTAATCTACTTACCTAATTATTTGTAACGTTAGTCAACTCTGTTGCATAGTAACCATGCGAAAGAGAGGTTATTGTATGCAATGTTTTGGACCAGTAGGACAGTTTTCTAGACCAATTTATTAAGCAATATCCCACAGTAATAATACAAAATTTGATTAAATAATGGAATATATTATTTTATTTTATAAAGAAATTAACTATTTCGCAAATTTTAAAATATTCAGAAAATACAGTTGCACACTTTTTTACGATGGATAGTTCAGATTATGTCATTAAAGTACCACAGCGCTTTAGCTAATCCTGCTTGAACATCCTTAACTGAAACGACTACATTAAAAGTCACGGCAAATCCCAAAATGTAAAATGCTATTTATTTACAGTTTATTTAGACCAAATTTAGGTAAACCTAATACGTGGGGGTGTCGCGTACAAGAGTCCAACAGCCAACATATTTGGGATCCAACAAGAACGACTACCCTGAATCCAGCAGCAAATCCATAAATGTTACTCATGACATATTAAGGACCTTTAGCTGCGCTTTTTCCCAAACCCAACAACTAGCTGCCCTAACCCTACAAATTAAAAAATATGTTTGTCGGCATCGCATTCAAACATGATCTTGGCTGGCGCGAAGACGCGGAAAGACTGTGTTTTTCTTGAACTATTTCTTTTTCAAAAATGGTTACTTTATACTCAAATAAGACGTATGCTCTTAGTGCTTCCACATCTGGTGAGGGGCACTACCAGCGAGATTTTGTATCTTGGATTTTAACTAGAGCCATTCAAGCGACGTTCACCTTGGCTGATCGGACTGGTCTCCGATAAATCACTCAGGATAAACGACCCCCGACACGGTTGGTACTTAGTTCGGTGAAAGCTTGGGGACGCCGTGGGTCGCCGCTTTAACCAAGGAAGGTGGTAGAGGAATTCTTCCTCGGCCAAGGTGGTACCATCAGAACCATTCTCTTAAAGGGCTGGTAAAATAATTACGTATGTTTGCAGCTCTGGATGTGTGAGTCCCATTTCCCCAGTACACCCACGGTACATAGTACTTAGGCTTCGGTCTTCGGTCTACGTGGGCTGTCAGAAGATTAAAAAAGTAATCTATGAATCATTTCTAAAAAAAAATCTCTTGTAGCTCACCGAAGTACTGTGTACGCTCTTTCTCTTCTTTCAGGGCTACTGCTGCCTGTATTATTCTTAACAGGAAGTGCATTGGGTATATGCAACCCTTTAATGTCCCGTCAGAGAAGCCCAGAACATTGCTTTATTTTTCCACTCCCAACCTATGGTATTCAAATTATAGAACACTTTGTCGCATAGTTTTCACAAGATCTTCGACTTCTTACCAGGACACTGTTTATGAAATTCTCGAGTGCGTTTGGGGCATTTGCGAAAAACTACTTTGGGTTAGCGATTAACGTATCTACATCTGGATAACACTTGCGAATCATTTCTGCTGAAAGATGTAAGGCATGCAGTATACACGTAACATAAGTAAATGAGGCCGCACAGCTTTGAGTGAACAGCCTGTACAAAGCATATTACTGCGGCACCATCACTAAGAAGTATAACACTTGATTCGTTGACAGTTGAAATTTGTGTATAGTTAATATCAGATGCTGAATTGCTTCGCTAGTACATATTTCCTAATCTTTTATTGGCTAATAATAAATAAGTGATGGTTCACGCGGATCCAGTGCACGTACTATAACGTTGGCCACAGAATGTTTTTAGAATCTATTGTCTCGTCTACGGCTAACCGTAGTTTTGTGTCGTGGAGTTGGAATGTTATATTACTTTCAAGACGTTCATGCACAGCCGCTAAATGTCTTTGTAGTGTACTTCGGCCGGAAAATATCCATTTAGGAATATATTTCTTCCAAAACTGACGAAATAGTTCTTTATTTAGGATAAATAACACATTACACGCATAATAAGTAAATCGAAAATAAATTGTGAATAAGGCGTTGGCCTTTTTTTTTAATTGGATGTGGTGCACTGTTTACGTGCCTTATACATAAAGATTTCTGAAACACCAGTATGCTTCGCGAACAAACCACACATATTATTTTGCGACCCATTATATTTTAAATCAGGAAATTCCCATATAAACCTTTTAACTGTGCGCAAAAAATCGCGTGTTACTGAACATTTTCGGTATATTTAAGAACTACCATATTCACAGCGATGCGACGCGATAATACAAATACCTAATTAATTTTAAATATGTATTTATTTTCATTGTCATTTTTTATCTAACAATTTTTTTCCAGGTATGTAAACTTCTCTAAGACAGAAAAATTGTCCAGAAGACTGATAACATGGTGAGTCGTTTTAAGGTTTCTCCGTTTGTGTTCCACGAAACTACACTAACATGCACTGATTTGTTTTTAATTGGGTTTTTTTCACAGATATAAATTAAATATAAGTAGTGCAGTTTCATGCAACGAGCACACCTATAAAATTTATAAATAAAAACATGAACAAGTGATTGTAATTATTATAGGAAATTATTAAAATTTATGAAGGACTACAAGATCCCACAAACACCTGCTTTTATAGACAAACAGTAATCAATACACTTGGTTACAAATTGAGATAAGAATCGAGTCCCCTGTTTAGATTATTGTATTTATTTTATGAACTTACTCTCTTAATAAAAATATATAGTGATTTGTTTTCTATTACGTCCCATTTGTTAGGTACAGTCAACGAGTCAACAGCAAAAAACAAAACGATAAAACTGATTTAAATGTATCGATATCAATTTTTTCCAATTTTTGAAAACAAATTACTACACTAGACCTAACAAAATTATTTTTTGAAATAGTATTACAATTCCAATAAAAAACAATAGTGAACTTGGACAAGAAGTAAATCATAGTAGTACAATAGGTGATTTCTTTTTATGGCCATTAGGGAAGTGGTCCAGATAGGGGCATCCCCGTTATTTGAAGGAATTGAGGGTTGAGACTTCAAATTTGAGGGGTCGTCCCCGACACCCCCAGTGCGATGTTGTCAGATATCCTCAAAATTCTTTAACCGAGGGAAATTCCCTAAATAGATGGACAGATAACGTCAACTAAGATACTTTTAAAACTGTGTGTCAAGTTAAGGTAGGTTGCAAATTTTATCGATGTTCTGTGACGTGACGTGATAGATACATTTGGTGTTCACCTTCTACCTCAATTTGTGTTAGCAAACTGTTACAGCTCCCAGTTCTCGGAGTACAAAAATCGTGCCACGCAGTGAATTAATAATAAGTTAAAACTAAACAATTAGGACAAAGGTGATTTTAAAGTTAAACTTATTATCATTATTATTACTAACAAACAATCTCAAGTTATAGCGTTTAATAAATTATTTAGCCTCAAAACCCTTTTTTATATTTTGGATTGAATTTTTTCATTTTTATCATTTTATTTGTTCTTTATGGGAGTTCTTTTTCTTGGTGACATCTAAGCACGATAGCGTCTCTATATAGGGGATATAAAATGTAGGAAAAATTTTAGATAAGAATTTTGCCCCATTTTATTCGAGCACGTGGATCTCTACTACCTCATCTCGTGTAAATATTCCAAAAATATCAGTTTTTCCCAACATACATCTTCAGAGCGGCATTTTATGAGATATGTAAATACGGAGAAATATCGCCGAATATGAAAACCTCAGTTCAAACTTACCCCTCTGGTAAAAATATGAATTTATAGTGGTGTTTGATATACGCTTTTCCTCGCTTCTTATAAAAACATATATATGCCGAATAATCTAATATAGAAGTTTTACCTTTAGGGGAGGGTGAGTAATATGAGTGGATAAAATTATAGAATCTCGTAAACGAATACCATCAAAACCTTTGAAACAAAGTGAAGGACACTTAAAAAACTTTTATTTAATTTTTAGCAGAACAAAATCATCAAGTAAGTAAACTGCCCTGCAAAATTAATGCACCCAAAAAGTAGTTACAACTTCGATGTTATTTATTTCCTGACCCGTGGTCCGGGTTTAATTAACATTTTTTAGATTGGGGGCTCATTTCTCAAGAATGTTACTGTAGTCCTAATTGTTTTGAAATTGTACAGGATGGAACAAGAATTGGGTGTTTTTTTCACACTTTCGTAACATCCTTTGTAGTACACTAGCAATGATATCAACATAGTTAAAATCAAACTTTAGCCTCATGATTTATTAACGTTTTCATTCATTCTTTTACCTCTGCTATTTAAGGACATATGAAGTTTAATAGTTCAGCCTTTTATGTTAAATTTTTGGAACTTTATGGATACTTGTCACTATTAAATTAATAATATTTAATTAAATATCCAATAAGGAATATGCACATATTTTTTTATTGCATAAATCGTTTAAGGAAGTCATTACAAACCCAAAAAAATATTTTGAAGAAAATTACTAGGATAATTTAGCTACAAAAAATGTTTACTGTTCGGTATAATTTATTTCAATATAAAAAGAAGCCATTTGTCCTTAGTGAAAAATGACGTGCGTCAGGAGATCAACAAAAATCTACAAGTTAACGTAAAGCTTAACCCAAAGTCGAGCATGTTTGATTTTCTCGGAAACAGTCAGAGGGAGAGAAATGAATTTTTTGGGTTGATAGAGGAATAGTTGAACTACCTTCGGTAAAAAAATCAGTTATACAGGATGTTTCATTTCGGAGCTATTAAATGTCAAAGTCGAAATTTCCGCGATTTCGGTTGAAATCGGGTACAGGTCGCAAATGTGAATTAAATCGATGTAAATTTTTGGAGGTTGTAGGAGACCCGGAACTTCAGCACTCTACTGAAACTGGTGAGGATCAGAAAATTGCAAGTAGTTCTTTTGAATTTATTAAGTCGACAATGCTATTTCCAGACCCCTCGTTGGTACCTAATAACTCGAAAGCAAAACGTCAGATCGAAAAACGGATTCATAAGTGACACTTCAAAATCTCAAATACTTTTTTGCAATACATTTGCCTAAACCTAAAATCACTGGAAAATGGAAATATTTGGAAAAAACTGGAAATTTAAGTTTTTTACCCAAATATTTCAGGGTTTTTAATTTTTTGTGGGGTCAAAATGGTTCAAATTAAAATCTCATATACGTCTTCGGAAAGAGCTCGTCAAAGTATGTGTTATCCATATTTTTTGGTTTCTTCATTCTCTATAGTAAGGGAGCAATCGCCGATTAAATTTCGATTTTTTTACTTCTTTTGCCCTCGACATCGGTATCGTATTTTTTCCTGTTTGTTTTTTCCAAATTTTTCAACACTATCTTATAAAGCGATAAAAATCACACTGTAAAATGAATACCTAATGGGCGATCCAGGAGCCTATTTAAGGGGTCAAAAACTGATTTCCTTGATTTTTTCAGTTTATTTACTCGAAATTATTAAGATATATGCCAGAATTTCGCAGAAGTGCCAGTTTTTGTTGAAAAATGGAAAGATTCCTGGACCGATTTCGGCTTGAAATATACATGAATAAGATTATAGGAACTTTCTACTTTAAGTGCAGGGATATTTCATTGGATGAGTTACGCATTAAATGCCATTTTAATTGTTTTTTGGATGACCCTACAACACTGGAATGTACTTATGGTGAGTCATAAATTCACTTTTGACGACACAGCCAATGAGATCAAGTTTTACAAGTTTCGAAATTCGCGCGAAAATTTGCAGTATAAAATCCTTTTTTTTTTGTTAATAAAGACCAAAATAAATGGATAACAGCAACCGCCATAAACATTTAATTTATGTAGAGAATATAAAAAAATATATTTCAGATTAATTCGAGTTATATGCATATTGTGCCAAAATGTTAATGACAATTTTACATTACGACGTAGAAACGGCCGAGGATGATATTTGGAAAATATTATTTTTAAAACATAACAACGTCTTGATAAAATAAACAAGCATGTCATTGTTCTAAAACTGGTGGTTTTATTTAAAAAGTAAATGTCGAAGTACCCACCGGGGCACTTATTTAATATCTTTACCTGATTTAGTGTTCACAGTTACAGATACTTTGATCCTTTCATAATATGCCTCCAATTTTTTTTATTTTAATTAAATTTTTATTTGGTTCCATTTTTATTTCACAGCGTCTAGATTTGTTACTCTTTCAACCAACTTTACATTGAAGAAACCGAACAAAGCACAAACGCTTTTATGCAGACCTAGCTTGCGCCCGCGACTTCGTCCGCAGTATAACAATTTTACTCCATTACAAACTTTGAATCCCCATTTTACCCCATTAGGGGTTGATTTATTAGAAACTGTAAAACACGATATATATATATATATATATATATATATATATATATATATATATATATATATATATATGTATATATATATATATATATATATATATACAGTGACCGGCAAAAAGTTCGCAACATATGGGAAAAATTTTTATTAGGTGAGTATTGGAAAAACTTTTCCGGGGGATCGGTTCTGCATGTCCGATAACCTAAAAATCGATTTTGACATACGTCACGTGACCACTGGTATAGCGTCAAATTAACAAAAAAATTGTTAATTTACAAAAAGTGAGGTTAGTTGACGAGATATCAAAAAAAGTTATTTGAAAAAATTGCTTAGAATTAAATTCTAGGTCCTTGTGCTTTTAAGATTTTATTTAAAAAAATTGGAAAACTCAATTTTTTTTAAATATTTTTTTATCGATTTACAAATTTCCAGTTTTTTTCGTTTAGATAGCTTGGCTAATGTAAAGCCCATGTATCTGGATGAAAATAAACGAATGTAGTAGTTTTTTCTACAATTGACAGGACAAAATTAAAAAAAACAGGGTTTCGCCGGACGCTAGCTGTTGCAATGATTTGTATCTAGCAGCAGTGTCAAAATTTTAGAGACATTTCAATGAGATTACATTGAGAAAACCTTAATCGTCTTAAATATATCTGAAGTTCGACTTTTTGTAAAGTTAAGGGGATTAAAATAGATAATAAACAAAAAATTACCTGTTTATTTAATCGAAATTTTATAAACGAAAACCAATGTAAGAAAAACTTAAAAGTAGTCAAATTCTGTACTAACAACACAAAAAATCATTGTTTTTCCTTGGGTGCACAAAATTTAAAACTCAGTATGACCACCATTTCTCTCCATACATACTGTTGTTCTCGAGCGCAACTCTCGATTAACATTTCGGAGCATTTTACGATTTATTTGCAATACACAATTTATAATGACATTCTCTAAATTTTGTATATTCCTAAAGGGTCGATGTTTGTACACAGGGTTCTTTAGGTATCCCCACATAAAAAAATCTAACGGAGTCAGATCTACAATTCTACAATTGACAGGACAAAATCGAAAAAATAGGTGTTCGCCGGACGCTCGCTGTTGCAATGGTTTGAATCTAATGAAATGACTGTATCAAGATTTTATTAAGATTTTTCGCACATAAATTTAACAACCAGGTCTATTTAGTTGTACTTAAAACTACCAAAGCAGGCTCTGAAATTAAAACAACCAAATAATCTAGTAGGTTAAAAACAACAGAAAAATGTCAAACAAATTATAATTTGTTTGATTTCAACCTATGTCATTGGTTTATGTCTCGCATCTTACTAAGTTTGATATTTTACATAAGTTTATTAATATTTTATTCCTTAAAATGGCACCCACACTACTTCTTCAGGAAAAGATAGAAATTATTTTAATTTCTGGAGATAATTACAAAAGCCATAGAGAAACAGCAGCAATTTTTAATGAGAGGCACCCCGATAAATCCCTTCATTATTCCACAGTATCTCGTCTGGTCAATAAATTTAAAGAAACGGGATCGGTAGAAAATCAGTATAAAGTTTCCCATGAAAAACCGGTAACAGGTGACGAAGGGTCTCTGGATGTGTGTTTGTCGATCACAGAAACACCCCAATTAGCAGTTAGTCAAATATCGGAGATCACTAACATTCACGAAAGATCTGTGCGGAGGATATTAAAAAGAAACAAATTTCATCCGTACAAACCTAAATTTGTACAAGTATTAAAAGATAGGGATTATGACGCCCGCTTCGATTTTTGTGCCTGGTTCCAGGGTATGATTGAGGAAGATTTTAATTTCCCAAAGAACGATCTTTTCTCGGATGAAGCTACATTTACCTCTAACGGAACCGTCAGTTCACAAAACTGTAGATGGTGGGCCACCGAAAACCCAGACTTTGTAATTCAGAGTAAAGACCAATATAGTTTTAAGGTTAATGTGTGGTGCGGAATTTTCAACCTCAGAATAGTGGGACCTTTTTTCTTTAGAGACAATTTAAATTCAGAACGATATTTAGAATTTCTACAAACTGAGATATCTGACTTTTTAGACAATTTGTCATTAGCCGAAAGAAGAAATTTATACTTTCAACAAGACGGAGCTAGCATTCATTCCACAAATGAGGTGAAGAGATGGCTGGATCAAGAATTTGGAAACCAGTGGATAGGACGGTTTTCTGAAAATCCGTGGCCTGCGAGATCACCAGATCTGACTCCGTTAGATTTTTTTAATGTGGGGATACCTAAAGAACCCTGTGTACAAACATCGACCCTTTAGGAATATACAAAATTTAGAGAATGTCATTATAAATTGTGTATTGCAAATAAATCGTAAAATGCTCCGAAATGTTAATCGAGAGTTGCGCTCGAGAACAACAGTATGTATGGAGAGAAATGGTGGTCATACTGAGTTTTAAATTTTGTGCACCCAAGGAAAAACAATGATTTTTTGTGTTGTTAGTACAGAATTTGACTACTTTTAAGTTTTTCTTACATTGGTTTTCGTTTATAAAATTTCGATTAAATAAACAGGTAATTTTTTGTTTATTATCTATTTTAATCCCCTTAACTTTACAAAAAGTCGAACTTCAGATATATTTAAGACGATTAAGGTTTTCTCAATGTAATCTCATTGAAATGTCTCTAAAATTTTGACACTGCTGCTAGATACAAATCATTGCAACAGCTAGCGTCCGGCGAAACCCTGTTTTTTTTAATTTTGTCCTGTCAATTGTAGAAAAAACTACTACATTCGTTTATTTTCATCCAGATACATGGGCTTTACATTAGCCAAGCTATCTAAACGAAAAAAACTGGAAATTTGTAAATCGATAAAAAAATATTTAAAAAAAATTGAGTTTTCCAATTTTTTTAAATAAAATCTTAAAATTTTGCACAAGGACCTAGAATTTAATTCTAAGCAATTTTTTCAAATAACTTTTTTTGATATCTCGTCAACTAACCTCACTTTTTGTAAATTAACAATTTTTTTTTTAATTTGACGCTATACCAGTGGTCACGTGACGTATGTCAAAATCGATTTTTAGGTTATCGGACATGCAGAACCGATCCCCCGGAAAAGTTTTTCCAATACTCACCTAATAAAAATGTTTCCCATATGTTGCGAACTTTTTGCCGGTCACTGTATATATATATATATATATATATATATATATATATATATATATATATATATATATATATATATATATATATATATATATATATATATATATGTGTGTGTGTGTGTGTGTAGATTGCCGGTAACATTAAAATCGTCCTACTACATTTGAATATACCTTTTAAAATCACTTCTTCCACCAGCTCTAACTAATTTAATTTATTAACACTTTAATTATCTTACCATATAACTTATCAGCATAAATTTCACAATTCAGTTGTAAAGTAAATTATGGATATTCCAATTTAGATCTTCCAGAAATAAAATCTCATCGAGATAAAGCAATAAACAAGGATTTCCCTCCGTAATCTCTGAGCACAATCTAATAAAACCGGAGTAAAATATAGTAGAAATTAATTCATAAGGTTAAAATGGATATAGCTCTGGATTATTATATCACACAGAGGCGTGGATAAAAAAAAGGTTATCATGTGGATAATCTTGTTTTTGCTTATCACCTCTTGATAAATTATTCTAGAAGTAATGATCTCTGGTACTAAAAATATCTTTTTATATTACCTCCAAACAAAAAGACAATATATACGAAATCGTAAGAAAAAGTTAGAATCAAATCTGGTAGTCGTCGAAAAACTAGGCTATCGGCGACAGATGCTTCATATTATTTTTGTGTTTTCCCTACTTTCCGCAGCACGTTCATCTTTGTTCAAGAGTGTTTGCCTTTATCAAACAATTGGATTCTGATAGGTTATATACAGGGTGATTCAAAAGTAAGCGGCATCCTTTCAGGGGCGTAATCCTTGTATGAAAATACGGCAAAAAGTTTCTATTAATATGGGTCCGAAAATGCTTCCTAAGGGAGCTACGCCCCTTTGAACAGGACACCTGAAAGACGATTTTTTCTCTATAACTTTAAAACCCTTTACAATTAAATTTTGAAAATTGGTGTACAGTATAAACATTTGATGGTAAATAAGATTCTAAATTCAAAACTTTAAAATTTTATCCAGGGGCGTCACATGCGGGGGAGGGTGAGGGTAAAAACATCCCTTTTTCTTTTACTCTTTAGGTTGCTATGCTTTTGTTTGGAAATTATAAAATTCTAGAGTTTTTTTACGTAAAAAAGGTACTCTTAGGTCAATTCGATAGAGCGTGCCATTTACGAGAAAATCGACTTTGAAAATTTTCTGATGCATATATTTATTGATGAAAATTAATCTGCATTACCATAGAAAAAAAAACACATTTTTTTACTAACATTTTATTTAACAATTTAGAGAAAATGTTTAAAATTATTACCATTAGCGTCACGACAAGCTAAATTAGGCACTGAACTTCGTTTTGAATGCGTATCTAGTAATTTTATTATGAATAAATGTACTACCAGAAAGTTTTCAAAGTCGATTTTCCCGTAAATGGTACGCTCTATCGAATTGAACTAAGAGTACCTTTTTTACGTAAAAAACTCTAGAATTTTATAATTTCCAAACAAAATCACATTAACCTAAAGAGTAAAAGAAAAAGGGATGTTTTTACCCTCACCCTCCCCCGCATGTGACGCCCCTGAATAAGATTTTAAAATTTTGAATTTAGAATCTTATTTACCATCAAATGTTTATACCATACACCAATTTTCAAAATTTAATTGTAAAGGGTTTTAAAGTTATAGAGAAAAAATCGTCTTTAAGGTGTCCTATTCAAAGGGGCGTAGCTCCCTTAGGAAGCCTTTTCGGACCCATATTAATAGGAACTTTTTGCCTTATTTTTATGCAAGGATTACGCCCCCGAAAGGATGCCGCTTACTTTTGAATCACCCTGTATACACATAAGTAGGTATGCGTGGTTTTTCTTTAAGTTAAACCACTTGTGTTTTAACGTTGATATCAAGTGATTGAGGGTGTTTGATAAATCAAAATATTATTTATTTATAAAAGTTTGATTGGCTGTTTTGAAGTTAAAATTCTGTTATCCTCCCAGAGACTTCTTCTGAATTTTATGTATTTAAATTTTGTGCTGCTGGATTCAAATATAAATTCCGATTCTAGTTATCACACATCAGTTTTTATTGATGCAGAGGGATTATGGAATTAAGGCATAGTATAAAATTCAGTTAGCTATTTTTAAAATATTAAAACCGTTGAAATTTTTTAAATTCTTTTAATCTACAGTTTATTAATAAATTAATAATTTATCTTATTGTATTTTTCCTTCTGTAGCCACCATTCCGTAAAAAGAGTCCAACAGTAGTAGTCAGCCAATATATCTTAACCCCACCTTAAAATTTAGACGATTTGAAAAACAAAATAACAACGACCAATAATAATAGCCCTGTTCGCACAAGAGTCACAAACCAGTCAGAGCCAATGAAATTACTGGAAACCAGTCGGCAAACTGTCACGTTACCAAATACCTAAAATTTGATTGGCGCTGATCGGTTTGTGATTCCTCTCGACCCAACCCGAACAAAACTATTAACATCACTAGAGCTCAAAAAGAAAATATGTCAACAAAAATAGTACAAAAATGTCAGAAATGTATTCACGAGGAAAGTTGTATTTTTGAGAACATCAATTATAATTAAAGTAAATGTTGCCTTTAAATAAGTAAGTTTTATTTTTGATTGAACATTGTTTATACTTAAATTATTAATAAAAAATTATAATACAAATATTGTAGAATGCATGCGGCCATCGCTCAGTGTTTTTTTTTTCAGGATCATGGCTAACTTGATTTTTATAATAAAAATTAGATATTGAATATGGAGCGGTGTAACGAAAATAAATGATATCTTATTCTTTTAGGTGCATCATCAGAGAGTGCTTTTATTGAAGCACAAACAGCACCATTCGTTTTGGCCCTAGCTTACTTCGTTTTTCTGTAAAATTTAGATGAATATTTGCTAGCTAAAAATTTAAAGCGTCATAAGTCAAAAACTATTAAATTTAGGAATAGGACATTTTACATGAAAAATATTCAAAATTTTTCGTAGAATTTAGAAGTGTAATAATATTCTGGGGTTGCTATTTAGAGTAACAAAATTTGAGACGTTTTCGGTAAAATCGGAAGTATCTGTCAATTCTTTTTTGCTTAAAATATGCATGTTCTCAAGTCTATCGATGACCAAGATTTCAAATTTTTATCTAAAGTAATTTTGAAATGGCGGCGTAGATAGTAGTGTCGTTGTCACCCGGTATAAAAGAGGCAATTAACCACAACACAAAAGTAAAAGCTTTTTAGGAAACTCCTGAAAAGTAGTTTTTAAAAATTAAAAAAAATTGTCTAAAAGTTGACTTTATGACGTTCAGTAAATAATATTGTATTAGTGCAGTGTCCCGTAAACATTGACACTGTTCTTGCTTGACCCCCATCTGAGGTTTGGCACAGGCGGCAACTGCCGCCTTGCCGCCTTGTCCAGTCCGACACTGCAAAAGGGCTTCTAGAATTAACCATGTACTTTTTTGAACTTAGATGCTTAATAAAGGGTAGACTTTTAATTATATAAACAAGTTTTATCCCACATATCATATATTTTTTTCTGATAAATGTCTGAATTTTTTTACACGTTACAAAGGGCATGTAAAATATAAAACCTATTTTAACTTTTTATCGTTACACAAAAATATATCATTCCTAAACGTTTCACCTTTAATGCCGTTTTCTAAGCGTTGAGTAAAAAATTACCACTTTGGAAAGTTCATTTCAATTCCGTTTTCCTCTGTCACATATCGCTAACTTAACGTCTGTTACGCTCGACATAAACCTTTAGTCAGGATATTTGTCTACAACTTTAAAAAGTTTCGGGTTCGACTCTCAGAAGGGCGATGATAAGTAAAAAAGGTGATCGCAATGAAGTCAGAATAGTTGCCAAATGGAGTTTTCCATTTGAATGTCAGTGGCGACAGATTTGCTCGTATTTCTAAATTTAGATTTTATTTTTATCTTCGACGTTTGGGTCAGCATACATTATCGGGTTTTTTAGTTTTTTTTTTTTTTGATAAAATTTGTGCAATTTAGCTACGTTTTACTTTCGAGCGATCCATCCAATTTAGATTGAGAATGATGACAGAAGAAACAATCTAACAATAATTCACACTATTGGTCAGTTTCATGGGATATTTACATTAGAACATATATTAGCCATCCCAATATTCTTCTTTTCTCTACTGATATAATTACCGAGGAATCAAATTTCTTTCCACCATCGTTTGATGCATTAGAAAAAGAAAAATAAAAAAAACTTGATCAATTTTTTATGGTATCTTCTTTGCTTCTGGAAGTATTTGTGGTTATCTACCTTGAAATATTAGCCAACACAATGTTCTTTTCTATCCTAATAAAATTCCCAAACGAAACCGTTTCCTTTTTCTCTTTGTTAGCACAAGGGGTATTAGAAAAAGGCAAACAAAAACGGTGTTGTTCAACAAAAAAGAATATGTTCAAATTTTTGTGGAGGTATCTTTGATTGATTTATCAGAATCAAATCATAAAAAATACATTTTTAATTTTGCAAAATACTTAGGTAGGTCCTCGAAAGAAGCTTTTGCTATTGGTAAGTTCTATGATTTTATTGGAAAAGATCTCATGTTTTTACTTTTACCGAACACAAACAGTATTTGTAAAATTTTCGTTTCTGATAATCCACACATCCATCTTTTTATTTTATACAACTAAAAATTAGTTCCTACCCCTCTAGGAAACCATCTTCAATACCTGCTATCCCTCTAACGAATAATTCTCAATAATAGGATTGGAGAACAAAGTTTGAAATAAATAAAGAAAAGTTAGTTATAATAAAGTTAAAGTTATAATAATAATGTGATTAAAAAAATATTCCCTATTTTCCGATATATTATATAAGGAAAATTGGATCTATAATATAGCCGACCTGCGAACAGTGACGTCTGTGTGAGTTCAAGAGGCGATAATTAATAGCTGTCTATGTAACCAGTTAGGAAATGCTTTACTTTGTTCAAGGAGTGTAATGTTTGAGTGACTGGTGAAAGGAGATCCCTCAAATTATACGAGTTAAACAAAATTGCATTTCCTAACTTTTTTCTAATTTTAAAAAATTATGTAAATAAAATTATTAATTTTAATTATTGTATCAAAACATCTAAGTAGGCATCAGACGAAGAAATTTTTGTCATCTAGTAGGTACCTCTAGTAGACAGTTGTCACATGTCATGATGTCGTTTTGAAGTTTTATTTGTAATGAAGTGTCACAAATTAAATCTTTTCTTTCAAAAATATTGAAAATGCACGATTCCGAGATCCCAAGTGATATTGAAGATGCAGCTCACAACGCGTTATCTTCTGTTGTACCCGAGAAGTCAAAAGAAAAATATTTATATTTTTGTGTTCAATTTTTTCATAACTAGTTATGAAATTAACATTTCATCAGCAGTTAGGAAATATTTTACTTTTCGTTACATACATTACGAAAAGTAAGACATTTCAAAACTGTCATCTGTTCTGAAAAGTGTCACTTTATATGTCAAAATTTAAAAAAGTTGTTTAATTAAATACAACAAGTAGTTTCTAAATTTGTAATTGTGAATGTTGAAAGTTAAGACTTTCAACATTCATTAAGATTCCAGAAGAATAGATACACTTTGTACTTGCAACATAATTTCAGCTTTATAGTTAAAACAAACATGTTTCTAAGGCGAACTTTCACTGCTTTCTAAATAACTAGAGGACTTTTCGTTGACTCCCTCTTTATATCGGATCGGCGTTCCTGATCGTTAATCGTCATCATACGGGAGACAACGAAGACGAGAGAGAGAAAAAAATGGAAGTGATTCAAGATGAGAGTGAAACAAGATGAGAAAAATATAATTTATTTCTCCGTTGTAAATTGAATGTCTGTCATCATTCTCAATTCAGGTTGGATAGACCAAAGTCATAAAGAAAGTAGATATAGTCGCCCAAAAATTCGACTGCAAGATTTTGACGCATTTTTTTTTAGTACTCCAAGATGCCGAAAAAGAGATTTTGAAAACGTAGTCTGTGGGTGTGAATTTATGCTTGTCTGTCGGTTAACATTGCACCATAAGCAATTAAGCGATCTCGTTTTAATATTTAGGGTCCTGTTACGCATATTTAAAAATACCTTTTTTTATTATCCTAAAACACTGCGGGATTGCAATCACTACTAGGAGACCATGCACAATGACGTACGTTCGGGTGTTGGGAATGCAAGAAGATAATCCAGGTTTTTTCAAAAAAATTATCTACTATATATTGATGAGGCTTATTTCCATCTTAGCGGATTTGTTAATAAACAAAAGTGTCGCATCTGGTGCTCTAAAAACCTAAAAATAATTGTCGAGAAACCTCCCTATCCACAACATGTGACCGTTTTTCTTTTGGATCTAGGTCAAATATAAAATCTATGCCAATAGTCCACAAACAATCGAAGCCCTCAAAGATAATATTCGAGTTGGTATTCGGGAAACAGAGCCGCAAATATGCGTAAATGTGATGCAAAACTTCCTTCAAATGATGGGTATTTGTCACAAAATCCGAGGCGGCCATTTACTAGATACCGTGTTCCACATATAATCGCAAGTTTTGTATTTCAAATTAAAATATGTGTGTATAAGTGTTATAGGTAGTGTGCTAATAATAAAAATTCGGTCAAGTGCAAGCTATACTAGCTAATTAGTGTTCCGTGCCATCAGCCTCCCACTTAACCTGAGCAAACCTCGGCCTCCCGCGGACTACCCGCCGCCGACGGCATTAACGCCATATCACATGGCGTATGCGCGGAGCTGATTGGGGGGCATTTCGACTGAGCCAAATTAAAACTTTTGCAAAACGTGTTAGGACAAACGTTATTCCTTACATCGTAAGAATCTCTCTAAAACCAATGGTTCAGCAGTTATAAAGAAAGAAACAATTTAATTGTTTATAACAATTGATCGGGCTAGAATTTTTCATTCCTGATAATTTTGGCTCAGTCTACACGTAATTCTCAATGCTAATGATTTTTTTTATTTTCCTGAGCGATTCTTCTGGTGATAAAGGTGGGGAACGCAATTTTTTAGCATTTTCCAGAAAAATTATTTAAAAAATGCATGAAAAAATATATCATACATATTGTTGAATTCGCGCTTCAATAAGCTTTCATTTGATACCTTACATGACGCCCTTTTTTCTATTTCCTAATTTACCCCCTAAAATTAACCCCCAGAATCAAAATTCAACTTTTTATGCTTCACGTCTATAATTGGGCCACCACACCCCGCATCTGTGCTAAATTTCAAGTTTTTACGACGAATAGTTCCAGAGAAAATCGCCTGTGACAGACGAACGGACAGACATCGAAGGGATTCCATAAGTGTTCCGTTTTTCTAATTTTAGCACGGAATACTAAAAATAAACAAATCCATGTTCTTAACCCTTAACTGGCGTTCTGGGGTCTAACAGACCCACATTAATTTTTACATCTAGACAAAAAAATTATGTAACGATATTGAGCCATGTCGAGTCTTCTACCTTCGAGTTACGGTACTAGTAACTAAATATTAGTCGCGCGCTTAGCAGTCTTTGGTATATCGCCGATCACCGGACAATTAAAAATTTTTGGGGTCCGTCTGGCACCACAACCTCAATAGTGTTTTTTATTAGGCATGGCGGATTCTTCTAAAAAAGTTGTTTATAGCGACTCTGGTTATGAGGAAACCTTGGTATGATGATGCGTGGACAGTGAACTGAAGATGGCTAGCCGAACCCTATCTAACTGTAAGATCACAACTCGCGGTAACCAAGAGAGCTCCGTTCGACCATTGCATGAGTTGTCAAAAAACCATTACTGCTTGACGAAACGTTATTCCAAACCAAAAACAAAAAGATCTGCAATTGAAAAAATGATTTAAAAAACCAAGAATGTTCTGCGAAAAATGTTTTAGACCAATTTTCGAACTGTGAAAAGACTGTAGATCCTACATCTGTAAAGAATGTGCCTAATTTTTTTTACAAAATTTACTATTTGTACTTTTTGTCATCCAATTAGATTCTGTTAGACTTTCTTATAAATTTAGGTTACTTGGAAACTAAAAAGAATGTAGGATTTTTGCTAACTAGTTACTTCAGCATTTTTTGTTAACTCTTTCATTTTCTGGTAAAAAAAGATTTTTTTGTTAGAGCTTCATGTTATTTTAAAATACATAAAAAATAAACAAATTTGCAAAAAAGCCTTCTTAATTTATAAAAATATGTTCATCTTACAAACGAGTCTAAGGTAAATAGTGATTTATTACAATAATGTTATTGTTGAAACAAATAATAAACATATGGGGTCCGATAGACCCCACGACGCCGTCAACGTAAGAATATTTCACGACGCCGGTTAAGGGTTAAAAATGGGTCTAACGAATTTTTTAAAATCAATATTAAACATTGTGATATTGACAAACACCGGAAACAAACAAAGCATAAAAAAAATCGTTACCTGCGTCATCTCTGCTGGTGCGCCAACTCTCCTTGATTTACTCTATATAATTGTTCATCTAAAACAATTTCATGGTGAACCTAATAACAACTTTAAATTTATAAGTTTCTTAAAAGTCTAGACGGTGGGATGAAAATGCACTGCATCGACGCTTAATAGAATTATTTTATAACGTAAAGAAGGGTAACTTGCAGAGTCCCAGTTTAATCTGTTTTCAATTAAAAGGGATTACTAGTTGCCCAGATTCACTCTGCGAAATCTGTCCGCAAATTCCAAAGGCGCAGCAGCGTGATAAATACATATCAGTACTTAACCTGAGAAAGAATGATCCATTTAACTAAACTTTTATTTGGGTTGCATTCAGGCGCGGCCCGTGAAATTTCAAAGTTGCATATCTCTTTTGCTACTTATGGGACCCATACCAAATTCAGGTTTTTTAATAGTGAGCCTACTAGGAAGATTTGGTAAAGAAAAAAAATATTTTGCAATTTGCGAAAAAAAGTTGATTTTTTGAATTGATCCACCTGGGTAAAAAATTAACACGCTTAGATATTTTATTTATTATTCTTTCTAAACAAATTTTACATTATTTTGTCGACAATTCTTAAATTTTAAGAGAAAAAAATATGTTAGTAGAAAGTTATAGGCATTTGAATTTTTTGCAACCGAAAATTTAAATTATTTTTCGGTTGAAAAAATTCAAATGACTATAACTTTCTACTAACACATTTTTTTCTCTTAAAATTTAAGAATTGTCGACAAAATGATGTAAAATTTGTTTAGAAAAAATAATAAATAAAATATCTAAGCGTGTTAATTTTTTACCCTGGTGGGTCAATTCAAAAAATCAACTTTTTTTTCGCAAATTGCAAAATTTTTTTTTCTTTACCAAAACATTCCTAGTAGGATCACTATTAAAAAACCTGAATTTGGTGTGGGTCCCATAAGTAGCAACAGAGATATTATGCAACTTTGAAATTTCACGGGCCGCGCCTGGTTGCATTGTAGAATAAGAGGACATAATATTTTCTTATTTTTTGATACTATTAAGTTTATTCTGGGAAAATAGAACCACAAGGAAGGTTTTCTTATAATAACATGCACCGATTCCCGCTGCGTCAAATGGTACGCAGTAGAACAATATTATCTTGTCTTTATAAAACCTTAGAATACAGGCATTCTAATTTTACGTAATTTTATGTAATTATCTAATAAAAGGAATCGCGTATGCCTATATATGACTCTATTAAACAACTTATGGAAGTGATGGGAAGTGACTAAGATATTAGTTAATACATTTTACCAGGAATATTGCTGCAAAAGCATAACACACAAGTACGAGTATTATGGCGACAGAAATTTTTGGCCAATATTATTTGTCCGCTTGTTTTAACATTTCTGCTATATCTATTCCAGGATAGTAAAAATGGTCATCTGCCAGAGTATGCGCGGGACAGGGCTCGCCGGGAGCGTTTCCGACATTCAATGACTGGTAGAAATATATCAAATCAATCAATCAAAATAAAAAAATATATATATATTTTTAAAGATTTTATTTGTAGTGAGTTATACAAATACACTAATAATTAAAAAGTATGACAATCTCACAATCTCAGGGGGATCACGTCCACTGCCCCCCCCCCCCCCTGCGGGCGCCCATGTTAGTAACGTCTACTTGCCACCTCTGCTGTTAGTAAGCAGACGAATTAAAAGACTATAACAATTGACTACTTACTGCAACTTTGAAACAAAACCATAGACATGTGTCTATAGCCCAGTAAACACTATTACCGAATGCGAAAATTTTACTAAGCCGTTTCTGTGAACAAAGTCGATGTCCTACGAGCGTGCGCATTGCAGAACGCGAAGCTGATGACAGATAGGACCATACTTGAAAGTTTAGCATTTAATACATATTTGTTGCTTTTGATTTATTATCTTATTATTTAAATGCTAATTTTCATTTGTTAAAATACACAAAATTTTACCCCTTTTTCCTCCCCTGACTTCTAACAGTGCAATTACCTCCACATCTAAAGGAAGAGCTGAACTATTTACTTTTATCTGGCTGGTGCCTTGATTATAGTGTTTCTTAAATTAGCCTATTAGGATTGAAAACTAGATTAAATTTAACATTAATAACAGGCATATATTCTTGCGTGTGCAAGAAAGCAATTTAGATACATCTCGACTTTAGAAAAACTCATTTAGGGGACCTTTTCAAAAAGTTATTTTTAAAATACTGTGTAGTTGTGTTCAATTAGTGTTTTTCGTTTTGATTTTTAAACTTTTTTATAATTTTATAATAATGCTCATCTGATTAATAACTTAATATAGGGTCATAATTCTTTGTGTTGCCGGTATAATATGTTTCGTTCTGGTTACAATTTCAGCCGATTTCACGGGTGGTCCATATTTTCCTATATTAAGTGAAGAAATTGCTATTAAATTAAAATACTTAATTTTAGTAAAATGCGTCTGCGGAACTAAAAATACTTTGGATTATTTTCAATTTTTACGAAAACTGATAGAAAATGAGATGTCACGATGATATTTAAGTTTTTTCTTTATAATATTAGAGCCTATGACACCAGGCCCAGTAGAAGCGTCGGATAAGGGCCGGTATTTTGGCATTTTTTAAAATGAAAAGGATGTTTGATTTGAGGGAAAAAATAATGGGTATGTCTGTAGACTACCCCAGAAGTCACCCATTTCAATATATAAAGGTAATTTCATAACATCCTGTATGTCAAAACTTGTTCTTACTACACTCGTAATAGTAAAGGATTGAGAAATGCATCACTTACCTAACATGGCAAAAGCAGCGACGATAAATGTTTAGTCATTAACAATCATAACCTACAAATATTCCGTTCCGTATTAAGATAATACTTCTAAATTAATAAATATGTTAGAGCTTTGGCAGTGATAACCTTAACACGTATACAATACAAATAGATATTTTGCCCCCTGTAAAAGTAGATATAGTAATAACAATAACAATTGGCACGTCCCTGTTTCGCCCTAGTTAGCTAAAGTTTTATACCTTAATGTTCTGTGTTTCCAAGGGTTATTTTGTTGATCATGCGGTAAAGCTATCGATTCTTTCTAAACACGACTACAGAGTTTAATTAAAAGAAGTTTTATTACACTTTTCACGTCGCTTGAAACTGTGAGAAGATTACTTGACCATCCTAACAACACTTAAGCTCATTACCTTTGGGAAAACTTCTGAGATTTAGCAGTTTTTTTCTTAAATTTAATTTGGCAGGACACTTACCAAACTTCGTGATTACAATCTTTGTTTTTTAAGTTAATTAATTTTTTTTTAATTTTGATAATAATACAGACATGTTCAACTTTTATTTAATTAGTATTAATATTGGTAGTAAGTATGTTGACGGTGTCAATGGACATGTTTAGTCATTTCAGGTTTTCAATAAATATGTTAATATTATTGTACAATGAGTCAATGGAAAGATACACACACATACATACAAAATTACGTCAATTGGACGGATAATAACCAAAATAAAGGTTTAAACTTCGACCAAACTCAAAAAGTACAGTTTCCAGTCTGACGTCACCCTATAAAAACAACTGAATATAACGGGCAATGTGACGACTCAAATTAAGGATACAGCAATATCGCCATGTGTCCCATCGGCCGTTTTAGTCATATAGGTACGTATTACTACTATATAGCGAACGACGAAAAAATGTTGAAGCAAAGACGTAGCCTTTGGAAACAACTGCTAACCAGTCACGTGATGTCCTGAACATCCCTCATAAATCACCACGTGATTTGCCCAGCCAGTGAACTCAATACTACGTACCGTCCGCTAATCAAAACACCAAATACGACAACATGGCCGCTCGCGCTTGTCATATGCAAAAGTTCCAATTTGAATCTGATAAGTCTTCGATTTCGCCGTAGCGTTATTTTGTGAATATTTATTTTACTTATAATAAAATATCAGAAAAACCAGTAAGTATAAATGATTATATACTTTAAAGTACAATATCGAAACAACTTTTTGATATTTTAGATAGAAAATGAGATCTTGTTTCGCATGTCGACGGTCAGTTGAGAAAGACAAAGTGTTATTGCATAGGTAGGTAATTAATTATTTAAGAAGATTTTGATTCTAATTATAATGTATTATATATAAATTAATGATTACAATAAATTATACTTACGTATTTTGAGTTTTAATTCGAACTTAAATAATGTGTTTTTTTTTTAGATTTCCAAACGATGCCTCGCTTTATTTATATAATGTTCTTACCAGTTTTGCTCCAAAATCTCAAATTAAAAATTAAAAATGATGTATTCACTGTTCAGTTTACATTCTTGTGAAGAATATCCGCCGCTAAATCGACAAGTAATTTCTTCACTTCTTGCGGCTTAAAACTGGAATTATCGGTACATTAGCTACAACATTGTCGTAAATAGGATAATAATTAAGTTTTACTCCACTTTTCACAAATAAAAACACATCAATCTTTACTTTTGAAAGGTAAAAAGACGAAAAGGAAACGGACAAGCTCACATTTTAAACTGCTGTCAGAACTGACAGTGACAGGTCCGTCAAAACTTCAAAAGCGCCGAGACATCACGTGGTACAACACAAAAGATTTATCTTTGCTTCAAATTTTAACAACGGGTAGATTGGATGCTAACAATATAGTAGTAATACGTATATGGTTTTAGTACTAACATAACCTCGAAAACCAATCTATTGTGCGGTGCCAACTTTTCAGCTATTTCTTAAACCTTGGTCGCCCATCCTGAGATTACGTCATCAGAGACCATCTCCCCGTCTTATAAAGACCGATGTTTGATTGCTATTTTGAGTGAATTTGATGAGAAAAAATTCAGATTTTTTTGGAATAAGCTTTTAGAATGGAGTAATTTCATATTATTATTATGAAATAAAAGTGCTGGATAAGCTCATTGAAACAAAATTAAGTTTAATATTTCGACAGAGCACGTTGATTTTAGAAATTTTAAAAATATTAATATCAAGAAACGTGACATTAGATTGGCTTTACAAAGATTTATGAAATAACCCCAATTTTTGGTTTTTATGTCTCTTTACGACACAACACACGAACTACGAAAAATGTGTTTTTTTTTTAATATGAATGAAACCTATTTATGATATAAATTGATCAAATGTTTTTAAAATAAAAACATATAGTTCCTTACGGTGGCCTTATTTGGTACAGGTACCTTACTCGCATAAAGGAAATTGTTCTTTCCTTTTTACCAATACCTTACTTTAAAATTTAAACACAATAAATTTTATTGTTCCTTTTACGGCCCTGCAGTTTTCACGTCAACTTGCCTCATACCCTTCCCATTTTATAGCCAGCTGTAGGGTGGTTTTTTAGTGATGTTACATTATGTAAATTTAACAGAAATATTGCATACTTCAAAGCGACAATTGTAGTGTGATCCTCAGTAAACATTATCATGCAAGAAAAAAAACTGTCAACATACCCTTATATTTTTAACACCCTATTGCGCACGTGACCCAATCCATTTTTACCAGAAAACAACAAGCCATAAAAAATCCGCATGGTCGACGCTTTATCGTTTCTCAGCATACTGCGATTTTTCTTCGACATAAAATCTGCTCGATTTAAGAGCCCTGAACCGTCTTGGGATTCAGTATTTGATCGTTGATAGACTCGAAACTAAGATACATTACTGCTTGTCGTTCTGTTGATATTTTCCTTTTCCTTTTATATACTTTCTGTGTACTATATAGGCTTATATGAGATAATTTTCTCTTTCCCGTGGGAGAATATCACTGGAAGGCATTATTTTAATCAAGCATGAATTTTTGTTTGCATCAGCATTAGCTTTTTATAGGCTTTATTTTTTGTGGTTAAGTAAAGCGTATTCGGGTAAACAAAGAAAATATTCGTAATTGTACACTTTTAAAAATTATGGTTAAACTTTAAATCAAAATCAACACATTTCTGATTAAATAAAGTTTACACGCCAGATTCATTTAAAAAATTAACACTGTTTATTGATTAGAATAAGAGATTTGTGATTAAATTTTCTTATTGAAAATTGATTAAATTAATAGTTAATCCCGATATCAAATTCTATTAAATATTAGTGTATTGCTCCCGACTCCTTATTAAATATGGGTATATTGGTATCTGATTATAGAGTGGCAGATGTATGAAATAACTTTAAAGAGACATAACAAACACAAGGGCATTTTTAATTAAAAAAAGGCTATAACCCATACAGTTGCATCAATTTAATATATATATATATATATATATATATATATATATATATATATATATATATATATATAGTTAAGTATATATATATATATATATATATATATATATATATATATATATATATATATATATATATAAGGGAGAGTAGTCGCGACTGACTAGTTAAGAAAAAATATTCAAAACTGAAGTAGTGGGGATGCAGTCTTTATTGAAGGTGGCCTTAACTAAGGAATAAAACCCTTTTTTGATTTGTCAAGCTTTCGAGAATTTATTTTTCTCTTCTTCAGGACTTCTACAATAAAAAATTAATTTAAGTTAGTAAAATCTAACCTAGTAATCTTCATAATAAAAGAACTCACCAAAGTGGGCAGTTAAATTAAAAACAGGAATCTCCATGCGAAAATGCTGGATTTGTCTCCATTCTTTATCACACCACTACATTCCTCGGGGTGTTATGAGGAAAACCGAACGGAAAAATCCATAGGATAAATCCCGCGCTTTAGCAGGATAGACGCGACAGGAAATTGACATTTGACAGATTATGAAATTATGCCCGACATTCATGCTTAGCAACACTTGGTTAAAAGAAGACAAGTGAATACAGAGGGGTAAGAAGGAGAGAGACAACACTCATTAAGCACTGGCGCATGGTATCGGAAGGTTAGTAAAATGTTCATAGGTTGTTGAGAAGTTATTGAATCAAAAATATAATAAGTTGTTGATAATTTGGCGGAGAGTTTTAAAACTATCATAATTTAGTTAATCCTAGTAACACAGGTATAATATGTACAGAAAGGAAAGTTTTAGGCAACGTAATTACACCCTCTCAACCCAGAGCTACTACTCATCAGGGGCTGGATAATCAAGTAAACTGAGATATTTTTCTTTCTCAAGTCTTAATAAGTAACTGTAGACGGTGCTAAGTTCCGATATATCACTTTTTTTATTAAGGCAGTTAGGTTCAAGGTTGATGTGAACCATCTCAAGGAAAAGTCTTTTATAGTATGAATTTTCATTTTCTAAGATCTCAGCACCTTCCCAGTCCATTTGATGATCTTTATCAATAACATGCTCTGCCAACGCGCAAGAATGTACACCTCGGCGGCAGTCACTTTTGTGGGAAGTAATACGGCCCTTTACATTTCTAGATGTCTGACCTATGTATGATAAGTTACAATTTTTACAGGGGACTCTGTATACAATGCCACATTTTTCATCCCTGCTAAGAGGGGTCTTAGTTCTAGAATAAATCTGAGAAATGGTTTTTATTTGCTTTCTCGCTATTTTTATGTTAGTATGTTTAAAAACATTTATTAATTTTTCTGTTATATTGTCAATATGTGGTAATGAACAATAGAAAGTTGTTCGAGGATTGTTTTCTACTGCACTATTGTTTTGTGTGTGAGAATTTGATGGATTAACAGAAATCGGTGTTTGTGATGTTAGGGACATGGGTTGTGATTGCCTTTCAAAAATGTTTTCTGGTATCTTGTACTGAGTGCTGAACAAGAATTTGTTAATAAGGTTTATTGGATAGGAATTCTCCACCAATATGCCCCTCAGTTGGTTTAAAGCTTCTTTTCTGTGTCGGGGGTGAGTGAGTTTAACTGCTCTATTTTTCATACCTAAGATTAGGTTTATTTTTGTTCTCATAGGGTGGTAAGAGAAGTAACTGACAAACCTATTCGAACAATATGGTTTTCTATACCACCTCGTTCGCAGGATGTCGTCATTATCTCTAGTGACCAACATATCCAGAAATGGGATAGAGTTATTAGTTTCTTCCTCAATGGTGAATTGAACATGTCGGTCGTAAGAGTTGAACAATTCTAGAGCTACCTCTGCTCTACCCCTCGGCACAGAGAGCAACAGGTCATCCACGTATCTTTTTACAAAAGGAATGTGAAAAGGCATATATTGTAGACAATCCCTAACCAAGTCATCTAGTACATAGTTAACCAGGATAGGGGAAATTTTGGATCCCATGGGGGTACCAAATATTTGTTTATAGTATGTGTTGTTGAAGATTAGTACATTAGAATCAAAGATGTAAGTTAGAATATTTTCGAATTGTTCAGCAGTTAAGTTGCAAAATTGTGAAATTGTGTCCCAGTGATTATTTATACTCTTTAAAATAGATTCCAAAGATAAGTTGGTAAATAGCGAGACAACATCAAAACTAACAATCACATAATTGTGAGGAAGTTGAAAATTATTAACAAATTGACTAAACGAAAAAGAATCTCTTACATAAAATTCGTTGTTTGTGTTATAAGATGCTGTTAGAATATCTGTTAGATATTTTGCCAAAGCTCCATTGGGGCTGTTTATAGAAGAGACAATCGGCCTCATTGACAGTGTTGGTTTATGTATTTTCGGCAATGTGTAAAATCTTGGTGCTACCGAATTATAAGTGTTTAATTTAAAGGCTGTAGCTTCGTCAATGACGCCTTGTTCTTTCAATGTCTTGACAATTCTATTCGCTTTAAGCTGCAATGTATAAGTAGGATTCTGATTTAATTTTTTATAATAGTGATCATCTTCAAGTAATTCTTGACTTTTTTGAATGTAATCCTCTTTATACATCGCAACAGTGACGTTACCCTTATCACTACGAAGAATATAAATGTCTGGATGGTCCCTTAAGAAGAGCTTGCATCTATTAAAAATATCATTCAGGAATGGTTTGTTATTATGATTTTTGTGTATAAAGTTAGTTAAGACATTAGTATACTGAGCCCTAAAGCAATCTTTCTGTTTATCATCACAGCTTGAAATAATATTTTCCAAATCAGCAAGAAGGTGTGTGATTTTAATTTCTTTAGTTGGGGGACAAAGACTGAATTTGGGCCCAAGAGAAATTAAATCTATAATCTCTTGGGGAAAATTGATGTTGGTAAGGTTTTTAAACCATTTAGGCTGTGTTTTTATTTTAGTAATATTATAAGTTTTAAGTTGTTCAATCTTTCTGATGTTTCTATTTTTTATATCTCTAAATATTTTGTTGTATTTAGTTTTCTGTCTGCTATCGAACTCGTCTATAACGTAATGAGGAAGAACATCAGAAAGTTGTTGAACCACATTGTTAAAATTGTGTTTTAAGTTAGTTAATTCACAGAAAGTTGCTTTTATCTCCAAATTTAAAATATTCTTTCTCAACCTGTTATTGAAGTTTCCGATCTTCTTGCCAAGGTAACCCTCACTGTGATGTAATAGGGCATTGATAGTCGCCGTACCATTAGTTATATGGTTCGGAGATATTTCGAACTGCCGACATTTTAGGAGAAAAATCCTTCTGTTTCGCATCGACGCCTGTTTGCTGGTAATTTTGGCCATGGTTTTAAGTAAGCACACTGTGGCGGCACCATAGTGATGTTTAATTTCTGAGAAAAACCCCATATCTGAAAAAATAAGGGAGAGTAGTCGCGACTGACTAGTTAAGAAAAAATATTCAAAACTGAAGTAGTGGGGATGCAGTCTTTATTGAAGGTGGCCTTAACTAAGGAATAAAACCCTTTTTTGATTTGTCAAGCTTTCGAGAATTTATTTTTCTCTTCTTCAGGACTTCTACAATAAAAAATTAATTTAAGTTAGTAAAATCTAACCTAGTAATCTTCATAATAAAAGAACTCACCAAAGTGGGCAGTTAAATTAAAAACAGGAATCTCCATGCGAAAATGCTGGATTTGTCTCCATTCTTTATCACACACTACACATTTCTGGATATGTTGGTCACTAGAGATAATGACGACATCCTGCGAACGAGGTGGTATAGAAAACCATATTGTTCGAATAGGTTTGTCAGTTACTTCTCTTACCACCCTATGAGAACAAAAATAAACCTAATCTTAGGTATGAAAAATAGAGCAGTTAAACTCACTCACCCCCGACACAGAAAAGAAGCTTTAAACCAACTGAGGGGCATATTGGTGGAGAATTCCTATCCAATAAACCTTATTAACAAATTCTTGTTCAGCACTCAGTACAAGATACCAGAAAACATTTTTGAAAGGCAATCACAACCCATGTCCCTAACATCACAAACACCGATTTCTGTTAATCCATCAAATTCTCACACACAAAACAATAGTGCAGTAGAAAACAATCCTCGAACAACTTTCTATTGTTCATTACCACATATTGACAATATAACAGAAAAATTAATAAATGTTTTTAAACATACTAACATAAAAATAGCGAGAAAGCAAATAAAAACCATTTCTCAGATTTATTCTAGAACTAAGACCCCTCTTAGCAGGGATGAAAAATGTGGCATTGTATACAGAGTCCCCTGTAAAAATTGTAACTTATCATACATAGGTCAGACATCTAGAAATGTAAAGGGCCGTATTACTTCCCACAAAAGTGACTGCCGCCGAGGTGTACATTCTTGCGCGTTGGCAGAGCATGTTATTGATAAAGATCATCAAATGGACTGGGAAGGTGCTGAGATCTTAGAAAATGAAAATTCATACTATAAAAGACTTTTCCTTGAGATGGTTCACATCAACCTTGAACCTAACTGCCTTAATAAAAAAAGTGATATATCGGAACTTAGCACCGTCTACAGTTCCTTATTAAGACTTGAGAAAGAAAAATATCTCAGTTTACTTGATTATCCAGCCCCTGATGAGTAGCAGCTCTGGGTTGAGAGGGTGTAATTACGTTGCCTAAAACTTTCCTTTCTGTACATATTATACCTGTGTTACTAGGATTAACTAAATTATGATAGTTTTAAAACTCTCCGCCAAATTATCAACAACTTATTATATTTTTGATTCAATAACTTCTCAACAACCTATGAACATTTTACTAACCTTCCGATACCATGCGCCAGTGCTTAATGAGTGTTGTCTCTCTCCTTCTTACCCCTCTGTATTCACTTGTCTTCTTTTAACCAAGTGTTGCTAAGCATGAATGTCGGGCATAATTTCATAATCTGTCAAATGTCAATTTCCTGTCGCGTCTATCCTGCTAAAGCGCGGGATTTATCCTATGGATTTTTCCGTTCGGTTTTCCTCATAACACCCCGAGGAATGTAGTGGTGTGATAAAGAATGGAGACAAATCCAGCATTTTCGCATGGAGATTCCTGTTTTTAATTTAACTGCCCACTTTGGTGAGTTCTTTTATTATGAAGATTACTAGGTTAGATTTTACTAACTTAAATTAATTTTTTATTGTAGAAGTCCTGAAGAAGAGAAAAATAAATTCTCGAAAGCTTGACAAATCAAAAAAGGGTTTTATTCCTTAGTTAAGGCCACCTTCAATAAAGACTGCATCCCCACTACTTCAGTTTTGAATATTTTTTCTTAACTAGTCAGTCGCGACTACTCTCCCTTATTTTTTCAGATATGGGGTTTTTCTCAGAAATTAAACATCACTATGGTGCCGCCACAGTGTGCTTACTTAAAACCATGGCCAAAATTACCAGCAAACAGGCGTCGATGCGAAACAGAAGGATTTTTCTCCTAAAATGTCGGCAGTTCGAAATATCTCCGAACCATATAACTAATGGTACGGCGACTATCAATGCCCTATTACATCACAGTGAGGGTTACCTTGGCAAGAAGATCGGAAACTTCAATAACAGGTTGAGAAAGAATATTTTAAATTTGGAGATAAAAGCAACTTTCTGTGAATTAACTAACTTAAAACACAATTTTAACAATGTGGTTCAACAACTTTCTGATGTTCTTCCTCATTACGTTATAGACGAGTTCGATAGCAGACAGAAAACTAAATACAACAAAATATTTAGAGATATAAAAAATAGAAACATCAGAAAGCTTGAACAACTTAAAACTTATAATATTACTAAAATAAAAACACAGCCTAAATGGTTTAAAAACCTTACCAACATCAATTTTCCCCAAGAGATTATAGATTTAATTTCTCTTGGGCCCAAATTCAGTCTTTGTCCCCCAACTAAAGAAATTAAAATCACACACCTTCTTGCTGATTTGGAAAATATTATTTCAAGCTGTGATGATAAACAGAAAGATTGCTTTAGGGCTCAGTATACTAATGTCTTAACTAACTTTATACACAAAAATCATAATAACAAACCATTCCTGAATGATATTTTTAATAGATGCAAGCTCTTCTTAAGGGACCATCCAGACATTTATATTCTTCGTAGTGATAAGGGTAACGTCACTGTTGCGATGTATAAAGAGGATTACATTCAAAAAAGTCAAGAATTACTTGAAGATGATCACTATTATAAAAAATTAAATCAGAATCCTACTTATACATTGCAGCTTAAAGCGAATAGAATTGTCAAGACATTGAAAGAACAAGGCGTCATTGACGAAGCTACAGCCTTTAAATTAAACACTTATAATTCGGTAGCACCAAGATTTTACACATTGCCGAAAATACATAAACCAACACTGTCAATGAGGCCGATTGTCTCTTCTATAAACAGCCCCAATGGAGCTTTGGCAAAATATCTAACAGATATTCTAACAGCATCTTATAACACAAACAACGAATTTTATGTAAGAGATTCTTTTTCGTTTAGTCAATTTGTTAATAATTTTCAACTTCCTCACAATTATGTGATTGTTAGTTTTGATGTTGTCTCGCTATTTACCAACTTATCTTTGGAATCTATTTTAAAGAGAATAAATAATCACTGGGACACAATTTCACAATTTTGCAACTTAACTGCTGAACAATTCGAAAATATTCTAACTTACATCTTTGATTCTAATGTACTAATCTTCAACAACACATACTATAAACAAATATTTGGTACCCCCATGGGATCCAAAATTTCCCCTATCCTGGTTAACTATGTACTAGATGACTTGGTTAGGGATTGTCTACAATATATGCCTTTTCACATTCCTTTTGTAAAAAGATACGTGGATGACCTGTTGCTCTCTGTGCCGAGGGGTAGAGCAGAGGTAGCTCTAGAATTGTTCAACTCTTACGACCGACATGTTCAATTCACCATTGAGGAAGAAACTAATAACTCTATCCCATTTCTGGATATGTTGGTCACTAGAGATAATGACGACATCCTGCGAACGAGGTGGTATAGAAAACCATATTGTTCGAATAGGTTTGTCAGTTACTTCTCTTACCACCCTATGAGAACAAAAATAAACCTAATCTTAGGTATGAAAAATAGAGCAGTTAAACTCACTCACCCCCGACACAGAAAAGAAGCTTTAAACCAACTGAGGGGCATATTGGTGGAGAATTCCTATCCAATAAACCTTATTAACAAATTCTTGTTCAGCACTCAGTACAAGATACCAGAAAACATTTTTGAAAGGCAATCACAACCCATGTCCCTAACATCACAAACACCGATTTCTGTTAATCCATCAAATTCTCACACACAAAACAATAGTGCAGTAGAAAACAATCCTCGAACAACTTTCTATTGTTCATTACCACATATTGACAATATAACAGAAAAATTAATAAATGTTTTTAAACATACTAACATAAAAATAGCGAGAAAGCAAATAAAAACCATTTCTCAGATTTATTCTAGAACTAAGACCCCTCTTAGCAGGGATGAAAAATGTGGCATTGTATACAGAGTCCCCTGTAAAAATTGTAACTTATCATACATAGGTCAGACATCTAGAAATGTAAAGGGCCGTATTACTTCCCACAAAAGTGACTGCCGCCGAGGTGTACATTCTTGCGCGTTGGCAGAGCATGTTATTGATAAAGATCATCAAATGGACTGGGAAGGTGCTGAGATCTTAGAAAATGAAAATTCATACTATAAAAGACTTTTCCTTGAGATGGTTCACATCAACCTTGAACCTAACTGCCTTAATAAAAAAAGTGATATATCGGAACTTAGCACCGTCTACAGTTACTTATTAAGACTTGAGAAAGAAAAATATCTCAGTTTACTTGATTATCCAGCCCCTGATGAGTAGTAGCTCTGGGTTGAGAGGGTGTAATTACGTTGCCTAAAACTTTCCTTTCTGTACATATTATACCTGTGTTACTAGGATTAACTAAATTATGAGAGTTTTAAAACTCTCCGCCAAATTATCAACAACTTATTATATTTTTGATTCAATAACTTCTCAACAACCTATGAACATTTTACTAACCTTCCGATACCATGCGCCAGTGCTTAATGAGTGTTGTCTCTCTCCTTCTTACCCCTCTGTATTCACTTGTCTTCTTTTAACCAAGTGTTGCTAAGCATGAATGTCGGGCATAATTTCATAATCTGTCAAATGTCAATTTCCTGTCGCGTCTATCCTGCTAAAGCGCGGGATTTATCCTATGGATTTTTCCGTTCGGTTTTCCTCATAACACCCCGAGGAATGTAGTGGTGTGATAAAGAATGGAGACAAATCCAGCATTTTCGCATGGAGATTCCTGTTTTTAATTTAACTGCCCACTTTGGTGAGTTCTTTTATTATGAAGATTACTAGGTTAGATTTTACTAACTTAAATTAATTTTTTATTGTAGAAGTCCTGAAGAAGAGAAAAATAAATTCTCGAAAGCTTGACAAATCAAAAAAGGGTTTTATTCCTTAGTTAAGGCCACCTTCAATAAAGACTGCATCCCCACTACTTCAGTTTTGTATATATATATATATATATATATATATATATATATATATATATATATACATATATATATATATATATATATATATATATATATATATATATATATATATATATATATATATATATATATATATATATATATATATATATATTATACACAGTAAAAATCCAGTTGATTAACCACAAGAGATGTCTGATTTTATTGGCCGGATTAAATTTTTTGATTTAATTTGTAATTATTTTCTAAATCAGTTTCATAATCTTCGTTATGATTCAAACAAATTACTCATTCTCGATTACTTTAAATCGATACTGATCAAATGCATAAAAAAGACAAACATTTTAAATCATATTTCCTTGTTAAAATAATCACAATAATCAGTATCAATCACCTACTGACTAAAAAATACTCAAATTTCTAAACCAAGCCGCCAACACATGCGCAGTACGCAACCTTTTAATCACAAGGGAGTACCGATATCCATCCACCCCGCTGCAATCTGCAAAAATTCCATTTAATCGGCAGTAGGTATGGCGGTTTCTGTGGTAGTGCAATGTGCAATGTGAGGTTATAACGAATGAAGTGGTCAACCTGTTCTAAAATTTTACGAATATTCTTTTAAAAACTTTGTTGTTACATCATGTTTGTGAAGTTATGTTTCAAAAACAAAAGAAATACGCAAAAATCTCAGATCTTGAATCCAATCCCTTGGAGGAACTCATGCACCAATGTAAGTTATTTTCCATGTATTTTCAAAGAAAAGATTTGTCATGCCAGGTCTTCATTAGTGTTTTATGTATTTATTTACAGATGAGTAAATAATTTTCGTGTTTTTACTTCATATAATTATTTTCAACTTTTACACTGTAAAAAAAAATTATTAAATTTTAAATCAAATTCAACACAATTTTGACTAAATCCAGGTCCACGCCTCACCTCCCCGGATTTTTGTTTATGATATGGGACAAACAATTCCCATGCTTTGGGAATTTGCATTACCTATCTTTTATATAATTTCATCTGTTTGTTCTTTAATGTGTTCCCTTTTCTTATGTATTATAGTATTGTCATTTAATAAATAAAATCGACGCCCTAATCAGGTACTTTATAGGGCGGAGAGGGGAAGGGCGGTGCTACTGATGATTGCATATCAATCACATTGGATTTAAGATTTAATAAAAAATGATTAGAGTATTATGGACATTTAATCATTATGGAAGAAAATTTTCATAAAAATTGATTTAGATGTAATCAGAATTAATTGTTAGGTTAATCAATTTTGAATAAGAAACTTTAATCACAGATCCTTCGATTTAATCAATATGCAGTGTTAATTTTTTCAATCAATCTGGCGTGGACCTGGATTTAGTCAAAATTGGGTTGAATTTGATTTAAAATTTAATCAGTTTTTTTTACAGTGTATATATCTATTTATTTTTCATTCACCTATACCTTTTAGTTACCTTTCAAGAGTAATAATTCAAGATATGCATGATTGATTCCACGGCATACCTACTATTTAATGTTTTCTGGTCTTAAGTTTGTGTTTTCGAGAAAATGTTTTTGAAAAGCTTGGTTAATCCGTTTTGGAAAAAGCTGTTTTTAGAAAAAACTTACTTTCAAAAGAGATGGTTTTACAAAAAAATTATTTGGTTATTTCTTTCCTTTAGAAGTCAAAACGATACGGCGCAAGTTTTAATATAATCCCAATGAGATGTGTAAGGAATGTTTTCAGAAACAATCTAGTAGCATGCATTGTTTGTAATATTTTGTAGAATATGTAGGAATGAGTAATGTTTAGGTTACAATATTAATTTTTATAAAATTCGGTATTGAAATCCTTTTTGTACCAGGCTTCAGGGGGGAGCTCCCCCCTAAATAAAACAGACAGCTCAATTGTTGCTCCAAAAATAAAACAAAAATACAGCGAAATGTAATTATAAGAACAGTGTTTGTATTTTTAGCAAACAAAATATTTACGTTTATATACTCAAACAAAATTTAATAAATTATCTTATCCATAATTGATCTTATTTAAGTCAAATATAGTACAATGTCTTAATATAATTGGCTGCCTTAAAATAAAATACACAGCTTTAGTCTATTTTCATCATTCAGCTGCTCTACGGACGACTTTACAGACGTAGTTTCCACTTTCGGCGTATTTCTGTTTTTAAAATCAGTGTCACTAATACTCGTATCATGGTAGAACACACTGTCGACAATTATTAATATTTAAGTAAAATTTTCCGACTGTTTCGCTAGTTCTTGAAGGGCACCACCCGATATAACTTAACAACAACCGACATTGTTGTAACAGGTTCGAATAATTTTGACTAAAATGTTGCGTACTGCGCATACGTCAGTAGCTTTATTTAATCAAGTGCAATTGCTTTATCCAGCTTAATAAGAAATGATTTAAAGTATTTGAATGTTTTTGTTCACTTAATCATATCGATTAAATGTAATCAAAAATGTATATTTTGTAGAAATAACGAAGAAAATCATAAAATTTGTTTCCAGATTGATTAAAAATTTAATTAAAAAAGTTAATCGAAAACATATAATCAGACATCTCCCGTTGTTAATGAATTGAATCTTTGACTGCGTAGGTAGAATCGTATTATATTATAAATAGGATTATTAGGCTATGAATTATTTTCATATAACTATTTACAATTCATATTGGGCGGCTAATTGGTGATATCTGTGTGTTATTTAAAATTCAAATTTCTGTTGCTGCGGGGCGCGAATCGCGTTGTTGTCAATTCTTGCGGTTTTATAACACATAAATGATTTTTATTGCTTGTTTTGGTGATTAAGTAATAAAATCAAAATAACAAACATAAACTTGTTTTTCATACCATTGAGTAAACGACGCGGCAAACCTAGAATAATGGATAATAAACAAGGCGCCTTTATTTACTATGCGGTTGTTAAATCCAGTAAAGCTAACCTTGTTTAATATTACTTGCTTGTTAAAATTCTTTCTTTTAAGATTACACGTAATCGGAGTTTTCTAAATTATTATTTTCATAATCAAATAATACCGATTATTTAAAAAATCGGAGAACCGATTATTTTTTGTTCGGGTTATTTAATTGCTCATATTCAGCACATTTTTTAAAAAGTCATTATTATATCGATTCAAGCAAGTTGTTGCTTAAATCTATGGTACTAAATTAGTCATGTCATTATTAAAATAATATTTATTATTACGTGCCTTCTAAGCAGGTCAATAAGCAGAATCCTGGCAGTTAAACAAGAGACACAAAATTCCGCACAATTATATTGTACCGGACGGCCGAAATATCAAAGAAACTTCTGGTTTTCTAATCTTTATTCACTAACTATAACCTTCTTTTTACCATCAATATCACAATAAAAAAAATGAGTTTCTTTAGACTAAACTAAAAATCAACACCGTAAATCGGTCTAAACCTTTTATATAGCCTTTTGCTGATTCTGGAGAATTCTGAAACATTTTAGGATACAAAAAGCATTAAAAGAAGACAATAGAAATTCTAAGCATTCTATGGGCATTTCATGAAGAAAAAAACAGAATCGAATATTCTGCAAATGATCCAGACCTTCTTTCATAGGCGTAACATGTGAAAATTAACCAAGGAATTAAATTAGACACTGATATAAAATAAACCTAAAATCTCAAAACATACAAACATAATCTAAAGCTAAAAAGTCTATGAACTTCTGCGAGGTCCGTAACAATATTATATTTTTGTATATGTTGTTAGACGAAAAGACAGCGACGGTTTGTGAATCACGCAGTAACTCAATCAGCTTTAAATGTGTCACTTTCCATGTTGTAATTAGAGATTAAATTAAATATTAGAAGCAAAATAGGTCAAGAAAAAAAGCGAAAGTGTCATTCCCGTACATTACCTACTTATAGTTTTCTATTGCTTTTATTAGATTTGTGATTTGGAAAAATAGAAAGTCTAAAAAAACTATTTACTTGAATTTTTTTGTCATATTGAGGTTTTTATTGTTACCCATTTAATCAAATGTCACTACTAATAAAGCTTTAGGCGTTTACATAACTTTTTTTCTGCTTTACTTTTTTATCTAAGGCAATTTCAAGAACAAGTTACTTTTTATGTATTACTTTTTTCTTGTAAATTACTTGAAAGATTTTTTGCCTTTTATAAAAATTATTTTGGCCTTCATTTCTGAAAGATAAAATGGAACCTTTTTAAGATCACAGTCTGGCTGTTTTTTATCTGTCTGCTTGTCTCAAAATATAAAGCTGGGATTAGAAAAGAACATTTTTTTTTGGGTTTCTTATCTGAATCAATACCTAGCAAGTACAATAAAGATTAACCTAAAAGAATATTATTAAAGCAGTGGTATCTTTAACTTTTCTTTCTTTAGCAGTAGGTACTGGTTCTTTATTTCGTTGAGTTTTTAACTACAATATCGTTATAGAAGATTTCTCGGCTGAATCGAATTATGTTGGGTTTTCAAGTATACACTCTCATATTTCAGTTATTAGAAATGGTATAGGATTGTGTTCCAATTTAAATGATTTACAGGATTTTGCAAAACTATTGCGACAAATACCTAAGGTTTTTTATGGGCCCAAATAATAAAGTCAACATCAGTCAAGAGATGCCTTATTTTCGAGATACAGGTTGATAATACTTTAATTTTGATTTAACACGTTTTTAAAGATAATTAGTTAACATTTCGTACATACAATATATTTTCGATTACCTATGGAGTATCCTTATATTACCTATACAATTTTTACATTTGAAAATTTATATTTGTTCCACCTTTTTTTATGAAGTCTGTTTATACGTACATATATCCTAAAAAATTATGAATATTGGCCATACTTAACATAGTTCAAGAAAAAACTATAGACAAAGCATTTCATTCATAAAATCGTTTCGCGCCAAATCAATGATCCGTTTATCTCTTTTATATATTTTTATCTCTGAAGACTAAGAGAGGTAGACACAGTAAAAAAAATGGCAACACTGTCCAATATTCCAGGCGGCTACCTCTTTGAACACCAGTGGCGTGCTTTTTTGTTTTGAGTTTGTGTTACCCTAATATTACTAACGTGTAAGTACCAGTGGATTCGATACAAGTGAATACAACCTCACTTACTTGTGAAAAGAAACTTATGGGTTTAAATAGTTTTTTGCACAGAATAATGTTTTAAATTTTATTTTTTTATTTCATTTAATTCTGACCGATTCTATGAACAAAAAAGGAATTCTACAAGAACAAATAATATGATGTAGCAATTTTTTCTAGAGTCGCTGTTTGATTTATTTGTATCATTGTATATTTAAAAGCATTAGTTTTTCAGCCTCTGTATCGCAAACAGTTTTAAAAATATTTCAATGAAATTCTGAATAAGTTTAGAAGGTGGCTGAATTTAAATTTGGCCCTAAAGCTCGATCCCTTTTTTAGATGCCGAGAGAATTTAATCATCTTTTAGCTCAGATTATTTCTTTTCAGCATCTTTAAACATATTCATTTGAACAAAATCGCACTTCTGATAACTGAGATATGTTATGTAAAAGGCACAACATATTGTATATTATATCACAATTTACATAAAAAAGAGTAATAATTGCATATTAATAAATATAAATTAATAAATTGCCAGTAAGTTGTTTATTCTGAGATGAAAGAAACATATCTATACAGTCATTTAACCGAAATTTATATGATTTGAAAAAATTTTAGTTGTGTCTCTTATCCATTAACTTTAACAAAAGGTTTTGCACCTAATTTTAGATTAGGCTCGACGCTAAAGAAAGAACTACATTAGAGTCGTTAATATAAATAAATGAAACGCTGATCACGCGATTTCTAGCGCAGCGCGAAGAAAATTGTTCAGGAGCGTCTCATATTTGTCGTGCACCGTCAGTGCCGGCCTTAAGTTATTTTTTTTCTACCTAGCTAACATTAAAGTTCTTTTTTTGGCGTTTGATGACAGAAACTCCAAAGCATTGAATGCTAATATATTTTCAAAATATTGTAGAACAGAAAATGTTACTGGAAATAAATAGTATATTATATATCAAGGGACTAAAGTAGGTTTTTTAATCCTTAGGGCAAAATTTGTTGCTTGAGCCGCACCAATTGCACGAGGCATTAAAAGACCCGTTGAATATACGATATTTTTTCGCTGCAAAAATTATAGGAAACAAAATATGTAACAAATATTTTTTAGGAATATTTTTTGCACAACAATAAGACACATGCATACCCGTAATAATCGTGTATTATAAAATCGTGATGGCTTTTCTTCTATGAAAACCAAGATTTTGTTTAAAACTATCAAATAATTTTTGAGATTTTATCCGAAAGTTCGGAACTGTGAGCGATTTTTTCATTAATGAAATTGAGAGAGATGCTGCAAAGGCTACGTCTAGCTTATTGCCACCTAAATCAAGAAAAATAAGGGAAAAACAAAACAAAGATTTTGCAACCAGGTGCCATTCCAAGAAAATAACAGAGTATACAGAAAACGGACTCCAAGCATTTTTTCTTTAAAAATCGAGGACACTGCGAAGCTCGACGTTATGGTCCCAGTATTCAATGGTCAACGCGATGCTCCAGGTTAAAAACATTGTAGACCTAGATAGTTCTGGACGTTTGAAATAGGTTAGTTGTCAATGTTTTAATACAATAACTATTGTGTTTTTAAGGTTACTTTTTGGTATTTTTATGTCACTACAGGGATTAAAACTACCTTTTAAAAGGATTTAATGCGTTTTTAATTCCTCAGGGATTAAAAGTGACACTTTAGTCCTTAAAAATAGGGACTAGAATAGTATTTTTTAGTGACGGAGTGCAAACACAGTTTTTTTCTTTATACATACATATTTACACGGAAAAAACTTGTTAAAGGATGTTAATGTAAAAAGTTTCCAATACATCTTAGTAAAGTTTACAACTTTTAAGATTACTTTCAACATTAAGTTGATCTTGCTTGCTAAACTGTTTTATAGTTGAGATCCATTACTTAAAATATCTCACAGATCTTTAAATATAGGACTCTTGAATATCTAGCAGCCGGTTGCTGAAAACTTTTAATCCAGTTCCTAATCCTAATTCAGTGTTAAAAACCAAAGATAGTCTATTCAACATAGCGTTTGGTATACAGAAACTGCCCAAAATGTTTGCTCTTCATTACATAAACAGTCAATTGTCACTACAAAACCCTTGGAGATGTTTATTTTTTAATTGTTTTTAACCCAGAGAGGACTAAACTCTGAATTAAATGTAAGACAGCCCACGTAGACCTCAAGCCTAAGTATTAACGCACCGTGGGCGTCTGAAGAGAAGGAAAATATAATCTATTGATACGGAATTTAAAGGATTTGAAGTTTGGAAGGGAAGGGAAAACATCTGCAGGCAGTTTGTTCCATATTCTGGAGACCCTAGATATGAATGAGCGAGAGGTGGAATGTTCTAGGCTTTTGTAGCTGGACAGTAATGGGATGCATATGCAACGCGCCTCTATTTGTTCTGTTAGGAACAGTCAAGGGAGGAATTATAGCAGCTAGTTCTTCAGAGCAAAATCCGTGGAAGTATCAGTAAAAAAGGGATAAATCCCCAACAGCGCGGCGGTAAGCGAGAGAACGGTGTATTTGTGAGAAAATGGGAATACAGCAATACTCAATTTTGTACTCAAATATTTTTTTTAGATAATAATATAATAAAGCCTGTGACATAGGTACATAAGGAATATTCCTTAACCACCTAAACCTCCTTAAACACCTACATATGTAGGTGTTTCTTTATTATATTATTCGTTTAAGAAAGTCTTTACAAACCCAAAAATATTATTTTGAAGAAAATTGCTAGGACAATTGAACTAAAAGAATGTTTAACATTTCATTATAATTTATTACAATTTAAAAAGCAGGATTTGTCCTGAGTAAATAATGACGTCAGGAGATAAGCAAAAATAAGTCAGTCTACATGGTAACGTAAAGCCTGACCTAAAGTTGAACAGGTTTGTTATGCAGCACAAAGAACAACCACATTTTCTAGCGTCATATACTCTATCCGATTTATTTTTTCCTCTTCGCAATACATCAACCAATCAGACGAGGATTTTAACTTTGGCAGCAAACGTGTGTGTTTAGACCAGTAGAATGTGGAGAGCCGCCTTATTTGCCCAGACAGTAATTATTGTTCTGTGTATTATGTTTTTTTTTTATTAGTGTGTAATTTATGTATAATTCTTTTTGTTAAACAAAGAAATTTATTTAAAAAACCACCCTATAAATATCATATTGAGCCAATGTGTACAAATATCATTTTTCACGTGTTCAGAGCAGCCAATATTGAAAGAAAGTAGTGTCTAGTTAATTAATTAAAATAAATAAATTTAATTTAATAAAAATTTTCCATATAAATAGGTAATCATTAATGGTCAGTATCATCAAATTTACGTAAGCATATTAGCTGTACGTTTATTTTTATGTTACAATACCAAATAAGTATTGATGATAAAATATTAAAGACAAATAAACGGCTATCCATCATACAAGCATCAGCTTTCAGCAAATTATCCGATTGTCAAAATAAATACCACTGAATTCACCATGTCCTAGCCATTATAACACTTTTAATATCACGATGTGCAAGTTTCGAATTTCGTATGAAAATTTGTAGTAGAAAATCTTTTTTTTTTATGCAAAAATTGAGAATAAATTCTCTAACCACCTGAAAATTCCTTATACAATAAGGATTTCAACAAATAATGGTAAAACAGCTATTCTCCGGGCTATATGCCCCTCCGAGCGCTGAATTACATACCAAAATTTGCGGTATTTTCTTCTAACACAGTTAGATAAGAAAATACTAATGTTTCGAATGCAAGAAACTACCAGGAAGAAGGAAGCTTTTTCTTTAGTTAGAATGTCGTCACCTGCAGGTGACGACATTCTAACTAAAGAAAAAGCTTCCTTCTTCCTGGTAGTTTCTTGCATTCGAAACATTAGTATTTTCTTATCTAACTGTGTTAGAAGAAAATACGGCAAATTTTGGTATGTAATTCAGCGCTCGGAGGGGCATATAGCCCGGAGAATAGCTGTTTTACCATTATTTGTTGAAATCCTTATTGTATAAGGAATTTTCAGGTGGTTAGAGAATTTATTATCAATTTTTGCATATTTATATGTACCCCTGACAAGTAGACTTTCATTCATACTTTTTTTTTTGTTAATAAGGACCAAAATAAATGGTAACATACACCATAAATATTTAATTTATGTAAAGAATAGAAAAAAATATTTAATAATAATAATAATAATAATAAAGATGTTTATTTATGCCAATAAAAACAATTTAAAATATAAATATAAAATTGATAAAAGTAAAAAAGAAAACCAAAAAATGACAGTAGTATACTAGTTGGCATAAATAGGTAGGATTTTGATTTATATGAAATCATTCTTCCAATTCTACCCAATCAAACTATTTTAAAAAATATAATTAAAGTTTTGTATTCTAAAATTAATGCTTTTTGATTAAAAATATTTAAGAGAAAAATATTTAAAAAGTAGTAAAAATTTTCTTACATTTTCTCTAAAGCTGCCAAATGAAGGCAAAGCCTCGATTTAAGATTTAAACATAATTAAACGGAGCGTTTTTATCCCATTTTATCCTAAATCCGACAAATTAACCGAACGGTAAAATCTTATTTCTTCAAACCATCGTCGTAGCAGGGATGTTAGCTTGAGTCATTATTTTTAACCTGAACTCTATTATACATCCATTAGTATAAGCCTTAGTATCACTATCCCGCCAGTACGGACGTTATCCAATCCATTTTTATCAGAAAACAACATGCCATAAAAAATCTGTCTGCTTGACGCTTTATCGTTTTCCAGGATCCCGCGGTTTTTCTCCGACACAACATCTGGTCGATTTAAGAGCCCTGAAGCGTCTTCGGATTCAGTTCTTGATCGTCAATAGAGCCGAAACTAAGATACATTATATCCTCCTACGCCTGATGTTTTGTTGATATTATCTTTTTTCTTTATATAGGTTTTTCTTGCAATAGAGGCTCGTGATGAAAGATTTTACTTTTTGCATGTAATTCTAGTATTATCAGTTTGCGTTTCATTAAATATCTTGTTAAATAAGTATTTTTTGACAAACTTGTCAAAAAGAAAACACTAAATTGTGTAAAATTCCACTTTATTTAAACACTTGAACTTTTTCTAATAAAAATACGACATGTTTCGCTACACGGTAGCTTTCTCAAGAATGAGTGAATCTTAAACTAGAACTGAAGGGATAACAGATATTTACCTAAAATAAGGGTGGGTGCCGAATTTCCAAAGGTGTTATAAAAACAAGTTTGACAATGGGGAATTATGAAAGTCTAATTGTGAGTTCAACAAACAGTGGGTATTTTTAAGTTTATTTATTTCTAGGGATTCCAATAGATTTAACGTTGTTCCTCTGTTGTCGGTATGCAAAATTTGGAAATTGTTATTAAAATTATGGTTGGTCTCTAAAAGGTGATTTGCGTAATGTGAATCTGTTTTTTCATTAAGAAAACTAGACCTATGTTCCTTAATCTTTTAGAAAAACTTCTTCCTATCTGGCCTATGTATGTCTTTGGGCAATCGTGAAACGTTAACTTGTAGACACCTGATTTATTATCTTTATCTGTTACTGACTTATTATTTTTGATACCAGTAGAAGAGTTAGTTCTAAAAGCGATATTAATTTTTACGTTTTTAAAAAAGTGGGCAATCCTGTTGCTTGCTTGACCAATATATGTAATTAATCTCTAGGATGTTGTTTCTTTTATAAAAGGATAAAACATACTGATAGATTTTTTATATAATTTTTGGTTTAATATTTTGTTAATTAGGTAGATACTACAGCCGTGGTTTATTGCGATTTGTTTAATTATATTTAGTTCTTTTTGAAAGTTAGATTTATTTAGTGGTACTATCAGTAATCTGTGTATCATGCTGTGGAAAGCAGCTAATTTGTGTTGTATGGGATGGCAAGATATATAGTGTATTGTGGTATCTGTGTGTGTGGGTTTATGAAGAATAGAAAAATTGTGTTTGTCTATTTCGCGTACTATAGTTAGATCCAAGAAGTAGAGTGAATTATTTATTTTTTGTCAATAGTAAAATGAATGCTAGGGTGTATGTTATTAATAAAATCTAGAAATTGAGTCAATTGTCTATCAGTGCCGGTAAAGCAAGCTAGAACGTCGTCTACATACCTGTACCAGTAAATAAACTTATTGAATAAAGGATGATTGCTTATCTTACTTTCTAACGAATCCATGAATATTTCGGCTAATAAAGGGCTCAGTGGGTTTCCCATTATTAGTCCTTCGTTACTTGAATATAGGCAACCGTTAAACTCGAAATAATTTTGTTCTAGATAGGTGTTCAATAAACTCAAAATTTCCTGCTTCTTTATGAAATGAACGTTTTTTGCAGAAAGAAGTTTTTCAACCAGGACTATAGTATCTTGTATAGGAACGTTAGGAAATAAATTAGTAACGTCGAAGGATATTAGTTTTGCATTGACTGGAAGTTTGGTACTTTTTATTTTTTCTATTAAATCTATAGAATTTTTAATTTGATAGTTTGCCGAAAAATTTGTGTACCTAATATTTAATACCACTTTTTTAAAAACTTAAAAATTAATATCGCTTTTAGAACTAACTCTTCTACTGGTAGGTTTATCAAAAATAATAAGTCAGTAACAGATAAGGATAATAAATCAGGTGTCTACAAGTTAACGTGTCAAGATTGCCCAAAGACATACATAGGCCAGACAGGAAGAAGTTTTTCTAAAAGAATTAAGGAACATAGGCCTAGTTTTCTTAATAAAAAACAGATTCACATTACGCAAATCACCTTTTAGAGACCAACCATAATTTTAATAACAATTTCCCAATTTTGCATACCGACAACAAAGGAAAAAGGTTAAATCTATTGGAATCCCTAGAAATAAATAAACTTAAAAATACCCACACTTTGTTGAACTCACAATTAGACCTTCATAATTTCCCATTGTCAAACTTGTTTTTATAACACCTTTGGAAATTCTGCACCCACCCTTATTTTAGGTAAATATCTGTTATCCCTTCAGTTCTAGTTTAAGATTCACTCATTCTTGAGAAAGCTACCGTGTAGCGAAACATGTCGGATTTTTATTAGAAAAAGTTCAAGTGTTAAAGTGGAATTTTACACAATTTAGTGTTTTCTTTTTGACAAGTTTATTAAGATGGAGTTCCACCAAGTAAAGGCAGAATCAATCCAAGTATTTTTTGCTTTAGGTTAGCAACAACAACAAAGGGCTTATCCAGCAATTGTTTTTATTTCATAAAGTAAAAGTACTCCATTTCAAAAACGTTATATTCAAAGGTTATAACCAAAAAAAATCAAATTTTCTTCTAATCAAATTCACAAACATTACTCATTATAAAGCTCAGCGTCCATTAGGTCGGTGCTGTGGCGTGGTGCGTAGTAGGTCAGAGCGGAGTTTTTTCGGGATATCCGTACACTAGTTAGTAGGGGAAAAGCGGCGCGGCGCTGCCATTGTTGGTGTATGTATAATTTGAGCGCCACTGACTTTTTTGAAGGTGTTGTTTCTGGTAAAGTCAGGAAACGTTTATAGCAGTTGTCACTTATGTGCCTGAATATCGCAAACAAAATTATCTGGATCCCAATTAAACTTTTATTTTTCAGTAATATCTGACCCACTTTAAATTGTTTACATTTGTACATTATTTTCATTTTATTAACATATTTACACATCAATTAAGACGTTTCCAGAAATAATTCAGCATTAATTGGTTTGCCTGAACCATGAAAACCTTGGATAGAATAGAATATTAACCGCCAATCGAAATTCATGAATTTCTACAGAGCGCAAGTTAAAATCTTGAACTAAAATGAGAAAAATATCAGCGCAACCAATTTGCCATTACATAATAAATGAATAAAATATTTCTAAGGTTATTCGGTAAAATTATGGATTTATATGTTTAAATAATTAGAAATTAAAATGGAATAAACTGGCCTTAAACTGTTGTTTTTCTTAATCAAACGTACATCAAAGTATATAAAATGCTGCTTCTCTTAGGTTTCATGCTACTTGTACTACATTATCCTGCATTCAGAATCGTAGTACTGGGCCTTATATTTCATCTGTCTCAGTAGACAAAACCACAATGTTGTATGCATGGTGGATCAGTAAGGTGGTTTCACAAGGTGATTTTGAATTCTAAACCCTAAGGGTGGACCTTAAGGGTGATCCCTAAAGTTGAATCTCAAAAATATTTTCAAAAGGTGAACCCTCTACTTACGAGGGAACCATTAAGAACTTAAATCCATATTGGATTTCTGAAGTTCCATCAAAAGCCAAAAAAACACATTTCCAATCATACTTAATTATTTTAGAGAAAGCAAATAAAAGAAACCATCGTCAAAATCATGCAGCAACTTTTCTTTTTCTATACAAAGCTTCCTTTTCAGGAAATAATGTACGTTATAAATACTTCCAAATCTAAAACTTTCAAAAACAGTGCCAAAGAAAGCCTCTTTGAAGCAGGTCTCGTTTGTGTTGTGTCTTTTACCGATCCGAGACGAAAAAATACCCTTTTTACGTCGTTTCAGCTATACTTATAATCTCTTATAAAAAACTTGATTTTTTTTCCTGACAAAACGTCAACGAACCTTAGAACTACTCAAGATTGACAACGATTAAAGTCGTGGTTAACCTACCATAAAACGAATATACAAGAAACGTGATGTTTGAATAGTAGGTCATTCATCTTCTGAAAACTGTATCAGCGGAATGGCGAATTGACGGTATATTCGGATAAACGGAAAGCAAAACCAGCTATTGCAACTTAAACGAAATATCGTGATAGTGCGATTCCTTAGAAGGTAAAGATTTATTTAATTAGTTAGACAGAGGAATGAGAAGCTATAAAGGACTTAAATAATAATAATAATTAAGTTTATTTAAATTAATTACAATTTAAATATGATTTTATATATATATATATATATATATATATATATATATATATATATATATATATATATATATATATGTGTGTGTATATAATAAATTAAGTTGATAAGACCCCCGAAGACGTACTTGTTGGGGCAAATCTTATATTTAACATTACATTATTTAATTATATAAATTATTCAATTGAAAAAAAAATATATTCAAATACATACACACAATTTCTTTTTTAGGACAAGAGAGATCCCCAGAGAAAAATAAATAAATAATTTTTATATTATACAAAATAATACCAAAGTAATTCCAAAAAATTCTGTAAATCTTTTTTTGTTGTTCATATCCAAGCTTTTATTTCCATTTTATATTTTTTTAATGATACAATTCTTTTAATATTTACTGGTAAATAATCGTGTAAATAAAAACATAGATATTTATAATAATTCTTTTGTGCTATAAATTTACGTATTTTTGGTTTAATGGATATTTCATTTTTATGACGCGTGTCATGGTTATATTTTTAAATTGTATTAGAATTTTATTTTTAAAAACATATTATATTAAAATATTATAAATATACGAGTATATCTGCCTAACGTCCATGTTTTTGTTTTGTTTCTGAATATAATTCCTTTGACGGATAAAAAAGTCTTTATAATTTTTAGAAACCTTTTTTGTAATACTTCTATTATGAATAAGTTTACATAGATAAAAACCGTGATAGCATTTTTTCTTATAGCGAAATATGCGTAAAATAAAAATGATACACACTATCAAATTAGGCATTGAAACCGTGGCATCGCAGAATTTTTACCACCAGGGTGAGTTTTTAAGGAGTTATAAGGCGATATCTCGAAAACGATTTAAAATATTTTCATGAAATTTTGATGAGTTAATAAGGAGATGGGGAGACATATTTAAACTTATTTTTGACCTTTAGCCACTCTCTCTATTTTATATGGTGGGCGGCGAGTTTAGAATTTTAAATGGAATGATGTACTTTTCTTTATAAAATTCGAATCTACGTAAAAAACTACGTATGTGTACATTTTTTTTATTTGCCCTTTCGGTTACGGAATTATGGTTATCTAAATTTTGATTGAATTTAAAAAATAAATAAATTTTAACACTAAATCAAGTTCACTTATTTCAGAATTCTTGTTTCCATGCAAATGCGTTATTTTTACGTCAAGTCAGTTGCGAATTTTGATGTTTTAACGATTATCTCTCTCCGGATTTGACTACCTTTGACTTTTTTTGTTGGGTTTTATAAGCGACAAAGTAATGGCGACTGCATCTACAACTTTAGATTATATATGAAAGACCGAATCCCCTTTGATTGCTTATTGGCGAGAGCTAAAATGTTACATCGGGTATGAAATTCATTTAGAAAAATAGTGGCACAGTGTTTGGAAGTTGAAGAGGGACATTTCGAACAACTTCTTAAGCATGACAGATAAATAAGTTGAAATTAAATGATAGATTTCCTTTTTTATTTTATAACTTAATAAATGATAATTCCGTAGCTGAAACAGCAATCAAAAAAAATGTTCACATACATAGTTTTTACGTAGATTCGAGTTACCTCCTATAGTTACCCCTACCCCTCAAAATAGAGAAAGGGGTTAATGTAAAAAATATGTTAAATATGTCCCCCCCCCCCCATCTTCCTTATATCGCCTTCCTTGTATCGCTTTAAAATACTCACCCTTATATATATATATATATATATATATATATATATATATATATATATATATATATATATATTAATTACATAAATACATTTTAAAATCAAAAAATGCAAGAAATGCAGGTAAAATTAGTTATTATTTTAGTATTTTAAAAAATCATGCGTTGCGAAATACACCTAGATTTCTTTTTTTTTTTTCGGTCATTCTTGTTTATTGTGAAAAAGTAAAGAGAAATATACGATTGGTTCAGATTTTATCCATGAGAAACCTCGAAGCTTTTATAAACCTCTAAAAATTAATGGGTCTAGACAGGCTCTTGATAGCCATAACATTTTTAACGAAAACAATATTATGTTTTTTGATTTAGAAGATTTATTCTTCGAGCTAAGAAAAAATTTGATGGCTCCTAGTTCAATTTTACACTTTAGTTTACTTATCTGATCACGATAGTTATTTAAAAATGCTTTAAACGGCCATTATTCTTTTTATATGAATCCACCTTCTTTTAGAGAGTAGACTTTTCTCATTAATTATTGTCTTCACAATGTCCGGTCCTAAATTTCTTCTCCTGCTAAATCTTTTTCACTTAAATTATTTTAGATTTCATTCATCAATCTCTGCTTTGATCTTTTATTTTATATGTCCTTTCATTCATATCGATTGCCATTACACTTTTGTCCATATAACCAATTATATGCGGGCTTCTTATTAGAAGCAAGTCGTATCTATATAGTTTCTGATATTTTCACAAACTTGGTTGTTTTTCCTATTATTTCATTCCCAACCTTGTCTTCTTTTAATACCCCACACATTCATTCTAACTTTTTCATTTCTGTTACACCTGACTTCCATTCATGTGCTTTCCTTGTTGGTCATGTTTCCACTACATATGTCTATTCATTTCTTAGTGCTATTCCATCTCCAGTTTCCCTCGCATTGGTCCTACGGCCACAAAGCATATCGAGACTTTGTACCAATTTTGCCATCCATGCGTTCCGTTTTCCATTATGGTGGAAACAACATATTTAAAACTATTTATTTTGTTTAGCTGTTCCTCCATACTTCTGCCCTTTCTTCTCCAATTTTCTTTCAGCGTCTTCCTGGCTGGTGATACATATACATTATCGTCCATAAAATCAAGCACTAGGGGCTTCATTTTCTAGATTGATACCTACAAAAAGTGTAAATAGATACGGGTTCAAGGTATATGATATCCGTAGCTGGAATGTGCTGTGCCCATCCTACACTATTTCCTACCTGTGCTTTTGTATATATCTTGGACAATCCTCATGTATTCTTCTGGTAATCCTTTTTCCCTCATACACCTCTGTATTTCTCAGATATTTTTTTCATACCTGATTTTGATGGTATGCCCATTCCCAAGGCATGCCTTGAATTCTTGTCACTCAGTAGCTTTCCTTGATCGTACCTTCATCGGTTAACACTTTTCGGTGGTTATTCTGAACCTATCTAGTTTGTGTTGGGATTACGATTATCCAAAGAGCTATTAGGATAGAAAAAAAGTTATATTGGTATTTTAGATTTTTAGTATCCAAAAATTATAAACCGCCGTTACGAGGCTGTAGGGATGTCTTAACATTTCTTTCCTGAGTCTGCCATCTACCATTGATCATTTGGTTTTGGCGTTGCCTGTTTAGGAGGCATAATAGCTTCTAATTGTTTTTATTTTATCAGGAATAATTACTGAGATCTTACACGCTGAAAAAGATATCAGAATCGATGGATGACAATACATTTCTGGGTAAAGAAAAGCTACTGAATGACAATACTAACAACACATTTTCTTTAAGATATTGATAACAGAAGCGTCTTATTTTGCCAACTTCTATACCTTTTTAACATTAACTCTATATGATCTGTATAAAATTTTTTCCTTGCTTAACTAAGTTTGATTTAATAACCATGTCTGGATTAAAATTTGTTTTCAAACCTAGATCCAAATGCTAACATTTGGAATTCTTTATTCCTCAAAATTCCTCAAATCGCTCAAGCTCTCTTAAGATACTACTCAAAATTCCCCATTGGGAGAACCAAAACACGTTCAACTTAGGATTGTAGCTTCTGGCACCATTGCTATATTTTGCAAAAAAGAACTCTTCAGCAGTTACTTAACATTACCTAAAAGAGCGTTAACAAATATTTTGAATCTAAGAGACAATTTTTATATTATTAATGGCAAACCTTTACATCAGATTAAAAAACGCGGGCCTTACAGTTTCTTACCTTACAAAAGCATATTATTATGTATCATTATCGTTACGATCTGTTGATTTCTTTTTATTCTGAAAGCTTCGTTCTTATTAAAGCAAACAATTCTGGTTCCGTAAACAAACATAAAATCGTTATGTTTACAGAATTTTCAAGAGGTAAGTAAAATGTTTATTTATTGTTAAAATTTGCTTAATCCTGTTCAGGAGTGCTTGAATAAAAAAATTGCGAAGATTCCACAATTTTCTGGGATTAGCCTCAAGCAAATTACTTTTTTTATGGGAAATCATTATAGGTACTTCGTTTTTTTCATATTTCTGCCGTGCCGGCTTTTTCATTCAAATTTTTTTAAAGTAAGATAATAATTTTTGTGATATAAGTTTTAAGATCTAATTGTTTTTTTATTCAACCCAGGCATGGAGCTATCTTACAAGGCATATCCACAAATTAAGTTCCAATCGGTCACAAAAATTACAAGAACTTTTTTTTTTATTAGTACTTGCTTAAATGTATCTTAAACTACTTCTCTACATAATCATCGTTTAAATTTAAACATTTATCATTGCGTATCACAAGCTTTTGTATGCCAGTATCTGTGAAATTTATGTCCAAATTTTTCGTCCAATCCTGAATGAGAGTTTCTACTTCTTCATCAGTATTTCATCGCTGCCCTGCTAAAAATTTCTTTAGGTGAAGAAAGAGATGAAAATTATTTGTTGCAAGATCGGGGCTATAGGGCGAATGATCAAAAATTTCCCGATTGAAATGTGTTAACAGTTCTCGTGTCGAAGCGGCTGCGTGAAGTCGGGTATTGTCATGTAGCAAAACAATTCCCGAACTAAGAAGGCCTGACCTTTTGTTCTTAAGGGCCTTTCGTAATCTTTGTAAAGTAACACAGTAAATCTGCATTTATTGTTGTTTCTTGATCCATGAATTCTGCGAGAAAGATGCCACGCTTGAACCAACCAGACGGTACACAACACTTTCCGGTTGGACAGGGTTTGTTTAAATTTTTTAGGTTTCGGTGATCCACTATGCCGCCATTGCATTGATTATCGCATGCTCTGTGGTGTGACATAAGCAGCACAGGTTTCATCTCCTGTCACAATATGGTCCAAGAATTCATCACCATTAGCGTTGCAGCCCTCCAAAAATGCCATTGCTGCTGCCATGCGCTTTGCCTTGTGTTCATCAATGAGCATTTTCGCTACCCATCAACTGACTATTAATAGGTAATCTACTGCAAGTAATAATAAATTAAAATCGACTGAAAATCTTAAGATCTTCGTAATTTTATTGAATAAGAAAATAATTATTTCCTAGTTTGTTGTGAATTACGACGTAACATCGATGTTTACAAAAGCTTTAAACGAGAGTCGATCAGATAAATTGCTAGATTTATTCCTTTTTATAAAATATTCAGAAAATAACTATTTGATTAATTTAACACCCACTGAACATTTCGCGAGAAAATTGATTCTGACAAATGCTTTTCTAGTACAGGCAAGCTGTGAGTCGCTAACTTTATATATATTTTTTAAAGAAAAGGAATATGCATGTATTTTTTATTGCATAACTCGTTTAAGAGTCATTACAAACACAAGAATATTAATAGGATGATTCAACTAAAAAAATTTTTTACTTCTCCGTATAGCTTTTTAGTTTAAAAATCAGCCATTTGACCTCAGTGCCAGGTGACGTCACGGGATGAGCAAAAATAAGTATCAATCTGCATGTTATCATACCGCTTAACCTAGGGATGATACATGCAAACGTATATGAGTCGACAACTTCTGATTGTCCCAAAGCAAGTAAGCATTTTCTCGTACTACTGTATCTATCAATTGATTTACCAAACTGATTGGTATTATTTGTAATATTTGATGCTTAAAAGTTTCAAAATGTCAGTCTACAAGACCTAAAGTTGAACAAGTTTGTTATGCAACACAAAAATCATCCAAATTTCCTAGCGTCACATACTCTGTCCGATTTATTTTTTCCGTTTCGTAATACATCAACCAATCAGAAGAGAAATTTAATTTCAGAAACAAAGGTGTTCATAGACGAGTAGCATGTGAAAAGTCGTCTTATTTGCCCAGATATTGTTTCTGTTACGGTTTTTTTATTATTAAAATGTAATTTCTGTATACCCTATAAATCATTAGTGGGGATAAACAATTATGTAAGGCTTGAATACACTTACAATGTTCTTCCATTCTTGTGTTATTGTATTCTTTAACTCTTCGTTATTCGAAATATTGTGTTTGCGAATGGGCGATTTTGGAGGGGTATTAAGCTATTGAAGCATATTTCAAATCGTCCTTTCCATTTAGAAAAATAGGAAAATATATTGAAAAGCCACACGGTAGCGTTCAGTACATTGTAAACCAATACAAATCAACCCGTTCCTCTAAGATTTGACTCCGCTCGGGCCGACCCAAAAAATTAACTTCACGTGAAGAGGCCAGTATTGTCAATAAAATCATTTCCATTCCTTATCCCAAGATAAGTGCACCAAAAGTTACAGGAGAAATTAATTAAGAATTTTCGAAAAATCTCGAAAATTAAAAAATTCACAAACCCTAAGAAATTGTTTACATTGTGCCTAGTATAACGGACGCGTAGTCAGACAAAGCCCATTGATTTTGGAAAATAATGCAAAAGAGACTTTGCTAGAGAATATATTTCCAAGTCTCCTGAGTTCTGTGAACCGGTAATTTTTAGTCATGAAACAAAAATAAACGTTTTCGGATCTGATAGAAAAACTAAAGTTCGGGGAAAGAAGAACACAGCACCGAAAATTGAAAATATTTGTTCTACGTTAGACAAGGTGGCGGCAGTGTTCTGCTTTGGGGATGCATGTCCGCTGGAGGGGTCGAAAATTAAAACTTTATTGATGGAGCATTGGATCAACATGTTGATCTTAATGTTTTAAGAAGTAATTTGAGAGAAAGTGTCCAGAAATTAGGACTTAATATCAGGTACACTTTTCAACAGGAAAATGACCCTAACCTTACTGCAGACATGGTACGCTAATGGATGATTCATAATGTGCGCCAGCAGCTTAATAGCCTTCCGCAAACGCTTGTTCACGCGTTCGCAAACACAATGTCTCGAATAAAGAAGAGCTAAAAAAAATAAAAACGAGAATGGGAGACCATGCCCACAGAAACTATAAGAAAGAGGCTTACAAGCATGCCAACGAAGGTCCAACTAGATAGTGGGTTTAAAGATATTGTAATTCTCTTTTAAATTAATATTAATTAATATTAAGTGTATGAAGACTTTTTGACAATTTTTATTACTAAGTTTGTAGCATTCCAATAAAATATGTTGTAGTAATTTTTTATTTTATTATTTTTTGGTAAGGCTTTAAATAGATGTCAGCATGTTTTCTCGTAGTTTCAAACAACTAGTTAAAATTAATGAAAAAAATGCTTAAAAAGCTGCTAGTGTATAAAAACTGTTTTGACTAACTGTAACTTGGATCTATCATATTATCAAACATTATTATAGTGCAACTGACTTAATTTTCCTCTTTTTCGTTGCTAATATAATATACATAATATTGTCACGAGTGTAAAAACCAATAATATTTCATAGATCAATATTTGGAAGTTCGATAAGTAAACAATAATCCTATTTTATAATATGTATATTTTTGTCTTAGTACCTAACCCTTATTACCTTATATTAACACCTAAAACAATTTGGTAAGTGACCTTTTTTTTATTTATTTTTTTTTTTGTATTAAGCCTTAGCCTCTAAGATAATTCTATTGAAATTTGTAAGTTATCATTATTTACAGAGGAAATTAATTAATTAAGTTAATATATGTACTTTCAATATCTTACATTGTGTAGTTATCTGCCTAATGAAAATGTTATAAATATTTGGTATTTTAACATCTTGGGTTTGTGATTAATAATTATTTACGTTTCGTTTGTGATTATCTTGGTGGCGGATATTGTTTTAATTATTTCCCCTTCGGCCACGTACTTCTCCAAAAGGTCTAAAATTTGGTCTTCCCAGGTCCGGTTGACTAAATTGTGTAATTGACTAGTGCCCGCTGTCTTATTTCGCTTAGTTTTAGGATAAGTGTTTTTAATTGGTCGAAGTCTATGTTAGCCGTACTCATAAGGTAGTAGGTTTCTTAAAAAGATGAGTGTAATCCGTTTTCGAAATGGTCCCTAAATGTTTCGAAGCCCATTTTTGGGTCTGACCCGCGAGCTAGAGTTAATAAGTCATAGTAGTATTTTTTAATGTCTTCTTGTCTTGTTGCCTCCTCGTATTTAACCTAAATTTTAAATTATGCTTAGGATGTTCTCCGCTAAATTCTTTTATAAAGTCTTGCCATATTTTTTGCCAATTGTTATCTTTATTTGCGGGTTTATCCGTATATTCTACATACTACATACCAATAACTTGCAGGACCTTCCAGAAAATTACCTAGATACGATATTTTATACACATCGCTCCAGCCATTACAATTTACTGTTCTATTGTATTTTGCTAGAAAAGTTACTGGAGAGTCTAAACTGGGGTCAAATGTTGGTGGCGAAATGAATTTCGGAGTTGTCGGGTTTTGTGTGTCCGCGAATGCATTTTGCAAGGTAGTATTTGCCATGTTAGTACCTTGTTTAGGTCTTGTATTTACGTTTGTTTGGTTTTTATTGCTGTTATCTATTATTGGTTGGGTTTGTATCCCTTTATTTAGATTTTGTACAACGTCTGTTTGTGCGTGCGAGTTTGTAGTATTTGTTGTATTTAGGGGATGTTAGAATGGTGTGTAGTGTAGTTTGTTTTGCTCTAATGAGACTATAGGATTTTCTCGAGGATGTACTATGTCTTTTGGACTTATTGTGGTTGATGGAGTTTCGTTTGTTTCTTTGGGTAGGTCGGGGTTAGAAGGGGTTGCAGGAATATCCTTATTATCTTTTTTATTTTCTTTCAATTTGATTTAATTACATTTTATTTAAACATTTTTTTTAAACTGGTTTAACGGTAGGCTTTTTTAAGCTGGGGTCCAGCTTTTACAGGGCCGGGGGATGTGTCACAAGTGTAAAAACCAATAATATTTCATAGGTCAATATTTGGAAGTTCAATAAGTAAACTATAATCCTATTTTACTTAATCATAAGTTATTGCCCTCTACATCGGCAGGATGTAGCTTATTTATTGAATATGCATTAAAATTGCAACTATGAAATATTGCAGTTCCTTTATAAAATCAAACAATTACTTGAAATAATTTATTAAAACGACGCTTAATTATCAAGTCAGCAGAGTCGAGGTTTCTGACCTAAAGTCAACACTCCTCAAAGAGAGGGGAAAAACTGCTGACTGGGTAAGAGGGCGATCGCGAAGAGAAGAGTCGGAAAGGACACTAGTGCACCATCCTCGGTCAGATATGTTTGTGATAGATTGTGGAAGAAACGATCTTCAAATCTTTAATGTAAGTAATATAAAATTAAGTTCGTAAAATTGAGAATAAGTTCTCTAAACCACCTGAAAATTCCTTATACAATAAGGATTTGAACAAATCATGGTAAAACAGCTATTCTCCGGGCTATATGCCCCTCCGAGCGCTGGATTACATACCAAAATTTGCCGTATTTTGCCTAACACTGTTAGACAACAAAATACTTGGTTTGACTGCAAGAAACTACCAGGAAGGAGGAAGCTTTTTTCTTTGGTTAGGATGTCGTTACCTGCATACCGGTTTCGAACTCTTTAGTTCTCATCAGTACAGGATAAACGAACATACCTACCGTCAGAAACAGCATACTCTTTAAGCTAGCCATGTCACACTGCATAAGCAGTATAAAACAGGCAGCGCCATCCATTAGCAGTTTCAAGCAGTCGGAGTAGATTTACCGTGAGGTAAAATATTACAACAATGAAATGAAGTCTACTTGTCAGGGGTACATATATAAATAAGTAAAATTGAGAATAAGTTCTCTAAACCACCTGGAAATTCCTTATACAATAAGGATTTGAACAAATCATGGTAAAACAGCTATTCTCCGGGCTATATGCCCCTCCGAGCGCTGGATTACATACCAAAATTTGCCGTATTTTGACTAACACTGTTACGTCGGGTTGCACAAACAATTTAATTACGAATTAAACTAATAAGACACTTGTAATGTGACAGCACTCATGCTAACGTCATTGCCAAATATGACTCTAAACGTCAATTAAATTTACTACTTGATTAAAAGTTTTGTGCAACCCGCTGTTAGACTGTTAGAATTTTGGTATGTAATCCAGCGCTCGGAGGGGCATATAGCCCGGAGAATAGCTGTTTTACCATGATTTGTTCAAATCCTTATTGTATAAGGAATTTTCAGGTGGTTTAGAGAACTTATTCTCAATTTTACGTATTTATATATGTACCCCTGACAAGTAGACTTCATTTCATTGTTGTAATATTTTACCTCACGGTAAATCTACTCCGACTGCTTGAAACTGCTAATGGATGGCGCTGCCTGTTTTATACTGCTTATGCAGTGTGACATGGCTAGCTTAAAGAGTATGCTGTTTCTGACGGTAGGTATGTTCGTTTATCCTGTACTGATGAGAACTAAAGAGTTCGAAACCGGTATGCAGGTAACGACATCCTAACCAAAGAAAAAAGCTTCCTCCTTCCTGGTAGTTTCTTGCAGTCAAACCAAGTATTTTGTTGTCTAACAGTGTTAGTCAAAATACGGCAAATTTTGGTATGTAATCCAGCGCTCGGAGGGGCATATAGCCCGGAGAATAGCTGTTTTACCATGATTTGTTCAAATCCTTATTGTATAAGGAATTTTCAGGTGGTTTAGAGAACTTATTGTCAATTTACGTATTTATATATGTACCCCTGACAAGTAGACTTCATTTCATTGTTGTAATATTTTACCTCACGGTAAATCTACTCCGACTGCTTGAAACTGCTAATGGATGGCGCTGCCTGTTTTATACTGCTTATGCAGTGTGACATGGCTAGCTTAAAGAGTATGCTGTTTCTGACGGTAGGTATGTTCGTTTATCCTGTACTGATGAGGACTAAAGAGTTCGAAACCGGTATGCAGGTAACGACATCCTAACCAAAGAAAAAAGCTTCCTCCTTCCTGGTAGTTTCTTGCAGTCAAACCAAGTATTTTGTTGTCTAACAGTGTTAGTCAAAATACGGCAAATTTTGGTATGTAATCCAGCGCTCGGAGGGGCATATAGCCCGGAGAATAGCTGTTTTACCATGATTTGTTCAAATCCTTATTGTATAAGGAATTTTCAGGTGGTTTAGAGAACTTATTCTCAATTTTACGTATTTATATATGTACCCCTGACAAGTAGACTTCATTTCATTGTTAAAATTAAGTTGTTTTTCGAGAGTAATAACATAAATCTGTCTTTTGTTTATGTCATTGAAAGTTCCTATTTTTTGTAAATAAACGATTTAAGTTTGATTTTAAATCACGTTTGATTTCAATCTAGTTAAGGTTCCGTTTCCTCTAGGCCCCTAGTTACACCCTTAAAACAGGGCGTGGCAATATCAAATCTTGTGTAGTCACGATCGCGTCACCGCAGTAGTCGTTATTATAATCGATTTACGAAGTAGAAAAAGTCAAAAGTTGTTCTGTGCATTTTTCGTCATTTTTAGAACGTTTCCAGTAACATAATCGTTAAACCAAAATGGAAAAGTTTAATCAGATTAAAGTAGTAATTATCACTAATGTAACTGAACCGATAAATAATTAATACTGACTAAACAACAAGTCGACTAATTCGTTGTAACCTTTTTGTATCATTCATAGAAAATAAATTATTTATCTGATTAAATTGACACCGAATTAATATCATGTAGGCAAATTGGCTTTAATAAATGCTTTTTAATTGAACGCGAACTTTATGAATATTGCCTATTTTGATAACTGGCCATCGTAATTTCCAGCGGAAAATGTGCCAGTGACGTTCTATCGAATGTTAGAACATAATTCGATTAATATTGTGGTTTGTTTCTAAATGCTGGAGCTTCATATAGATTCAGATTTACATATAAGTTGTATGATGATAACTGATGTTTAATTAGAGTGTTGCAGATGTAAATCAAAGTTTCCTTTTTATTAGCCCGATTAATAAAGTTGACATCCGTATTACGTCTAAAGCTCCAGGGTACCTTTTGACTAGTGATGTAAGGATACGTATCCAAAAATCCGTTGGATCCGAATATTAAAAGAATCCGGATTATCCGGAACCGGCCGAGAACTTGAATACGGATTCGGAAACAAAATAAATTCGCATCGGGTGGTTACTAATGCAAAGTGCAAAGAGAGAACGGAATCGGAATCGAGTGTAAGCAAACAACACGGTCTGCGATTTGGCATATTTGATATTGTGCTTTCTCTTTCTAATGACATTTCCTAAAAAAAGATGGCATAGTTATCGGGGTAACGGGTATCATATGAGATGAGACCCATTGGTTAAACTAGTCCCGCCTCACCCGAACCGAATTCAAACGAGAACGGCGCGACGCGGTGCCTTCTTATCCCTGAACTTCGACTTCGACTGGTATGATACCGATACCGCATCGACCTACCTAGCCGTGTATCCGGATAGAAAATGTTTTAGTCTGTTGCATGCATACGTATACATGATCTGTAACCGCTTTCGCGCGGGTCAAGAAATGGATTCGTATTCGGATAATGGATACGGATATTAGCTGATTCCGATTCCGTATGATTCGGATATCTAATGAATACGGATATTTACAACACTACTTTTGACTACCTGCTATATACAGATATCCACTTAACTTATCTGTGCATTAGAAAGTAACGAGTCAAATTTTAATCGTTGGTAACAAAAATGGATAGTTGAAAATTTAAATGAAAACAATGCAGACTGAGTTTAACCTTTGTGTTGGACTAAAACTTTGCAGTGTAGTATTTTTATACTAGGAAAAACTGATAAAAATAATACTAGTAAACTCGCTTACTAGATAGTACGTAGATCATAACATACGTACATCAATCGCGCAACAATAAAATACTTTTCTTTTTATATTTTTCAAACTCAAAGTAAAATAATATCTTGACGATGGCCTGGGATTTTTTCATAAAACTCTCGAATTGGTAATGCATGTTATTTTTATAGGAACAAGTAAGGTTACAAAAATGTCAGAACCCATACATTCTTGTATCGTTGTTTGCTTATATTCGCCATGTCCACTGCTACTATCAAAACCCCACTTTGTCAACATTTCCAGATTTTGGAGTTCCTCTGTTATAAACGCTTGAACATTTGCGATGGATTGTATTATTCTGGATACACTATGATTTAAGAGTGCTTGTGACGTAATTTCCATTGACGACTTACTAATATTACAGTACTGAAGTGGTGGGCAACACTTTTCTTTGGCAAGTTAGACCTTTGGGTAACTCGGGTAAACATCAACGTTCAGATTCACTACGAAGTTTTAAGATTTAGCACTGGTTTAAATTAAGATCTTGTAGTTGAACAGTTATGATTTGACAGGTTTTTGTCCTGTCATTGTTAATATGTCGTCATTAAAACCTTATGAATTATTGTGATATTTTAGCGATTTGCTTGGTTTCCAAATGATTTTTGTTTTGGAACGAGTGCTATAACAAATTTAGTTCTATTATTGTCGAAAAAACGTACTAAAATTGCCATTTTCTTTGTAAAATTTGCTAAAAAACAGAAATAAATATAGTGTAAAACATAGTTGTCTTATTTTTATACTGGTCAGTTTAAAACTTTTGGTTGTCAAATTAGACCGGACTAGCGTTGGAGAATCTCGCTGTAAAATTCGCCTGCAAGCCAAAAGAATTCTCATGAGCTGCGTTTTCGTTAAATTTGTTTTCACAATTATTAATGATAATGCATCGTCTTCATTGTAGGGTTTTATTTTTTTTCCCCAATATTTTCTAGTTTTTTTGGCTCTTGTTGGTGTTGTTTGAGTAGCTTCTTTCAGGAAGAATGCAGCATCTTGTAATCCGCTACTTCTTAATTTTCTTTCTGTAGTTTTTACTAACTGCATTTTTTCAGACTGGTTTCCTAGTTGCAAAATTTTTCTTCGTTTGCTCCGTTCCCTGCTTATTGCAAATACTATTTTAGGACGACCCCTTCTTAAGTAAGGTTGTATTCGTTCTGGTATATTTTTATCGCAAGTATATGCGGCTTCTCCTTCGAGCCAAACCTCGTTTTCTGTTAAAAATCGTTGTTTATGACTGCCACACTTAAGCAATCTCTCCGCTACATTTTTACAAATAAGCCGAACTTTTTCTTCAAAATCTTGGTTACCACCTTCTCTGGTAAGAATACTAAGTACTTACTTTATTACAGCTTCAGCTGGTCCATGTACACTGCTTGTTTAGTGTTTTTAGTTTTTTTGTGTGTGTTATATGACGTATTCTGTTAGATATATTTAATTTACGCTATAGTGAAAATTAACACGGACTGTAAAGCATAGACTGTAATTCTTATAAATGTTGTCGATAAAAAAAACTAGCAATTGCTAAATAAAGGATTTAGTAATAATACTATGTATATTTAGGATTTAAATTGTAATGTCCCAAATATTTCTCTAATTGTGACTATGGATCTCATGGTTTCTGTAACAAAATAAAGAAGCTATTACTTTAAAACGTAAATATTGCCAATAAACTGCACGCAAACTATAATATGTAAGGCACATCGAAGGACAATAGTTTTGTAACTGCAAAATACAGTGACAGGCAGTGTGCGATATATGGAGAAAAAGTTTATTATTAGGTTTAGAAAAAATCGACTTTGTCATTTATCTCTGCATCACTTGAAAACCAAAAAAACGATTCTGTGATGCCGGCTGTCGTTTGTTATGTGGAAAAATTTAAACTTTTTGGATTTGTATAGCCAAAAGCTACACTATTTTGTAACAATAGTGAAAAATGATATTTCAAACTGAACAACCCCAAAAAAATTTTCCGCCAAATGACAAATGACAGTCTGCATTACAGAATCATTTTTTGGGTTTCAAGTGGTGCAGGTATAAATGGCCAAGCTGATTTTTTTTCTCAATCAAAGCCTATCCAACCTGGCCAAGCCCTACAGAACAATGAAACGTTCGATCTCGTTGGCACTTCCACGGATTTTGCTCTAAAGAACTAGCCGGTATTATTCGCCCTTGACTGTCCCTAACAGAACAACAAGACGCACGTTACGTATACACCCCTTTACTTCCCACCTACAAAAGCCTAGAACACGCCACTTCTCTCGCTCATTCATACCAAGGGTCTCCAGATTATGAAACAAATTGCCTGCAGATAATTTCCCTTCCTTTCCCGACCTTCAGTCCTTTAAATCCCCTGTCAGTAGACTACATTTTCCCTCTTTTTAGACGCCCACTGTACATTAGTAATTAGGCGTGAAATCTACATGGGCTGTCTCAGATAAAAAAAGAATTGCCTGTAAGGGAAAATAATTTGAAAAATGTAATAATAAACGGCAAAAGTTTACGCGACCTATTTATTTTTATAATGACTATATCAAAACTAGTAATTACTACAAAGAAGAAACGTTATACCTATTTTATTTCGCAGATTTTAATAGATCCAAAATGTTAGTTACAAAAATTCTAACTGTTTATTTATATTAACATAACATGGCTAAATATTTTATTCAATGACATTGATGCCAAATTTTGTCAGACATGTTTAAATAACAACTGCTCTTCAACTTGCTCTACAAGAACTGCTTATTGTAATTGGCTAAAACCATATACGTATTAAATAAATATACCGCGGGTTGTCTGGAATTCTTGACGCCAACAATGTGAAATGGAGATATACAATCTCGCATAAGTCTATCCTTTAGTCTGATATGTCTGTATATGCGCATGCGTTAATACGAATTTTCTCATTGGTCAGACATTGTACTGAATTAGATGGTGAATTGTACTAATCATCGGCTGTTGTGCGTCTATTTCGGCTTCTTTCAGCTTTCTGGTTTTTTAGTTTACAGTTGGATCGCCATTCGCCATTTTTTCTTTGTGTCGTGTTGTATTTTGTATTTGGTGTTCTTGTGGTTTATTTTGAAGTGTGCTAACTTATGCCCTGATGTACAAAAAGTAATAAACTAGTTCAATTATACTAAAAAACAAGCCCTGTCAAGAAACTTATGAAGCGTGGCGCCGTTAGATTGCCAATAGCAACACAAAATTTAGCGCAATCGCAGTTTACGAAATATCGGAATAAAGGAGATTGTATATCTCCATTTCACATTGTTGGCATCAAAAACCGCACATTGGGTAAATGGGGAACCCGCGGTACATTTATTTAATACGTATATGGCTAAAACCATAATTTACGCTGGTAGATATACCAGTGACACTCGACTGGGTGTTAGAAAATGATTTATTTCATTTGCTGACTTATTCCTAAACACTGCTCTGCTATTTAAATAGCTATATATCATATATTTATATGGTAGTAAATTAGTAATGTATATTGAATAAGTCGAGTAATAAGTCAATATATTTAATTATTCTTTATTTGCTTCTAATAAATAATCTAAATCTGGACATTTAGTACATCCTGCGGAAGTTAAAGTTTTCTATTGAAAGTTTAATTCTGTTTTGGTAATAATTGTTTTTTTTTTATTTCTTGGTAGAACTTTTAGCTTTATCCTGAAGAACACGGTTTCAGTTATTTTATGCAAGCTTTTCTTATTTTCCGGTACACATCTAATTTCTCGGAGTCCTAAAAAAATTGGCGTAATACTAATGAAGTTAACTAAAAAAGCATCGTAAAATTGTGTGTTTTATTTTTAGTTTTTTTTTTTACTTTCAATCTTCATTATCTAGTTACTTTTAGGTAATTTAATAAATGAAGATAATTCTAATATGCTTATTTTTATAAAATTCATTTTGTGAAAGTGTACTTTCTGTGTGATATAATATGCAAAATATTGTTTTGTCTTGTATTTCACTTAAACATTGCTGATTTGCTACATATACATATTTTATTCATTTATATTTTATACATTCATATTAATTTGACATTTTTTGATTTAATTTTATCCGTTTATTCTTGTTACCTGTTTTAAAATTGAATTCCCGTGTTTTTTAAATGACCAAATTGAGGTTGCTTCATGAATAAGATCCTAATTAGAGCAGATTAAAGCATAATATTGATTGATTAGTATCCAGAAAGTCAGCAACAATTTTTGAAATCTTAATGATTACTTGTTAATAATCAAAGACTTGCGTATGTAACAAACATTTCAATGTAACGTTTCTAAAGTTTTTTATTTTTTGTTTGTTTATCCTTAGCAGCATTCTAAAACATTATTAAACATTTTATTTTGTCGCAATCATGGTTTACATTCGTAAGTACGCCACTGATGGCGTATCATTTCCAAAGATGAAACCTCTATAATTTTTTTTATAAAAATTTCGAAAGTCTTTGTGTTTTAAAACCCATTTCAGACACTAATATCAGAGCCTGGCTGGTGAGCCCCATTGTGGGTCTACAGAAGTGTCTAAGAAATTTGTAACATCAAATGTAATCTTATTATTGTTATTATTATTATATTAAGGAGTTTATCGAAATATAAGGATTAGGAGAGAAACAAAAACTTCAAAATCGCATAATGGTACAGTACCCTTTAATTTTGAGATAAGAGGCCATGAGCATAACTTGTCATTCGAAACTACTTTGCCCAATAATATTTTTACATATTTTTACTTACCCTTAGGCGATCTTCCAAGTTTATGTTTCTCCGCTGCATGATGTTTGGCGTTTTAGGATTTTGATACCGGTTAGTTTTGTTTTTAAGTATGAACCAACTTACATTTGGGTAAACTCATTTATAAAATAATTTCACTTTTGTTACAACTTCTTGGACCACGATGTAGACTTGCAACGAGACGCGCCAGCCAGAATCTGATATTCGCAACCAGGACCGATTGTACAACAAAGTGACCCGAAGTTTTCCTCAAAAAATGATATAGGTTTTGACGTCGGTATCTCTTGTTCTATAAGAAGGTTAATTAAATTTATCACTTGAATCATTATTTGTAGAAACCGGATATTATAATTAAATTTTTGTGACCAGTGAGTATTAAGTATGTAGTAGAGCGGAGCAATTTAATAGGGGATCTCTTAAAATTTCGAGTAACATTAAATCAAAAAAAAAATCTTTAAAATGATTGCTGTGTTTTAATTTCCTTTTTTCAGTATATGAAATTTTTACCTTAAATTTTATTGATAAGTTTTACCAACCAACTCCGAAGATTTTGAGTTATGTATACATCATCTAATTTATTTAGTTGATATATTTATTATATTTAGGTCTCAAACAAATGTGTTTTAAATCAGCTTAACCGAAAACTAAGAATGAGAAGAAAAAATGATAGTATACTATTTAATCTTGGCCTAATTTTAATTAATGTTTTTGCTATTATTCATTCGACCGACGTAATTTTTTGGTTAGGGGTTAAGATTGACTGGTCGTTAACTAATATTAACATATTGAAAACACGTGGTGATTGTACAAACCCATTGCTTGAAATAAAATTAAATAGGTATAAAACTGCTTATATTAAGCGGTGGCAAAATTTCCTTTAATTGAATTTTAGGATTTAATATAGTGTTATTTATTCAAAACTTTTTGCAAAAAGATGAACCTTTTTAGCAAATAAAAAGACCATCTAATAAAACTTTATCTCTGCCTCTGTTTTTTAATTTTTTTTTTAGTATATGAAATGTTTATCCTCATTTTTATTTATAATTAGTTTTAACAGTCGACTCAGCTGACACACAACCAACCAACTCAGGGAATATTGAACTCTGTGTGCAGCATCTAATTCATTTAGTTGATATATTATTAGTATATTTAGGGCTGAAACAAATGTGTTTTTAATCAGCTTAACCGCAAACCAAGAATGAGAAGAAAACAATAATACAGTGCTGTCGTAAAATCAGCCACCCCAAAACTAACCTTACACTATGTTAAGATGAAACCATGAAATATGTGCTAAATCATTAAATTGAAGCAAAAATCTGAATTGTCACCGTTTTAGACTACCTTTTGAATGGAAAACTACCAAATTATCTTTAAATCTTATGTATACCTAAAAGAAATTATTTCCCGTTTAAACTTCACTTACCCTTTCAAGTGTCTTTGGGATAATAATTTGCCACCCCCTTGTAAAGTTAAGTCCCTTAGATTTATTATATTTCCATGTGCGCGAAATGCTAGAAAAGACCTTGCCAGACCTTGAATTCCAAAAATTAACGCTCAGTGCTATAGAACCACTATAGAAAAGAGTTAAGTTTGTTATTAGCAAAGAAACGTTTATGTATATTTCAGACACAGACACCTTTGGATGTTTTTTTTTTAATTTGCTGCATGAGATGTTTCTGTAGCACTGCTTGGATATAACATATATTTTAAGTTCACCACTCAGTCTATAATATTATCACGAGATACATCTGAAACGCTTTTTTTCACTTAGTAGTGTACTGTGTTTTTGTTATTGGATAATATTTTCCCCAAAAAAAATAACCTTAAGGATCTTTGGGATAATTACTTCCTAACATCTTTTTGCAAAAAACTCAGCGACGGAGCTATATTTTCATCAAAACTAAATACTTATATAAATGCTTCAAATCGCCTAAGCTTTCATATAGACAAGTAAGATAAAGAAATTTAAAAAGATGTCTTTTGCGCCTTAACGGGTTAACAAAGCGGGTTGTTTAAGGCAAAAATTATTAAATAATTAAATGGAAGAATAATCAAGTCTCTTGTATCATGCTATCTCTTTTTCATGTGTGAGCCAATCGAAAATTCCTGTATTTAACTGGGTCAAGTCGACACCAAATTAATATCATATTGGCAGTGGCGGTTGGTGAAATTTCAAAGCTCTTTATCTCTGTTCATACTTACAGGACCCGTACCAAACTTACGGGTTTTAATAGTGAGCCCACTGGGAATGTTTTGGTACAGAAAAAAAACATTTTGTAATTTGCGAAAAAAAGTTAAATTTTTGGTGCGGCCCACCCAAGAAAAAAATGAACACGTCTAGGTATGTGATTTCTTTTTTTTTTCTAAACAAATTTTACATCATTTTGTCGACAGGTTTTAAATTTTGAGAGAAAAAAATGTGTTAGTAGAAAGTTATAGTCATTTGAATTTTTTGAAGCCTAAAATATAATTTTACAAAAAATTCAAATGACTATAACTTTCTCCTAACACATTTTTTTCTCTCAAAATTTAAAACCTGTCCACGAAATGATGTAAAATTTGTTTAGAAAAAAAAAGAAATCACATACCTAGACGTGTTCATTTTTTTCTTGGGTGGGCCGCACCAAAAATTTAACTTTTTTTCGCAAATTACAAAATGTCTTTTTTCTTTACCAAAACATTCCCAGTGGGCTCACTATTAAAACCCCTAAATTTGGTACGGGTCCTGTAAATATGAACAGAGATACACAACTTTGAAATTTCACCAACCGCCACTGCATGATTTTGGTAAATTGGCTTTAATAAATGCTTTTAAATAAACGCAGACCTTATGAATATATTTCGTATTTAATTAGTGGGAATCGTAATTTACAGTGGAAAATATGCCAATGACGTTCTATTGGATGTTCGAGGGTGATTAATTATTAATACTGGCTCGTTCCTGAGCACCGCAGGGTGTTTAAATAACTATGGGCATAATAACTACTTGCGTAGGAATATATTATTAATGTGCATCTAATAAATCACATTAAATTGTCATATTGGACTTAATCTTTATTTTCTGTTACCAATAAATAACTTGTAGCGGTTAAATCTTTAACCACTACTACCCTTATTAGTTCTTAATATTTTTGTAAATTTCCATGATCCATCGCATTCGCCAACTTCCAAAATATCTTTACCGGTTGCATCCAAGCAGACGAGAGGTCGTCTAGTACCCATGCGTGGTACTCGTAGATCGACGTACCAGCGTTTTTCGAGACACTCCGATTTTGCTAATCGTGTGAGGAGTCATGATTTTTCTGACTGAAGTTTTTTTTGCCTTTATAGTGCTATTTTATTCACCAATTATTGTAATGTGAAGTAGCGTCTGATTACTTACATACATATTATTATGTCTTTTTGCCAGGTTCATGATTATTCTTCCTGGGAGAAGTCCCGTTTTAATTTCTTATTCGCCATGTGCATAGTAAGGCAGATCCCCTCAACCTAGGGGTAAGCCGTTAAATTTCTTTAATGATTTCGAACGTTTTGGTTATTGTAAATATTATTTACAGGGTTTTAGAGAGGCGTTAGATAGGGTGTTAGAGAGGCGCTAGAGAGGCGTTTCACAGCACGTTTTCCTCCACTTTTCTCATAAACTATTAGGGAAGTAGCTGTCCGTAGGAACCAGGATTGGCGTCCTAACATTTAGCCACCAACAAGTGTCCGTTTCACAGGATGCATGGGACACTCTAGAAGCTCCCACCAGAACCTAAGGCCAGTCTATTCCATTTTCCCTTAATTGCGTTTTTTTATCCAATAACTTTAATATTTTTTATACTATAACTTTCTTGATATCTTCATAATTTCGTAAACTTATTCTTTACTCTTTACATTATTACCTGTGTAAGTGTAAGCTAGCCCTCTGATTATTTTAAAATTAAATTCACATGCGACTTTTAAGTATATTTTTGTACATAAATGTACATAACATAGGGGTAATCTTTGGCCAAAGATAAGGGTTATGTATATATTACTATACTCGGGAATTTTGGCTTCACTGCATTATATTTATTCTTATCAGAACAAATGCATTTTTAAACTATGTTATTTGGTATTTACAGTGACCGGCAAAAAGTTGGACACATATGGGAAAAATTTTTATTATTGGAATATTGAAAAAACTTTTTATGCCGATTGTCCCTGCATGATGGGCAACCTAAAAATTCATTTTGACATTTGTTACGTGATTACTCGTTCGCCGGCAAAATTGAAAAAAATATATATTGTCATGGAAAACTGGTATTAGGTGACAAGATATTGAAAAAAGTTATTAGAAAAAAGTGTTTAGATTTTAATTTTATACTCCTTGGCAAAGTCTGGAGCCAAAATTAAAAAAAAAATATTTTACATTTTTTTTTCATATTCCCATGAATTTAATAAAAATGTGTTAAATGATCGAAAACCAAGGTAATAACCTATTATCTCAACATTTTTGTTATTACTTAAAGGTTTTATTTGATAAAATTTAAAATTTAGCTTTTTTCCATGTACTTGGGTGTGGCCAGGCCCTGTATCTGGCAACCATATTTACCATTTATAGTTACTTCTGGAACAATATGCTTACGAAAGACCGTTTGCTCTAATTTTGAAGAAATTTTAACGTGTCTACCAAAATGGTTGCCAGATACAGGGCCTGGCCACACCCAAGTACATGGAAAAAAGCTAAATTTTAAATTTTATCAAATAAAACTTTTAAGTAATAACAAAAATGTTGAGATAATAGGTTATTACCTTGGTTTTCGATCATTTAACACATTTTTATTAAATTTATGGGAATATGAAACTAATATTGTACATTTTTTTTCAAAAAATGTAAAATATTTTTTTTTTAATTTTGCCAAGGAGTATAAAATTAAAATCTAAACACTTTTTTCTAATAACTTTTTTCAATATCTTGTCACCTAATACCAGTTTTCCATGACAATATATATTTTTTTCCATTTTGCCGGCAAACGAGTAATCACGTAACAAATGTCAAAATCAATTTTTTGGTTACCCATCATGCAGAGACAATCGGCATAAAAAGTTTTTTCAATATTCCAATAATAAAAATTTTTCCCATATGTGTCCAACTTTTTGCCGGTCACTGTATAAACATATTTTTTTGTTCCTCCTTTGGCACAATTCGCTAATTAAATTGATTGAAGCTAATCTCAGGTAGTCTATTTATTTATTACCAACTTAGATTAAAAGAGCTTGGTTTCTGAGTTCAGAAGCTATGAAAACTAATCATTTAAATGAAAAACTGAGTGGCGCCTTTAAAATGCGTAAGTGTTCCTAGCCGATGACCATCTGTTCTACCGACGAAGAGCTGCCGTACGCAAGTGGGTACCTTCCTGGGGAAAACTAAGTTTTCCCCAAAAAGTACGCCACAAACTATACAATAATAAATATGTATTCTTTTTTGATTTTTAACCTTACCAAAAACGACGTCTAAAATAAACCCCAAACAAATGTTTTTGATGCAAGAAAGCTCGAGAAGTCGATTTAAACTTTCAGTTTGTTAGGCCGCTTACGTCACAAGAGATCTAGAGCAAATCGGACTGTATACAGTCATGCAAGTGTTTCGACTTGCCTGAACAGGTCTAGGCTTGCGTCCAAGTTCGACATGTGGGGGCGATCACGAGCGTAGCACTCTGGCCAAGACAGGACATGAAATGCATCTGACAGTCTTTGATTTTTCGTGCAACTACACGAACTTGCCAGAAGTTTGTAGGCAAAACTGCTTTTAGTCTTCAGTTCCAAGGGATCTATTTAAATAAGGAATGTGTGAAGGCTGTGTGCACTTTGTAAGTATGAATGAAACAAAGCTTTGTATTAAGTGCAAATTTTTTTTAAATTTATAAGCAGAGCAGTTTCGACTTCATATTACAACACAATTTGAAATTCGGCTGAAACGGTCACATTTTTGATGGTGTAAAATTTCATTTTATCAAGTCTTACATCATTGCAAAATTCTTTTTTTTTTCTGATAAAATTCTCAGCGGAATCCGATTTCTTTCTCTCCTTGTTAGCAAAAGGGGCATTAGTAAAAGACAAATAAAAACGATGTTGTTGCCAATAAAAAATAATAAACAAACATTTTATCATAGTCGGCTTTGTTTGTGCAAGTATTTCTGGTTGTCTTCTGTGAAAGTTTAACCGCAATTGTCATAAAAAATTAATTTCTAACCTGACAAAATACTTACGTAAGTTTTATGATTTTATAGCAAAAGACCTTTGGTTTTACTGAACACAAACAGCAACAAATACGCATATTAAGGCACAATAACGACGCTGGTAAATATTAATATTCAAATTTCACCGGGTTCCGTCTGCATCAAACCAAACTGGTGATCATTTTTTATTGTATTTTGGCCTAAAATGGTTTGCTTATTATCCAGTAACAGTATTTAATACGAATTTAAGGATTTAAAAACCTAATATTTTTGACTTTTTCCTTGCTAGATTGTAACAAAGCCACACTGTGATACGGGTCGAATTAATAACCTCCTCTTGTGAAGTCGGCTTAAAACAGTAAGTAACTGAGAACTTACCTACGTTTTTGACGGTAGTGGTTCATAGTGGTGTGTCGAGGTACCTAATATAAATTCTTGATTTGCCAAGGAAGAAAACGACACAGTTCCTAATCACTACATTCTCTTACTTTACAATTTTCATTACCATTACAAACACTAACGGTATGTGATGATACTCAGCGTTCTATTACGTCCGCTCTATTACGTCGCTGCTTTGCTAACAATCCAAAGCTTTACGTTCAGTCGTCTCTGCTGGTGAGGCATTAGTCGGTTCACTATGCTATTTAAATTCGATCTAATTTTAAATTTTAATGTTTTTGTTGTTATTCATTGTGTATTGGTTAAGACTGACTGGCTGTGAACTGATATTAACATATTGAAAACACGAGATGATTAACAAACCCATTATTTCAAATAAAAGTAAATATAAAACTGTTTCTACTAAGCGGTAGCAAAATTTCCGTTAATTGAATTTATTGATTTAATATAGTGTTTTTTATACGAAACTTTTTACAAAAACATGAACCTTTTTACCAATAAAAAGACCATCTAATAAAACTTTATCTCTGCCTCTCAAAAAATCTCATCCTTATCTCTTTTCATCCTATATATACCGATGCCAACTTAGACACGATTTCCCAGAGTAATCAACAGATGACACGGTGTCCGAATCCCTAGAGACTTAT